>BTPG01000007.1:106926923-106996923 GCA_036245525.1 Semisulcospira habei | reverse complement strand
GGGCATCCGGACCAAACCACCCCTCGCTGGACCGGGTGTCGGCGTGGAAGGCGCGCGGTCACCTATGCTGCTGAAGCCGCCATGTCACCGTTGCGGCCATTCTAAGCGCCAGGGAAACAGAGAGAGAGAGGGGGGGGGGAGGAGAGAGAAGACCGTTAAAGGAAGCCGGACGGGAGGGATCCACAGGCGTTCGTCGACTCACCACGATGGTCCCATTCCTATTCACCCTCCATTACTCACTCTGCCTTGGTGTAGTTTCTTGTTTACTGTGTACGAACAGTTACGTTGTAAATGACGTTTTTTTAGCCGTCAGTATTGGACTGTAAACCGACTCTTATTGTCGTTTAGAGCAACAGTGCTGCGTAGCGTGGGTGAGTGCTTGTTTCCACTACTGATGCAATGCTGGTGCTGTGAAAGTAGTATTAACTCTGTTTTCTCTTTCCCCCACCCCCCCCCCACCCCCCCTTTTTTTTTTTCTTTCTTTTTTTCCCGGGATGAGGGGGAGGGAAGGGGAAGGGTCGGTGGGGAGGTTGGGTAGGAAGGGAAGGGGGATAGTTAGTGTAATAAAGACTAAGAGTACGTGTAAAGGAAATGTGTTGTGTTGCTTGTGCTGAGCTGTAACCTGTCTTGAGGCAAGACACTAGGGGTCTTTGTCTGTCTTCTACTTCTTTTCTACTTCTAACTTCTACTCTCGTCTATCTCTCCTCAGTCGGGACATTTGGGGGTTCTTGTTCTATCTATCACTCTCGTCTGTCTCTCCCTAGTCGTGACATATGGGGGCTCGTCCGGGATACAATAGGGAGAGGTAACTCACCCGTATTGTAGTACGAGGTACAGCTCAGTGTGTTTTGTTTTGTATTGTGTCGCCGGTCTCGGCTGACAAGTTGACGATGACAGACTCTGACGGTAAGCTAAGGGCGGTTGGTTGAGTGCTCGGGCGCACGCGCTGGGGCTCGCACGCGCGGTTTTTAGACCTATCCTTGCGTTACAGGACGTGTTGCTTGTGGGCATTTCTGATCTTGTGTGTTTTCATCTCCTGTATAGTATGGAGGAGGACGGACCGGCCTTCAACACTCGGGGCAGGATTGCGCTTGCCGGAGATCACCCGCGGTCAGTGCTCGCTGCTGATGTAGAGGGGGCTGCTGCTAGGAGTCCAGGGTGTCAGCCACGGTCTCCAGGAGCTCAGGCTTTTCAGTTTGCGTCACCATCGCTGGGTAGGGGTAGGGGAAAGTTAGTTTCATTGTTGTACTCACCTACTAACACGACCCCAGGCCCCGGTAGGCTTACTAACCGTACTGAAACGGAGGTAGTTGAGAGGCCTACTGATGATTCTACTATGAAGGACCTCATCTTCTACATGATGCAGAGGGACCAGGCTGACCGGGAGGAACGTTGTCGTCAAGACCAGGCTGACCGGGAGGAACGTTGTCGTCAGGAGGAGTTGCGTCGTCGTCAGGACCAGGCTGACCGAGAGGAACGTTGTCGTCAGGAGGAGTTGCGTCGTCGTCAGGACCAGGCTGACCGAGAGGAACGTTGTCGTCAGGAGGAGTTGCGTTACCGGAAAGAGGAGGAGGAGGGAAAAAAAGGCAGGACCTTTTAGAGCTGTTGTCGAGTCACATCACTAAGTCACAGCCAGCAGCGAAGTCGGAGATCTTCCAGCCAGTGAAGATTAAATTGCCGCCTTACGATGAGAAAGAAGACCTTGACATTTACTTGACTCAGTTTGAAAGGTTAGCTGGAGTTTTGAAGTGACCAGAGGATACGTGGGCCATCAGGCTGTCTTCGCTTTTGAAGGCCAGAGAAGTTCTTGACTGACTAGCGCCAGATGTAGCTCTAAAGGACTACGAGGAGCTGAAGAAAGCGTTGTTAACCAGGTTTCAGTTAACAGCAGAAACGTACACTCAGGCTGAGGACATCAAGGAAGCAGAAAGAAGAATCCTTTCCGCAGTTCGCTGTTCGCCTGGAGCTCTGGTTGAAGAGGTGGATGTCACTGAGTAAGAAGAAAGGAGTTTCAAGACCTGAAAGACTTGATTCTTCAAGAGCAACTCTTGGGCGGTATGACACCGGAACTGGCTACTCACGTTAGGGAGAGGAAGCCTAGCACCGTCACCCAAGCAGCAGAGATAGCTGAAGTCTATTTAGAGGCACGGAGAGGTACGCAGCGTGGAGGTTTGTTCAGTCGTCATACAAGAGTCCAACCAGGAAGTAAACCCAAACCCGCTGCCAGTGACGAGACCAAGCCGGGCAAACCACCAGGAGCTTCTGATTCCAAGTCGCCTAAAGGTTGCTGGCATTGTGGATCACCACATAGCAAAGACAGTTGTCCCAAACTAGCGAAAAAGGCTGCAGTCGCAAAAGTTGGAGTGAGGAGCAAGGTAGAGAAGTCCGCTGAGTTCAAGTACGATCCGCATTGTTCAGCAGTAGTGAATGGTCAGGTTGCTGAAGGTCTACGGGACACTGGGGCAACTCTCCTGATAGTGGCCAAGCAGCTAGTGAAGGAAGGTCAACTGGACGGCAAGAGCCTTTCACTAATGTCAGTGGATTCCAGCACGGTAACAGGACCCACAGCGATTGTCGAGCTCGTCTGCCCCTTTTATCGTGAAAAGGCCAGGGCATTAGTTCTCGACAGACCAGTATCACCTGTTATCATAGGGAACGAGGTGGAAGACGTAGGAGTCCAACGCTTTGTTCCGGTCACTCCTACGGAAATGGCAATGGCTGTCATGACTTGACAGCAAGCGCTGAAGACGAGAAGAGGTGACTTAAAGGTGGGGGATCAAAGGATGACGGTTCTTTCAGTAACGCCTGAAGTTTTGAAACGATCTCAGAGGGAGGACCCAAGTTTGGAAAACGTCCGTTCTAAAGTTGGAAAACCACCTGCGATCTGTAAAAATGGAAACAAGGTCCACTATTTTTGTAAGAAGGGAATACTGTATCGGGCTTACAGTAAAAATCGTTCCTCACAGAAGCAAGTAGTTGTACCACCGCAATTCAGGAATGAAGTGATACGCATTGGACACGATACTCCCATGGCCGGTCATTTGGGTGCGCGTAAAACGCAGGAGAGAGTACAGCGCAGTTTTTATTGGCCAGGTGTGTGCTCAGATGTGAACAGGTACTGCAAATCCTGCGACCATTGCCAACGTTCTACGCCTCCAGGTAAAGTTTGGAAGGCTCCATTGGGAAGCATGCCGCTGATAGATCAGCCGTTCGACCGGGTAGCAGCGGATATCATTGGACCCATAATCCCAGCATCAGACAGAGGACACAGGTTTGTGTTGGTCATGCTGGACTTTGCTACAAGGTATCCAGAAGCGGTACCTCTGAAGAGGATAGATGCTAATTCTATTGCTGAAGCTTTCTGGAATACATGGACTTGAGTGGGAATTCCGCGGGAAATTCTCACAGACAAAGGGACACAGTTCACAAGTGAAGTCATGGCCGAGGTGAACACACTGCTCGCGATCCGAGGCATGACCACAACGCCGTACCACCCTCAGTGTAACGGGTTAGTAGAAAGGTTCAACCAAACCCTGAAGATGATCAGAAGGTTCTGTCAAGAACAGCCGAGAGAATGGGACCGGTTTTTGCCAGGGCTCCTATTTGCGTACAGGGAGGTCCCGCAGGAATCTACAGGATTCGCTCCGTTCCAACTACTCTTTGGTCGTACAGTAAGGGGACCACTGCAAGTTCTCCAGAAGTTGTGGACTGATGAGGAGACGGATGCCGAATCACGTACTGCGGTAGAGTATGTGGTCGAACTTCGAAACAGGATCGAGGAAACTTGCAAGATAGCCCAGACGCAATTGACAAAATCTGTCCAAAGGTACAAACGCAACTTCCACAAGAAAGCCAGGGCCAGAACATTCGAAGTGAGGAGCAAGGTGCTACTCTTCTATCCTGCCAAGAACAAGATGGAAATGGCTTGGCAAGGCCCGTATGTCGTTTCCGAGAAGAAGGGAGAGAATAACTACAGGATACGCATCAGGGGGAAAGAAAAACTGTTTCATGCAAACTTACTAAAGGCCTACGTCGAGAGAGAGCCACCTGCACAGGTAGAGAAATTAGCAGCAATGGCCGTAATTACTCAATATGAGTGCGTTGAGGAAGAGGCTGAGGAAGTAAGTGTTTCGACAGGAATAGTTCCTTTGATTCAGTTACAAGCAGAAGAAACATACCATGATGTCAAGATCAATCCAGATCTCACGCAAAGTCAAAACAAAGAGATGGAGGAAGTATGTCGCAGTTACCAGTCCATTCTGACAGACTTGCCTTTGAGAACCAACATGGGGAACTGTAACATTACACTGACTTCGCAGGTACCAGTCAAAGTTAGGCAGTTTCTATTACCACATTCTCAAGTGACAACAATCAAGTCAGAAGTCAAGTCCATGGCATTGCGTGAAATGGGGGTGATTGAACCCGCCTCATCTCCGTACAGTTCGCCAATTGTACTAGTAAGGAAGAAGGATGTTTCCATGAGATTTTGTGTTGACTTCAGACGTCTCAACACCGCGATAGAGTCGGATGGGGAGCCCATGCCAGATATAGAGCATCTATTTGCGAAACTGGGGAAAGCAAAGTATTTTAGCAAGCTGGACCTGAGCAAGGGATACTGGCAGATCCCGATGGACGCAAACGACAAACCCAAGACTGCGTTCACTAGTCCTCAAGGGCAATTCCAATGGACAGTGATGCCCTTTGGGTTGAACACGACTGGAGCAGTCTTCTCCCGTGTAATGAGAGAACTGCTGAGGCCACTGGGATCGAGCGAGGTGGACAATTTCATGGATGACATACTCGTCGCTACAGAAAGTTGGTCCGATCACATTGTGACCTTAAGGGAAGTGTTACAAAGGCTCGTGGAGGAAAACCTTGCGGCAAAACCGATGGATGGGTGGATTGGATGGGTGGATTGGATGGGTGGATCGGATGGGTGGATGGATGGATGGATCGGATGGGTGGATGGATGGATCGGATGGATGGATCGGATGGATGGATGGATCGGATGGATCGGATGGATGGATCGGATGGATCGGATGGATCGGATGGATGGATCGGATGGATGGGTCGGATGGATGGATGGGTCGGATGGATGGATGGGTCGGATGGATGGGTCGGATGGATGGGTCGGATGGATGGATGGGTCGGATGGATGGGTCGGATGGATTGGATAGATCGTCAGTTTGTACCCAAGTACGCTGAAACTGCTCGACCGTTGACTGACGCTACCAAGAAACGAGAACCGAACCAAGTTCGGTGGACACCGGAATGTGACGAAGCATTCGAGATGCTTAAGGACCAGTTGTGCAGTGAGCCAGTGGTCAAACTACCCGATTGGGACAAACCTTTTTGCTTAAGGACGGATGCATCGGGGGTAGGTCTAGGAGCGGTGCTTTTACAAGAAGGAGACGACGACCTACTACACCCCGTGGCGTACGCCAGCAAGAAACTCAGTCCAACAGAACAAAGGTACTCCGCAATCCAGCGGGAATGTTATGCGATTGTCTGGGGAATAGGCAAATTCCACACATCTGTTTGGTCAGCAGTTTACAGTCGAGTGTGATCACTCACCACTCCAGTATCTGCAGACCATGAAACCAGTCAACAGTCGTATTGCTCATTGGGCACTTTTGTTGCAAGAACATGACTTTGTAGTTAAGGTTATTCCAGGGGTGGAGAATGTCGGAGCCGACTATTTGAATCGCATGACTGAATAGGGTGCTCTAGTTCGGTTTGTTTGTTTTCCACGGAGGGGGTGCTTTCGACTTAGGTTGGGGGGTATTGTCACGGTTAGTGACTGTTTTGACAGAGGTAGTCGAAAGTTGCCGAAGCACCGGTCACGCAGGAATAGTGAGTTGTTTACAAGTTGGTAGAGACGGGTTAGTGTTCTTTGTTTTGCACGTGCAGGGCGCGCTAGTTGAATGCGGTAGTGTGTTCACTGCCGAGTTTACCTTGTCGGGAGCAAGGGAATGATATTTTAGTTAGCAGCTGTACTCGGTTGGATCAAGTTGTCCTGCTTAGCTGACTGTCGGGAGTCGGTGACTGACTGAGGGTGTCAGTGGCACAGCGCCGGTCCAGTCCCTGGGTCGTTGGTGGCCGGAGACTGGGGTTGGTTTGCCTACGGGTGGGCGGCGCGTGTAGCGAGTCTCAGAGGAGGTAAGTGCTTAAAAATCCCGCGTGCGGATGTTATGTCATGTTTGTTACGACTGTTTGTACTATGTGTTAGGTCTAGAAGTATCGTGGGAGGAAAGGAGGGAGGGGGACGCGATGGGCAAAAGGGGAAGTATTGTTTTGGCATTATTGTTTTGGTTTTGTTTAATTATTAGTTATTTTTAATTGTTTAGCGAGATGTTGTATTGGTTTGTTGTGGAAGTGCAGAGAATTTTTGAAAGGTTTATAATTATGTGAGGTTTGCGAACTTTCATTGTTTTGGTTTTTGTGTAATTTTTTATGGAAAGCACTTGTCATATGAGTGAGGGTCAAGTGCTTGAACGGTTAGTGGTAGTATTTTTGTAAACCAAGCAGGGTGTGTATGGGAGGGTAGCTGGTTTTAAGGACCCACTGGTTTACGTTACTTACGGGGCCGTTTAGGCTCCTGTTTTTTCGTTTTGCGTTGGCTTTCGGGGTCTGGACAGGTTGGAGGGCCGTCGGGCATCCGGACCAAACCACGCCTCGCTGGACCGGGTGTCGGCGTGGAAGGCGCGCGGTCACCTATACTGCCGAAGCCGCCGTGTCACCGTTGCGGCCATTCCAAGCGCCAGAGAAACACAGAGAGAGAGAGAGGGAGAGAGAAGACCCGCGAAGCTGAACGATCGTTAAAGGAAGCCGGACGGGAGGGATCCACAGGCGTTCGTCGACTCACCACGGTGGTCCCATTCCTATTCACCTATCCATTGCTCACTCTGCCTTGGTGTAGTTTCTTGTTTACTGTGTATGAACAGTTACGTTGTAAATGACGTTTTTTTCTTATTGTCGTTGTGGAGTAACTGTGCTGCGTAGCGTGGGGGAGTGCTTGTTTCCACCACTCGATGCAATGCTGATGCTGTGAAAGTAGTATTAACTCTGTTTTCTCTTTTTTTCCCCTTTTTTTTTCTTTCTTTTTTTTTTCGGCGGGAGGAGGGGGAAGGAAGGGGAAGGGTCGGTGGGGAGGTTGGATAGGAAGGGAAGGGGGATAGTTAGTGTAATAAAGACTAAGTGTACGTGTAAAGGAAATGTGTTGTGTTGCTTGTGCTGAGCTGTAACCTGTCTTGAGGCAAGACACTAGGGGTCTTTGTCTGTCTTCTACTTCTTTTCTACTTCTAACTTCTACTCTCGTCTATCTCTCCTCAGTCGGGACATTTGGGGGTTCTTCTATCGTCTGTCTCCCTAGTCGTGACAACCCCCAGGCGCCCCGCCATCCGCTGGAGAATATCCAGACCTCCCCCCCCCCCCCAAGGGGGAATGCTAGAAAATATTCCCAAACAGATATTGGACCAGCTGAGTAGATTTAAGTTTTTTGCCGCCTCTGACCGGTTGGGGGGGGGAGGTCTGGATATTCTACAGCGGATGGCGGGGCGCCTGGGGTAGTCCCTACTGCTTTATGTAGTAGGTGTTCAGTGGAAGGCTCAAAATGATAGGTCTGTCATTCCTTCTCTCCCACTACCCTCTCCTTTCTAGAACTAGTGAGCGATGCAGTCACAAAAAGGACGGCTGATGACACAATGCAAGCTTACCAGCCTGGAATTCCATGGCATTAGCACAGCTTTCTCAGAATTGAATGAAAAATTACGTCCATTGGAGCTAATCTGATTGAGTGCATTTTGGGGCTTTGGGCGACGCCTTTATTAAAAGTAAAAAATAATTGTACCACAAAATGACCTAGGTGTTGCCTTTTCAAAATTAGTCTGTCTTCTTCCACTGTAACACATAATAAAGCTTTAGGGATGCGATCCGCGCTGTACTAGTGGTGTTACCAGTAAATTCTGGAGGCGGTTTCTAGTACATGCGTTGTTTGCAATTTCAGGTTACGCGGTTAAAAGTCGGAGCAGGAGAGCGAAGGGAAACGCCGAATCGTGGGTTCGAATCCCGTCCCGGCCCCGGTAGCTGGACTCCCAATCCAGGGGGGAAAAGCGGATTTGATCAATAGCATGTCCGTTGAAAGGTCCTGGTAAATCAAAGTGGCACAGTTGGAGTGCGCCTGAGTTGATCAGTGTTCAGGTCGTACTCCATAGGCAATAGATTTCCCTGTCCCCCATAACCCGCCCGTGAGGGCCGTCCATGATCACCTCGGTGCTGTGGACGTTAAACCCGAACTAACCAACCAACCAACCAGGTTACGCCGTATGCATACCTGAAGAGCCCCCCACCCCCCCACCCCCCCCTTGGGGCGAAACCGGTCGTAGGCGGCAAAAACTTAAATCTACTCAGGGGGTCCAATATCTGTTTGGGAATATTTTCTAGCATCCCCCTTTGGGGGGAGGTCTGGATATTCTCCAGCGGATGGCGGGGCGCCTGGGGGCAGTCCCTACTGCTTTATGTAGTAGGTGTTCAGTGGAAGGCTCTCCTTTCTAGAACTAGTGAGCGATGCAGTCAGAAAAAGGACAGCTGGTGTCCTGATGACACAATGCAAGCTTACCAGCCTGGAATTCCCTGGCATTAGCACAGCATTCTCAGAATTTAATGAAAAATTACGTCCCTTGGAGCTAATCTGAGTGCGTTTTTTGGCTTTGGGCGAAGCCTTTGTTAAAAGTAAAATATATATATATATATATATATATATATATATATATATATATATATATATATATATATATATATATATATATATATATATATACACACACACACACACACACACACACACACACACACACACACACACACATACTTTACTTCTTTATATATATCATGTACAAATACATTGCTGTCACTTAAAACTTTACTACAGCAAATGTAAAGAGCATAATGGATTTTCTACATGAAACCGCTATTGTTCTCATAAAAATCAACACGGCTCGCTCCAGCAAACAGACGCGAAGAAACTATAGCACTGCCACGCGGCGCGAGCGTTTATGTCTCAACAGTGACTATCGACGGCATCCCGTCTGGCCAGCGAGTCCATGGGTTCATGGATATTACATAATGCGGTTTGCTGGAATGCCAGCGGCATATTACACGCGTTCATAAATGTTACAAGAGAATGCAGATTATCCGTGAAATTCCGCACAAGGCATGGAATGCTACATGTACGAATAAAAATAAAAATAAAAAATTAAAATTAAAATTAATTTTTGCCTAGATGTTTCAGCAGCTTTGTCTTGTAAGTTTTAAGCGATGGCGCGGCTCTAACATCCGCAGGAATAGAGTTCCATAACTTTGCACCAGAATAGGACAATGACGACTGTGATGAAACTCTATGCTCACGCATAGAGTTCACACAAAAGGTTTTGTATGGTACGGTTTTGTCAGCGGTTCGCCTTGTGACAGATATTCCGCGTGGGCACGAAGCCCACGTGAAACCGTAGGGAAACGTTCTGCACGGGCATTTTTAGCGAGAGCTCAGTCTATCAGAAGTCTAAATAGGCAGTGCGGGCTAGACTGTCAGTGGGGACAGAAGTATGTCAGATACAATAGCCGTATTCCAAGACTCTGAAACCTAGAATTCAGGTATGTGTTTTATTTTTTATTATTGATGGTTACTGAGTTAAAGATAGTATGCGTTAGTAGGAGGTAATTCGGTTGTGTAGCGTTGACTGGTTTGGTTCCGTTATGTGGGTTTGGAATTCGTTGAAGTACCCGGTGTTGTTCCTATGGTTATTTACTGAGATGGATAGCTAAGAAATGTTAGGTGTGTATGCCAAGTCGTTAAGAAGGTGGGTTAAGTATAGTCTTTTCTAATGTATGGAAGAATGTATGGCGAGTGTTAGGTTATAGTCTGTTTCGATGTAGTGACAGAGTTATGGGGTGTTACGAAAGTAGTTCGGTTATGAAGCACGTGTGTGTGTGAATGAACGTGTGAACGTTATTTGTATCAGCTACGTTACGTCTTGTATCTCATATCATCCAATATGTGTGTGTTTAGCAAGTGTTATGATTGAGGACTTTATTATTCAGAGTGCTTGTCGAGAGCGAAGCGACGGACGCCGAGACGTCAGTCAACAGAGGCTACCGCAGAGGGACCTATTGTGAGGTCATCTCTTCACTCAGGGAGTGAGCGACCGGTGCCGAGGCACCCGGGTCAGCAAGGACTGCGCTACGGAGCGAGTTAAGAGGACGTCCACGGTACGAGAAACGGGACGACTCAGGAGCGTGCGACGAAGGACTTACACGCCTAGATGTGAAAGGACAGAACATTACCAAGCGAGAACACCAGTAAAACGGGTTGGATTGTGAGAGACAATTACCGAGCCTGGCATTTACATTGTGTGTGTGTATGCGGTGTTGATGTGCTTGTAGTGAGAAGGGGTCTTGTACATAATTTTGAGTGTTCTGTTATTTTTCTAATTACATAAAGGCAGCAGAAGAAAGAAAGCTAGTGTGTTCAGCTTTACCGTGTGAATGCGCTCGACTGAGTCAGTGGCGGTGTATGCGTCTGTTGTGCGAGAGTCTGTACGTGCGACTGGGGGAAGTCTGCGTGCGTTAAATGTCAAGCCGAGGCATCGGTACTACAAGATTGTTCCCTGGTGTTCGACTGGACCTCATATGAGCAAAGTGGAACAAACTAATGAGAGAGGTTGGTGTTTCTGAGAGGGTGATCTTGCGCATGAGCACCAACTTATTATACATAAACTGTTTTCCAAGTGGCAAAATGTCTAACAACTTGAACTTGTTCTCATTACTAATGACTTCCGAGGGTCTGTCAACAATCGGTTTAATATCTCTTGTGTGGAGCGAGTTCCGTTCATGTGAATGTTGCTGCTGCTGTCGCTTGTGGTGTTGATCATCACTTTGCTTTTATCCGTACTGATCTCCATGCCATAAGACCCTGCGCTACTTGAAAGTTTGTCTGTCAGGTTTTGGAGCTCACTATTGCTGCCTGCCATGAGGTCAATGTCGTCTGCGAATCGAAGATTGCACAGGGATCTGCCACCAATAGAGATTGAAGTATGGTGGTCGTGGAGGGTTTCCTGCATGATCTTCTCCAGGAATATGTTGAAAAGGACAGGAGAGAGCAGGCATCCTTGACGGACACCGATCGTCGTCCTGAAGAACTCGCCTGACTGATTGTTAAGTAGAACCGCGCTGCAGGCGTTCTTGTAAAGCGCTTCTATCATTTGGATCAGTCCCTCCTCTATGTTGAACGATCTCATGACTTGCCAGAGTCCGTCGTGCCAGACGCGATCAAATGCTTTCCTGAAATCAATGAAGTTGTGGTAGAGTTCGCGCTGATGCTGCAGATGTTTCTCGATCAGGACGCGGCAGTTGAAAATCTGCTCTACAGTGCTTCTTCCAACTCTGAAGCCAGCCTGTTCTTCTGCCAGCAGTTCCTCGGCGAAAGTTTTGAGGCGGTTGAGAATGATTCTAAGCATTACTTTGCTAGGGTGACTTATCAGACTGATAGTTCTAGAAGCTAGAAGAGGTCAATAACTTCAAGTACTTGGGAGCCACCCTGTCCAAAGACGGTAGTTGCATAGCAGAGATCCGTATCAGGATAGGTACAGCAACATCCGCAATGGCCAGGCTGGACAGGATATGGCGAAGTAACTCCATCAGCTTCACCATCAAGTACAGGCTTTACAAGTCCCTCGTAGTGTCTATTCTACTCTACGGCTGTGAGACTTGGACACTGCTTGCAGACTCAGAAAAGAAAATCCAGGCCTTTGAGAACAAGTGCCTGAGGAAGTTGCTCCGCATCTCGTACCGCGAGCACAAGACCAACGAATATGTACGGAGCATCGTCACTTCCCTGGTGGGCCCACATGAACCCCTTCTGGCAACCGTGAAACGGCGCAAGCTTGCTTGGTTTGGCCACGTGACCCGACACAACACCTTGTCCAAGACTATCCTCCAAGGCACTCTCGAAGGAAGTCGTCGGCGAGGTCGTCAGAGAAAGAGTTGGGTCGCAAACATAAAAGAATGGACCGAACTCGAGATGCCAGACTTGCTTGCCACCGCCCAAAATAGAACTCAGTGGAGAGCACTGTCTGTTGCTGCTGCCTTTCAGTCCCCCCAACGCCCAGTTCGGACAAGGGACTGATGATGATGATGATGATGGAGCGAGTTCAGACTTTTTAAATTAGCATCGCTACTACCGTCCCAAATAGATGAGGCATAATCCAAATGTGACTGAATATGGGCATAGTAGAAGAGTTTCCTTGTTGGCTCATCAGCGAAATGTCTCAATTTCGACAGGAGGAATACATTTGTAGATACTATTTTACACAGTTGAGTAATGTAGCCTTGCCAGCACAACTTGTCATCTAAGGTGATTCTAAGCTGACTTGCTCCACAGGCTGGCCGTTAAGTGTTAGTTGAAGGGGAGGGGGGGGTTCAAATGATGCTTTTGCCGTGTGGTAATCAGCATGCATTTGGTTTTAGTGGGATTAGGTATCATGGCGTTATTTCTACACCATTCAGATACCTCATTTAAACTGTCCTGAAGAATCTTCGCCATACATGTTACATCTGATGACAAAACGTCCAGTGTTCTTTCGTCTGCAAAAGACTGCAAGTTACACTGGAGTCAGATATATGTAATGGAAGGTCGTTTATGAAGACAGAACAATAATGGACCAAGAATCGATCCCTGCGGTACTCCGTGCTCTATCACCCCCTCAGGTGAGTTTTTACCATTCACGTAGACATACTGCGTACGCCCATGCAGATATGACGTAAGGAAGGCAAGTGTGTCTGCGCTTAGTTGATAGACAGTAAGTTCTTGAACTAAAGTTTTATGATTGACGAGGTCAAATGCTTTTGAAAGATCCAAAAATACTGCTCCAGTCATTTGACTGCTATTCATGGCAGTAAGCCATCTGTCAACTAGGTGTACCAATGCTGTGTGACAGGAGTGTTTCCGCCGAAAGCCAGATTGTAATGGATGTATGAGTTTGTGTTTTTCTAGAAAATGTTGTTTGTGTGACTGTGTCTTTCTGTCGGTTTAGACAGTGTTGACAGTAGCGAAATGGGCCTGAACTTGTTAGGGTCGGCAAGGTCTTTCGTTTTAGGTAGTGGGATCACTTTGGTTGTTTTTAGAGAAGATGGAAATATCCCCTGCTTTATGCAAAGGTTATATATATATATATATATATATATATATATATATATATATATATATATATATATATATATATATATATATATATATATATATATATTTATTTATATATATATATATATGTGTGTGTGTGTGTGTGTCAAGGTATCTACAATATACAGTAGGTAAGGACAATTTCAGAACTGAGCTACTAATACCATCATGGCCAGACTTTCGATTGTACTTTAAGTACGAGATGAATTTTCCCACGTCGTATATCGTTAACAGGGGAATGCTGAATGATGTATCAGGGTCCAGCCGTTCCGCACAAAATGTCTTTAGCTTAGACGAGAGGGGGAACCGGGGGGAGGGATGGGAGGAGATCGCGTTAAAGATACTACCTAAAGGCATCCCATTGGGCCTTCCTAAAACTGTCTACATTAGAAGGGGGAAGGGGGTTTAATTGATTGATTGTACATTGCTTAACGTCCCGACAGCAACAAGGCTTTCTCAGGACGTGCCTGCACTGCTTGTGAAAAAAAAAAAAAAACTAAACAGAAAATTGAATGTATGTCGCCAGCCGGCCAAATACGTTAAATAAACCTACAACATGGGGCCTAAATAAAGCTAAGACCATTTAGCAACACACATCCAATATCAAGAGCTACATGCAGTGCAGACAGTAGGGAGAGTTTTAAAAAGGCAAATACAGGTGAATGGACAAAGGGTAGACAGAAACGCATGCCCCAGAATAGAGAGAAAAACCCACCCTGTGGGGCTGACCAGGGTGACCCTGGGAACTAAGGGGGAAGGGGGGGAGGAGGGAGTAGGAGAGTAAAAACTAGGGGAAGGATGGTACGCGTTAGTCAAACAGAAGCGACACAGTACGGTAAAGGCACAGTTAGCAGATTAGAATGTCACATGTTAGTTGTTTTTTTTTAATGTTAGTCTTTCATATTCATCCCGAGTGGTGCAACAGTGCCCAGTTTATTAATCAGAAATTTTCTCGGTCTTTCCTGGCCCAGATATTGCTGACTTGCATAAGCCAGAGGCCTTCAACCCGAATGTCCGAGACTGAGTGGTCGGCCTGGTTGAAATGTCGTCCGACCGGTCTGTTGTATTGGTACTTGACCGACTGAAGATGTCCTTTGAAACGGTCGTTGGTGGTTCTTTCTGTCTCTCCAATTTATAGTTGGCCGCATTTCACACATGAGATGACATAAATCACGTTGGTAGTCTATGTTGAATTTGTAACGTGGACCATTCACCACAGTGGAAGGGCAAATAATTTATAGGGACACGTCTTGCAATTAGGAACATTGCAAGGTGTGGAGCCTGAGGGTGTAGTGGTATGACGAGGCTTTAGAGTAGAGCGAACAAGCATTCCCTTAACTCATTCTATCCCAAGACCGAAATCCCCAAAGTTTGAAGTCGTCCTCTGAAGACTGCGACCATGATAGTTCAAGGGTGATGCCATAGGCGCCAAGCTATGCTGGCATCACCCTTGAACTATCATGGTCGATCTTTATCTTGCTGTAGTGTGTCTGGGCTAGAATGAGTTAAATTAATGTCCCTCTTGACAGCCACCAATGGAGTTTCTGAAAAGATATAGGCGGACTCTTTGCTGGATGACAAAAGACCTCAGTTGGACAGAAGTATTTTAAGAACCGGATTGGTGTGGGGATGTTATTTATCATGTTGACGATAGGCCTGTCACTATCTGCTGTGGGTTTAGTCTGCAGTGTTTTCTCGCATTTAAGTTTTTGTACCTTCTGAAGAGATCTTTGAACAACAGCATGTGGGTAATGTCTGTCGATGAAAACTCCAGCCATTTCTTTGGATTTAACATCAAAGTCTGATTGTTCGGAACATATTCTTTTCAGCCGATGAAACTGGGAATATTGGATGCTGTTCATAGTTTTGGGGTTATGCGATGAGTGGTAGTCGAGGTAGGAGTGCAGAATCGGTAGGTTTGTAATGGATTGATGTTTTCAACATTCCGCAGACAAGACGGATATTCATGTCCAGAAAGTCGACTGAAGTAGCCGAGATAATGTATGTGAGCTTGATTGATGGGTGGAAGTTCTGCACGAAGTGAATAAAGTCTAAGAGTCCAGCTTAGGTCATGTTTGTAGCTCTTATACCGTCACCCCCATCCGGGTCTGCCCTGGGTGACTTGGGTGGGGTTAACTACATTTTAGTTCCCAGAGTCACCTTGGTCAGCCCCACGGGGTGGGTTTTCTCCTCTATTCTGGGGCATGTTTTCCTGTCTACCATTGGTCCATTCACCTGTATTTTCCTTTTTTAAACTCTCCCTACTGTCTGCGCTTTCTGTAGCTTTTGATATTGGATGTGTGTTGCTAAATGGTCTTAGCTTTATTTAGGCCCCATGTCGTAGGTTTATTTAACGTATTGGACCGGCTGGCGACATACATTCAATGTTCTGTTTAGGGTTTTTTTCACAAGCAGTGCAGGCACGTCCTGAGAAAGTCTTGTTGCTGTCGGGACGTTAGGCAATGTACAATCAATCAATCAATCTTATTCCGTCATCGATGTAGCGTTTATACATCTCAGGGACAGACCCGGTATATTTCTGAAGTATTTGTTGCTCAACTGAGGAATCCCATGAAGACAATGACAATGACCCTTTATTTGACAACGGTAACAGGTTTTTTTTTTCGAACTTGCCGTTGCTAATCTATTGATTACTGAGTTACTATCGCACTAATTATTTTCTACTATTGAACAGGGGGAAAAATTACTTGACACAACACAAGCCAATAGAGAAGAAAAAAATGTAAGGGGGAAGTGACATAGGAATTACCAGCTTTACTGGTCGGGAATAATGACATGTTTTGAGGTTTAATTAAAATAATATTATAGGAATACATGCATGGCTATCACCTACTGACCAGACCGGAGCAGGTAAGTTATCTTCCGACTAGGCACCGGCCATAACAAACTGAACTGGCATCTCCACACCAAGTTTGGAATTGGCCAGTCAGACCAGTGCCTATGCAACTCTGGTAGCATAACAACAGACCACGTGCTACAGACCTGCCCCACGGAGACACTGGCCAGAGGAGACAGAGGTGTCCCGCAAGCTCAATGGAGGCCTGGAGGACATGCGGCGCACTTCAGCATTTATAGAGGAGACCGGGCTGTCCATATAAAGAGTGTTCGAGGAAGAAGAAGAATACACGGAACCAAATACGCATACATAACGCATGCACATTTCAGCACGCCACTCTCTGTCTCTAAAATACACGTACGCGCACGCACAAACTCCACACACACACGTGCACACACGCGCGCTTGCGCTTGCGTCAAGTCATATGAGTAGCTGGCTACACACACGCTGTACCGAATAAACTTGAGTCATAGAAACCTGGGATAACCCAATTAATGATCTAGTCAGAATAGTATTTTTCAATATATGCACATTCACGGGGATGCTGCTGACAAAAATAAGTACTTGATGAGACTGAATTTAAACGAGGAGAAAGTAGCTGATGTCGTGACGTTTCTAGGCAAGGCATTCCAAAGCCTAGAGCCAGAGAACGTCAAACTCGTTTTATAGAGATCAATTCTTTTTTTATCGCAAGAGAAAGATCATTTATGAACAAGCAGAATAAAAGGGGACCAAGAATAGAGCCCTGTGGTACGCCATGCTTCACTAACCCTTGATTCGAGTATGAGCCATTTAGTAATACCTTTTGTTTTCTACCTCCGAGGTAGGATTTGAGAAACAACGCCGAGTTGTTGGTATACATGGATACTTTCTTGACCAGCATTTCGTGGTTTACCAGATCAAAGGTTTTACGAAAATCTAGAAACATGGCTCCTGTGAGTTTTGAGTCGTTGATGGAAGATAACCAGGTCATCTGTATCAGCGCAGTGTGACATGAATGTTCTGATCTGAAGTCCGACTGCAATGAATAGATTAATTTTCGGCTTTCCAGGTACATAGATAGATGCTTGTGAATATGCCGTTCTAAGGGCTTGGACAGAACAGGTAGAAGTGATATGGGCCTGAAATTATTAATTTCACTAAGATCTTTAGATTTAGGTAGAGGTATTACTTTCGCGTCTTTAAATGCGTCTGGAAAACAATTAAAATTAATACAGACGTTGTAGATATAAGTGATACTCTCTACAATGTATGGGAGGGATATCTTGAGTATTTTCGCATTAATCTCATCCAGTCCTGATTATTTTTTTTATTTTTTAGGATGTAATCAATTTACCAACTTCATAGACTACTATAGTGGGTATGATGAAAGGGTTTGTGCCGGCAGTTCTCTGCTTGCAGAAATCGACTAAGTTGTCCGGGCATACGTAGTCATGCGACTTAGTTCCCGGCGGGATTAATGATTCTGCTACGGAGACGAAGTGGCTGTTGAAGCTGTTTGCTGTGAGATGCGGCGGTAAAGGAGCTGTGCTTTTATTCGTGCCTCTAGTAACTAAATTTATCACACGCCATATATGTGGCACAGTCTTTACTTTCGTGAATAACTTTATCGAAAAGTAATTTCTTTGCCTTCAGAACCATGGATTTTATTCGATTACGTTCCATTTTGTAATCGGTGAAACGCTTCTCTCTTCACTCAGCTCGTCCCTGTGCTCCATGTCAACCAGGGTGGTAAAGTGGCGTATTTAACTCTAAGAGGCAAATATAGCCGGGTCCCATTTTCGTGCCCATCGCTAAGCCACTGCACTGATAGTCTAGCAGCTGCCCTTCATAGACGATCAGCCGTTTACGAGATAGTGATTTTCTAGAGAGTAACAAAGGTTTGGGTATATCAAAATGAAGTCTAGTTTGAATAAAAGCAGTGCGCACTCGTTTTAAACCGCCGGAGGATGGAGACATTTTTCTGTAGCACATTTTGTTTCTAGTTCGGCTGCAGACGAAACCAGGACTGTCGCAGCCATGTTCACAGGGGATCAGTAGTTTACACGGGTCTCATTGTTCCTGTATTCAGTAGTAGTATGCGCTATATGTCACTTAACCCTTATCATTCAGAATACACCAGTGTGTGAAATAAGTTTGACTAAAATAGTTCAAAGGTAGTGCCAGAACAGCTTGGTGTGCCTCTAGGCACCAAGCTATTCTGGCACCACCCTTGAACTAAATTGATTGATTGATTGTACATTGCTTAACGTCCCGACAGCAACAAGGCTTTCTCAGGACGTGCCTGCACTGCTTGTGAAAAAAAAACTAAACAGAAAATTGAATGTATGTCGCCAGCCGGCCAAATACGTTAAATAAACCTACAACATGGGGCCTAAATAAAGCTAAGACCATTTAGCAACACACATCCAATATCAAGAGCTACAGGCAGTGCAGACAGTAGGGAGAGTTTTAAAAAGGCAAATAGGTGAATGGACAAAGGGTAGACAGAAACGCATGCCCCAGAATAGAGAGAAAAACCCACCCTGTGGGGCTGACCAGGGTGACCCTGGGAACTAAAAAATACCTAACCCCACCCAAGTCCCCCAGGGCAGACCCGGGTGGGTGCTTGAACTAAAGCCATTGGTCCATATCCTTATCTGTAAGTACTATAGTGTAGCTTGCATATGGCAGAGTACAGATTTGAAGCTTTTAGCCTCAGTATGATATGGGTTAAAAGGATTTCATTATTTTTTAAGTAAAATTTTCACACTTTGGTATATTAAGAGAAGAAACACTTACGAAAAGGCTTGCCTTGAACTCAAATATCGTTACTCAACAATAAGGTATCTCAAATCACGTGATCAAAACATGATACACATACCATACACGCGTATTCCTTGCCATGAATTTCGGTGTGCCGACGAGTTCTTTTTGATTTGTTCTACAGAAGCGTGTTTGTTTCCCAAAAAAGGCGAACATGCAACGTTGCTTTGTGCATTTTTACGTCTTGATAAAGGTTTGTCACGTTTATTTTCATTCACTTTAGTATCGTTTTGCCCGTTTCATTTCGACACCACAGCACCAAAACAAAACGCTATCTTCGAAACCTATGTCCGAAGTGCAAATGCAGCATGCTGTAAAAGAGTGCCACACCACTTGGTTTTAGCTGCAATGGCTGAACAAAGTTTCGGAACTGGATTAATTATTATTATACAGTAACACTTAATTCAATCAGTTGCACTGGCAAGCTATATATGTTGTTATGTGCGATCAGTGCCAATGCAGTCTCAGTGATCACTGATGGTGCAGTACACTTCACACATAAAAAATACACAGCACAATGTGAACACGCTTGAAAGTTCATGCAATGCTTTGTTTAAAATTAAACCCTATCTTGCTAGCAGTAGCCTACTGCACAAAAGAGGAACTAGTAGGCTGCTGCATAATTTGCAGTTTATCTGCATATAGACATTTGCAGTTTATTGCAAGGATTCTTAGCAGCTGGCATTAACATATATATTGGGATTAAAACGAGAAAGAAAAGGAGAAATGTAACACAGAGATGATTTAATAAATCGGTCAGTCAAGTGATCAAATGAATGAGTATGTTTTATGATGAACAGCTAGTTAAAGGGAGGGGGGAGGCACATACTTTATAATGTACTCGTACTATTTCTTTCAGTGTTTCCATCACCCATTCATAACACCGTGGGGCTCGATGAGTTCTGATGTTTTATTTGAGTGATTTACAAAATACATGTACTTGCTGCTGTTATATTATTTTCTAACTCAGTTACTGGCTTTGACATTTTGCTGTAAGATTTACAGTCCCATACTTTAAGCCTGTCCCGACTAACGCACATGGAGGTTGACTGTATCATTGCTATGTGTGTGTAGATAGCGTTTTGTTGGAGGTGGCAGTTGTGGCCTCACCTTTAAGTTTGGTGCCCCTGTACATGTGGCCACCAGTACTATTTACAGAACTGATGGCTGCATATGCAGGCTAGTTCACAGTATCACTTATCAATGTGAACTGGGCAGCCTATTGTTACAGGCATGGGAATTGTCCTCGGATCCGCGGTTTTGCCGCGGAAAATAATTTCACATTCCTCCAAAATTTGTTTGAAGTGATCAGTGGTGGCATCATCCATGATGTATGTGTGCATTTGGCCACTGGTACTGTTCACAAAGGTGCTGTTTACAGAACTAGTGGCTGAGTATGCATATTAGTTCTGTTATTGTTATCAGGTGTGGCCTTATCTCAAAGTTTTGGTGCCCCTGTGCATGAGGCCAACAGTACTTTTCACAGAACTGATGGCTGCATGTGCAGTGTGATTAACTGTACACATGAGATTTGTAGGTGGGCAGCTAAAATACAGGCAGTCAATACAAGCCACTTTCTTAACCTCAAATCTCTCTATATAGGTTTTAGACCACTAATGCCCATCAGTATACAATAGTGCATGTCTTTTGTGGGTATTCTGCAGTTTTGTGTGTGTATGTGGGGTGTGGTTGAAAGAGGGGCGGTATGGCACCTATTACTGTATATGTGTATGTACAAAACCTACATTACAAACAAACATAAATAAATAATTTAAATAAATATTTATTTGGGTGTAACGCTGTGCAGGCGACTACGGCCATCTCACGGCGGTTAAATGAGTAAGATAAAGTAAGTCAAAGATACCTGGGACATATGAATGCTAAGTAAAGGATAGATTATGAACATGCACAGATGTACATTCTTTTGGTGGGTGTTGTGTGTGTGTAACTGGAGTGGGGTTGGGAGCGAGTGGTATGGCACCTATTACCATGTACCATGTACCATGTATAAGACATAAGACATTTATTCACCAAGTAAAACGTTACAAGGATTATGTGTGGCATGGTGACAGTAAAATACATCCTCACTTGTAGGGCATTCATCATGTCATTCACTCAGTTGGCGATCATCCTGTATAGAGGACTAAAAGATAGATAACACAATATTAAACACAAATCAGTCATATGTCACAAATCATGTTATCACGTTGTTCCATGGATGGTGATGTACTGAGGACAGTTTCTGGAAAGAAACTGCATCTGAATCGAGAGGTTCTGGCTTTCAAAGCACGGAACCGCCGGCCGGAGGGCAGAAGCTCGAAGAGATGATTGGCTGGGTGTCACAGATCTGAAAGAATAGTACTGGTGGCCACATGCACAAGGGCACCATGGTGTATGTTCTTATGGTATATGCTGATGTGTATGTACAAAACCTACATTACAAACAAACAAAATAAATAAATAAATAATTTAAATAAATAAGATAAAGTAAGTCTAAGGTACCTGGGACATATGCATGCTAGGTAAAGGATAGATTATGAACATACACAGATGTGCATGTCTTTTAGTAGGTGTTCTGCGGTTTTGTGTGTGTATTTGGGTAGGGGTTGGGAGCGGGCGGTATGCCACCTATTACTTATATGTGTATATTTTCTTCTTGTATGCTGATGTGGGTCCCAGGCCATGTGGGCATCGAAGGCAACAGAATCGCAGATTCTGCTGCCAACAGTGCCCGCAGTGACCCTGTCCCTGACACACAGACTGTCTATAGTGATTTTAAACCTGTTATTAGTGCGTACATAGCCCGCGAGTGGCAGTCCGAGTGGGACAAAGAGGAAGGGAACAAGCTTCATGAAGCTCTTCCTCAGTTGTCTGACAGTCTACCTTTCCGCTGCGGCAGCCGCCGTGAGGAGACTGTCCTTGCTCGGCTCCACATCGGGCACACGTATGTTACGCACTCTTACTTACTTAAACAGGATGAGCGTCCATGGTGTTTTGCCTGTGATGAGCAGTTTTCTGTTCGACACTTTTTGCTGTATTGTGCTGACCTAATTGACACCAGATATAAACACTTTACAGCAGACTCCTTGAAGGTTTTGTTCCGGGATGTTCCCCCGGACAAAATCTTCAATTTTTTGAGAGAATGCAATATTTTTAACAAGATCTGAGCATTCATAGACTATGTGAATTTTTTTTATTTGCCCTTTTTGAGAGTCTGTAGATGTTTCTTTTCCAGACATGTGCGACATTTTAGCCTGAGATTTTTTAATCTATATTTACATCTTGTCTTAAGACCTTGCTTTTAGTCTGGCTGACCAGATTTTTACCCATCCCGCCGTGAGATGGCCTTAGTCGCCTGCTCGGCGTTAAACCCAAATAACTAACTAACTAATTGTATGCTGATGTGCATGTACAAATCCTGCATTACAAACAAACAAAAGTAAATAAATAAATAAATAGTTATTTGGGTTTAATGCCGAGCAGGCTACTAATGTCATCTCATGGTGGTTAAGATTAAGTAAGTCGAGATACCTGGGCCATTAATTATGAATGCTAAGTAATGGATAGATTATGAACATGCACATATGTACTTGTCTTTTGGTGGGTGTTCTTTGGTTGTGGAGTGGGGTTGGGAGTGGGCAGTATTACCATGTATGTGTATGAGCACATAAGCATATGTACAAAACCTGCTTTACAAACAAATAAAAATAAATAATAATTTTTTTAAAATAAAATAAGGTAAATCAAAGATACCTGGGACATATGAATACCAAGTAAAGGATATATTATGAACATGCACAGACGTGCATGTCTTTTAATGGGTGTTCTGTGGTTTTGTATGTGGGGTGGGGAGCGGGTGGTATGCACCTATTACCATATGCTACGATTGTGGTTGTGTTGTTCTGTGAGAGCATGCATGTGTTAATCGTAGGAAACGATCCGATATTTATTTGAGCTATCATGGTTACGTATCACGTACCTTTTCAGTAAGATTATCTGTTGTTCACGCGTGGAGCGGAATTGGTTTTGTTATGATACGCTAAGTTTAGTCCGGAAGCTTCTAGCAAAGTCGCACGGAGAATAGCGGTCGATTTTTGTTTGCGTAGATTCGCTGAGAATAAACCAGTACGTTCGAGAAGGGTCGCGCTGTCTAGTGACCTCGTATGTGTGACGTCGGAGTGTATGCAACATTTTGTACTCAGTAATAGAGCTGCTCTATTTTTAGTCATTTTGTTTTCTGTGCGCGCGAATTTAGCAGCCAGTCGGTGTGGGTTGTAAAAGATCATGAAACCTCCAGAAAGTGTGGACTAGGTTGTGAACGGTCTGCCATACTTTTGTGAGACGTCATTACGCGCCGGGATTTCCCAAAATAGGGGCTGAATTGAGCAGTCGAATTTTGTAGACCAGTGTAGTTTAGTCTAGAAAGTTCTTTTTTATTAATATTTATGAGTTTCCGTTACGTGTTCCGTTCTGATTGGTTGCGTTGTGTGATTTCTTTGGATTATTCTAGAAAGCTGTTTTACTATAAAAGATGGTGCTAGGAAGCACGTAGGTACATTGTCATACATTGTCAGTTGTAGGGACACACAGTTTATCGTAGGTACGTGGCCCGTATAGGATGTACATTGTGAGACGCAGCGTAACGGTGGTGTACGTTGTGTGATAAACTTTGTGTCGCCAGTGATGACATTTGCAGAGGAGACCTTGTATCAGTGTTGGTGCATTTGGGAATGCATTGTGTGGAGAGATCGCATCGCTGAATTAAAATATTGTTGGAACTGTTACTACAGTGTAGCCTACATCCTTAAGCCACGTGTGACGGGTTGCAGCTGAATGAAGTTTATTTAAAAGAACCTTACGTGCGTGCGTCTGGTGTGATATCATACTATGACTACGACTCCAACACGTAACACCATATATGTGTATATGTATGTTCTCATCTTGTATGCTGGTGTGTATGTGCAAACATACATCACAAATAAACAACTAGGTAAATAAATAAATAAAATAATAAATTAATAAATAAAATAAGTCGGAGATACCTGGGACCTATGAATATGCATGCTAAGTAAACGATAGATTATAAACATGCACAGATGTATGCATATTGAAAAAAAACAATTTCCTCTCCTTGGTGGCCACCATCATACCACTAATGATCATGTGTATCAAGGAATTCCTTCCATCCATAATTAAAAGAATAAATAATAGGGTGAGTAAGTATAGATTGCTTTACGTCCCGCAAGCGACAAAGGCCTTCTCAGGACGTGCCTGCGCTAAATGAAGAAAAGAACTGCAAGAAGCGCAGACAGGAGGGAGAATTTCAAAAGAAAAATACAGATGAATGGACCAGAAACACAGAAATACAAACCCCCAAAAGAGTAGAACCCACCTTGCAGGGGTTAGACAAGGTGACCCTAGGAACTAAAAAGTAGACAACCCCACCAAGGTCCCCTAGGGCAGACCCGGTGGGGGGGGGGGGGGAATAAATAATAAATAAATATGTGAGTGAATGCATAAATGAATCAATAATAAATAAATAAATAAAACATTTAATATAATGGACAGGGCTACTATCTGTATTGTGTCTCATGCAGTCCCGATAAAGCTTGATCATAAGAGTTCTTGTGAGTACTTGAGTGCGGATTGTTGAATGGGTTGCAAAAACTAAATTTTTTATATTTAGGTTTTTAGCTGAACATGGTGATTTAGATTGAAACGGTTCGGAAATGGATTTCACTCTGCCTGGCTTGTGCTTAAGACCAGTTGGATAAGAGTGTGCTTGACCAGTTACAAATCCCATCTCCACTAATAACAAAAGAGCAGACTTACACTTAGAGCAGTTAGGCTGGAAACAGACGAACAACATGCATGTTGTATCCGGACATAAAGTCTGCAGAATGTTGAAGATGGTCGGAAGACACAATGCACAACTCGCACGAAGGGAGTTTACTTTTGATATGCTTTCGTCCCACAAAAGACCCGAGTTCTATGAGAAAGGCTGCTTTCAAGACCAGGGAAAATAACGTATATGATGTACTTCAAAGTTCAAATCCAAAATAATCTCTGTCTTACTTCAGGAGGAAAGTAAACCTGTATCAACCGTGCGCATCTGATTGACTTCTTTCGAAGGCATCTCGCTGACCGACATTTTGAAACTAGCGACGTGAGTATGCTTACGGCATAAAAAGAATATTACTTTTTAAATTATTTTATCGTAAATATGTATGCATGTTTACTTGCTCATGATTTTAATTTACTCACTGGAATAAACGTGTAACTTGTATGCTTGAAATTTTCAATGTTATGCACACAAAAATGTCTTGCACCTTACGAGGACTGGTTCCCTCACATCGAAAAATAGCTTTCGAAAAACACTTCTAGAAAAATGGCTCGATCCTAAGGACAAATATTGTTGCTATCCATAAACCATATGGCATTAGTACTTTCGTTTCGTACCTGCAAACCATTGTTAATCTTTGACGAACTACTTATCTCTGCAGAAATTGCGTAAGCTGCTAGACTATGAGCGAAAGTGACGCCACCAAAAGTAAAACTGTTCACAGAGAAAACTAATTCAGTCAGACGTAGAAGTGTATGTGTGGTGGGCGGATTATTACAAAACAATCAGGGAGGTCATGTTGCGCCTTGTGAAGATTTTTATTATTTCCCTACCAAGGAGGCAGTACACACTGACAGAGGCCCAATAAGACAAAACTTGTGAAGATAATTTGACGCTCAATTAGGTCTTGCTTCCGTCGTGGTGTGACAACAAGTGCGCTTCTAGGGTGGAGACGCTAACACGAGGGGGCGCTACTGGGTCAAGGTCGTTGTTCTAGCACTGGTCTAATGAAATGATTGGTCACTGCCAGCTAAATTTAGATGGGGCAACCAAAAGAAAATAACTAGGCGGGAAAGAAACAAAGGAGCCCCGAGGGTGGGTGTCACGACACGCCTGACGGGGTCAGGGCGCCGTGGACAATGTGACTGCTGACACTCGAGAAAACCCACCCACTCTAAATAACTCACACAACGCCAGTGATAAACAACAACAAATCTTTTATTACCCACTCTTACTCTAACCCCCACCCCAACCCACTAACGCCCCACACACTCACACATACCCACGCATGCACTCATAACGTATTAACACTTAAAAAAGATTAACATATAAAAAATGACTAACAAGTGAAAATGACTAACAGGTGAAAATGACTAACAGACGAAAATGACTAACAGGTGAAAATGGCTAACAGGTGAAAATGACCAACGGCTATACAAGTGAAAATGGCCAACGGCTATACAAGGCGGGTAACTTTGTCTCTGTACAGTGTCCTGTCCCACACTAGACAGGGTGGCTCGTAACGTCAGAGTACTACCCCTACACCGCAGAGCACCGTAGCCGCGCTTGCCCACGCACGCCTGTGACCGACGCGCAGAACGTAGAATCAGCCTGCTGTAGCCAACGTACTTGTCCAACAGGACCGGCTAGCGAAGGCGTTCCGACTCCAGATGATGCGTCACCGTTGGTCGTGGATGATGGAGAGATCGAAGAACGACGAAATCTTCGAAGCCAGTGCACGGGAAAAGGGCGCATTGTCAGTCAAAGTGCCAACACAGTTAATTGTGGCCTATTTGACACGCACCTACTCACAAACCACGTGAGTTGTCTCGTCTCACCCTAATACCCGCCTTGGCCATATTAAATATACAATCATGGATATGAAAGCTTCCTATGTACATTCAACATTCACCAGGTCTGCACTACTCCATTACACTAACATTAAGCCAGCACAACCACTTTTGTATAATAACATTGCCACTGCTAAAACCAACATTATCAAAATATCCACATGTACATACAACGATATGAAATAATCACCGGCAACCACCCAACGTGACAATCTTATTACATTGCATCTAGGACTTAATACAAATATATTTGAAAGGATACCCACTTTCATTCATTTTGACAACATGGCCCTTTAAATATACTCACTCGGCGACAGCCGAACATAAACTAAATCCGACACCCACCACATTACAACCCAACCTAAAAAACATGGTTAAAGACTCGATTAAAACATCACTAAAAAACTAGACGAACATACCCTTCCGAACCTATGTACACATTCACACACCCGAGAGCACAGCAGCTAACTGAGAAAAATGGCATGAATAAATACCTGTCACTGGTGAGTCCTCCGGCAGGACGAGACAAATAAGACGAAGACGAACCGGAGGGGTCTTCTGTTGAGCAGCAGCCGTGGTCACTAGTCTCTCGGGACACCCACACCCAGGAACACTGGCCGTGGTCTTGCAGGGAGGGTAACACAACCCTCACACAGCTTGTCAAGGGCTCCAAACGAGGCCGCACCCTGACCCAGACTCTCACTTCGCTAGCTAACTCCGCTGACTGACTGTAATATCCCTCTGCTACCTCGCAGTTTAACTTTACTCTGAACACTGTTCGGTTAAAGCTACTCGGCGAAAGCGTGCAACCGCTGTACTCGCTCACTGCTAAGCTTGCTGCACGGGCTTTACGATTACGCTCACACTACATTTATTAACTTCCCTAAACTAAGGCTATTTACAGAAGTCGGCGACCTACATTTATTAACAAAAAAACGACTTGGCGAAAAAATAAAACAACATGTCACATCCGTTACGTGACATACCCCCCTCCCAGATCAAACACCCGGGTTTGATTCCTGTATGACTGTCCCAATACTGCTTCCACATTTACGGTTTCTACCACCCTGTCCTACTCAAAAAGTCAGCAGGAACATTTACTTTACCGGCTATGCTTTCTACTCTAATGGAAAATGGCTGCAACTGCAAAGCCCACCTCATCAGTCGACTGTTTGTGGATTTAGCTTGTTGCAAGTACTGCAATGGTCTATGGTCTGTCTGTACGACGAATGTCCTACCATACAGATACTGACGGAATTTTTGAATTCCCCACACGATTGCAAGACACTCCTTTTCGATGGTGGAGTAGTTACGCTCTGCTTTGGATAGTTTCTTGCTCGCGCATGCAACAGGCTGTAAACCGTTACCATGGTCCTGACATAATACGGCTCCTACCCCCCCTTCGGACGCATCTGTCTGCAACACGAAGAGACGATCGAAGTCTGGCAATGAGCACACAGGACCTGAACACAGTCGCGCCTTCAGCGTCTCAAATGCTGTCTCACATGCATCGTTCCAACCGATCTGTCCGGTCTTCCCTCCCTTGGTCAGGTCGGTTAGTGGGGCTGCTATGGCCGCAAAGTTAGGAACGAACCGGCGGTAATAATTTGCCAACCCAAGAAACGATCTGACTTGTTTCTTTGTTTGTGGTCGCGGCGCGTCTTTTATCCGCTGCATCTTGTCTCCCTCTGGTTTTATCTGACCGTTACCCACTGTATGCCCCAGATATTCCAATTGCTTGGACCCCAAGTAACACTTTGTAGGTCTGGCCGCCAACTGGACCTCTCTTAGCCTACCAAAGAGCTGGGCAATACACTGTAAGTGACGCTCTTTAGTGGAGGAAGCAATCATGACATCGTCCATGAAATTGCTAACTTCTGTCAATCGCAAAGGTTCTAGTAACCTCCTCATCATTCGAGAAAAGATTGCCCCTGCCGTCTTTAACCCGAAAGGCATTACCTTCCACTGAAATTGCCCTGCCGGTGTGGTGAAGGCAGTTTTCGGTTTGTCGCTCTCTAACATGGGTACCTGCCAGTAGCCTTTAGCTAGGTCTAACTTACTTAAGTACTTAGCCTTGGACAGTAAGGAAAATAGGTACTCCACGTCAGGCATTGGTTCAGCATCGAATACGACCTTTTGATTCAGTTTCCTAAAATCCACGCAAAACCTAACAGTGCCATCTTTCTTCTTCACCAATACGATCGGGGAATTGGCTCTCTCGATTACTCCCATCTCTAGCATAGCATCCACTTCGGCTTTGACTACCTCTAGCTGAGAATGAGGTAGAGGATATTGCTTCGTTCTCACCGGCACTTCATCAGTCAAATGGATTTCACATGAGTCTAGTGTCGTCCTCAACGGATAATCTGTCAAAATATCCTTAAACTGGACAGTCAGAGCTTCTATACTAGAATGGATCTCTGGACAGTTGGGATCAAGATGGATGTCAGAGGGTCCTTCAGACGCTACTAAAGGAATGGTAGGTACTTCCTTTACCGCCCTGAATGCCTCTCCCCCCTCATCTTCGTCCTCCTCATCTATCACTACTGTAGCTACTGACACTCGTTCTTGGAACTTTTTCAACAGATTTGCATGGTACAGTTTATTTTTACTGCCCACCCGTACCCTGTAGTCACACTCTCCGACTCTCTCTAGAACTTCGAATGGTCCCTGCCAAGCCATCTCCAGCTTGTTGTGTTTAACTGGAAGTAACAGCAAAACCTTGTCTCCTGCATTAAAACTGCGTGGTTTGGCTCTGCGGTCAAAGTGCTGTTTCTGCTTTTTCGAAGCTAGCTTCAAATTCTGTTGCGCTAACCTGCACGTCTCTTCAATGCGATTCCGTAAATCTACCACGTACTGGCTTGCATCTCTCACCTCTTCTCCCATCTGCTCTTTCGTCCACAGATCCCGTAGAACTGACATGGGCCCCCTTACAGTCTTGCCGTACAATAACTCGAACGGCGCGAACCCCGTCGATTCCTGAGGAACCTCCCTGTACGCAAACAGCAATGAGGGAATGTATCTGTCCCAACATCGAGGTTGCTCGCTAGCTAACTTCTTCAACATGGACACCAAGGTACCGTTGAAACGTTCTACTAGGCCATTTGCCTGCGGATGGTAAGGAGTAGTACACTTGCCTTGTATGCACAGCAAACGGTTGACTTCAGACATCACTTGTGAAGTGAACTGGGACCCTTGGTCGGTGAGCACCTCCCTCGGAATTCCCACCCTAGACCAGATTTCTAACAATGCCTCAGCGACCCTTTCTGCTTCGATCCCCTTTAAAGGTACTGCCTCGGGGTATCGAGTGGCGTAATCGACGGTCACGAGAATGAACCGGTTTCCTCTGTCGGAAGCTGGAGCAATAGGCCCCACAATGTCTACCGCTACTCTCTGAAATGGTTCTTCTACTAGCGGAAGCTGTTGCATAGGAACCCGCGGTACTCTCCCTCTTGGTACTACTTTCTGACATTGTTCGCACGACTCACAGTACCTGCGAACTTGAGCACACAGCCCCGGCCAATAGAAAGTACCCCAAATGCGTTCCCGGGTTCTCTTGCCTCCCAAATCCCCCCCCCCCCCCCCCCCCATCGGTGGGTCGTGCGCTAAACGCATTACAGTCTCCCTCAAAGGCTTCGGGACGACTAACTGGGACATTTGGCTGCCTCCTTTGCTATAGACCCGATACAGAATTCCCTTTCTCCTGCAAAATTCTATCAGACTCTTCCCTGACGGAATTGCTCGGCCCTCTTCGGCCAACTTCCTAGCGCGAGCTAGAGTTTCGTCCTGGTTTTGCCACTCTATCAGTTGGGCAGGAGTCACATTGAGATCGGCCTGCTTAACGACTTTAAGCGCGCTCTCTCCCTCCTTCTCCCTCTGAACCTGAGCTCGAGTTTGGACCGCTGCTGCCATAGCACACTCACTGGCATCGATGGATACGGGACTACGTTTCCCATCTGAAAAAGTCACCCAGTTTCCTAGGATTACGTCCGGTCCCATGCGCTCCATTACGATAAGTTCGATCGTCCCTCGCACGAATGGGGAATCGATTTCAACCCATGCAGTCGGATACTTATCGGACTTAGTATGGTCGACGGGATTGACGTCGATGAACCGACCTGTAAGATCCCTGGGTTCTATCCACTTGGCGGCGATCGCACTCATATCCGCGCCGGTATCACGCATGATACGAACTTCCTTTCCCTTGGCTAATCCCCTACTCCACGGGTCGTAGGGCCGGATCGTCCGCATCCCTACGGTCACGGGCTCTGTCATTACGGCTACTATCTCAGGGGCAATGGTGACTTGGTTAACTGACGCCTTACTCTGACAGTTCCTTGCTAAGTGCCCTGGTTTGTTACACTTAAAACACAACCGTTCACCAGTTCCCCTGCCTGAACTAGCTGGTTCTGCTCTATGTTCTGCTTTGGCCTCAGGGGGTTTATTCGACCCTTTGTCCTTCTTGAACGGCGGACGAATCGGCCCCCCACCCAATGGACGCGAGACTGCCCGTTTGGTGTCGATATGGAGCTGCGCTAGCTCCGCGGCCTCTTCACCATTCCTAGGACGTTTTTCCCTAACGAACATTTCAAGGTCTGCATTCATAATAGCATAAAGTTGCTCAGACAAAAACACGTCTAGCACTTGTTCTACGTCCTCTATGCTCTTATGGGCTAAAGTGAACCAACGCTTGACTGAGGTCTTTAACCTAACGAACAACTGGGGAAACGTTTCGGGACCTTCCTTTCTGGCTTCGCGAAACTGGCGTCTGTAATATTCAGCGTCACGCCTGAATCTTCTCAGTAAGGTCTCCCTCACCACCTCAAAATCTTTCCCTTGCTCTACGGTCAGCCTAAGGTATGCGTCACGGGCCTCCCCCTGCAATAGAGGTGCTAACCTGATCCCCCATACCTCTTTCGGCCACCCCTGGGTTTCGGCTACTCTCTCAAAGAGCTGAAGGTAAGATTCCACATCTTCCTTATCCTCTAACGGACGCATCTTGAGCGAGTAATGCTGACTAGACTCCGTAACTGACTTCTTTTCCGATGCTGCTAACTGTAATCTAAGCCGCGTTTCGGCCGCGACGAGCTCTTCTTTCCGTGCTTGTTCCGCGGCAGCTAGCTCTTCTTTCCGTGCTTGTTCCGCGGCAGCTAGCTCTTCTTTCCGTGCTTGTTCCGCGGCAGCTAGCTTACGTTCGGTTAATGCTAAGTCATCCCGCCTAGCCCGCTCAGCCGCCTCACGGTCCATCTGGAGCCGTCTCTCTGCTGCCTCACGGTCCATCTGGAGCCGTCTCTCTACCGCCTCACGGTCCATCTGGAGCTGCCTCTCTAACGCCCTACGCTCTAGGTCACGTTCCCGTTTTTCTTCCTCTCTCCTAACTTCGGACAGGATGAACTGGGTTAGGGCTCCCCCACTAAGTCCTAGGCCCTCTCCTAGCACTTTATACTGCTCATATGGGTTTACTATCACCCCTAACCCCTCTTTACTTTCCTGATCCCTACTGGGTGTCAGTCCTGCTGCAGTGAGAGTACGGGTAAGGGTACTCACCACCGTTTCCTTCCGAGAGGGAGTGGCCAAAGTGGCTCCTCTCTCTCCTGGACCCTCATCACCTGCACCACCACCCTCGGACTCAGGGTCGTGCCCCAACGTGGCACGGGTGGCCCTGGTCTCCCGTTTAGGGGGCATCCTGATGTGGGTGTCCCGGAGGCAGCGACGACAACTGCTCCCCAGCAGGACCCCTGACAAAGAAAAAACAAAACAAATAAATACACAGAATACAAACAACGAATAAGGGCTAGACAGTGACAAGAGCCGAAGGGTCCTCACCACTCGGTACCTGAGTAATGAGAGGCAACCACTCATGCCACCCCCCGTTTATGCGCACTGCACTCTCTGGCCGTGGCTCCCGGCGCAATACGCCCCCACTCCCGCCAACCGCCCGCTAAATCTTACTCGTACCACAACACGAACAAACGGTCACTGGCGCACAAAAATACCCTAATCTACCTAATCTGTTACCTCCCCCTAATCCTTATCCCACCGCTGCCACCAAATATGTCACGACACGCCTGACGGGGTCAGGGCGCCGTGGACAATGTGAGTGCTGACACTCGAGAAAACCCACCCACTCTAAATAACTCACACAACGCCAGTGATAAACAACAACAAATCTTTTATTACCCACTCTTACTCTAACCCCCACCCCAACCCACTAACGCCCCACACACTCACACATACCCACGCATGCACTCATAACGTATTAACACTTAAAAAAGATTAACATATAAAAAATGACTAACAAGTGAAAATGACTAACAGGTGAAAATGACTAACAGACGAAAATGACTAACAGGTGAAAATGGCTAACAGGTGAAAATGACCAACGGCTATACAAGTGAAAATGGCCAACGGCTATACAAGGCGGGTAACTTTGTCTCTGTACAGTGTCCTCTGTCCCACACTAGACAGGGTGGCTCGTAACGTCAGAGTACTACCCCTACACCGCAGAGCACCGTAGCCGCGCTTGCCCACGCACGCCTGTGACCGACGCGCAGAACGTAGAATCAGCCTGCTGTAGCCAACGTACTTGTCCAACAGGACCGGCTAGCGAAGGCGTTCCGACTCCAGATGATGCGTCACCGTTGGTCGTGGATGATGGAGAGATCGAAGAACGACGAAATCTTCGAAGCCAGTGCACTGGAAAAGGGCGCATTGTCAGTCAAAGTGCCAACACAGTTAATTCTGGCCTATTTGACACGCACTTACTCACAAACCACGTGAGTTGTCTCGTCTCACCCTAATACCCGCCTTGGCCATATTAAATATACAATCATGGATATGAAAGCTTCCTATGTACATTCAACATTCACCAGGTCTGCACTACTCCATTACACTAACATTAAGCCAGCACAACCACTTTTGTATAATAACATTGCCACTGCTAAAACCAACATTATCAAAATATCCACATGTACATACAACGATATGAAATAATCACCGGCAACCACCCAACGTGACAATCTTATTACATTGCATCTAGGACTTAATACAAATATATTTGAAAGGATACCCACTTTCATTCATTTTGACAACATGGCCCTTTAAATATACTCACTCGGCGACAGCCGAACATAAACTAAATCCGACACCCACCACATTACAACCCAACCTAAAAAACATGGTTAAAGACTCGATTAAAACATCACTAAAAAAACTAGACGAACATACCCTTCCGAACCTATGTACACATTCACACACCCGAGAGCACAGCAGCTAACTGAGAAAAATGGCATGAATAAATACCTGTCACTGGTGAGTCCTCCGGCAGGACGAGACAAACAAGACGAAGACGAACCGGAGGGGTCTTCTGTTGAGCAGCAGCCGTGGTCACTAGTCTCTCGGGACACCCACACCCAGGAACACTGGCCGTGGTCTTGCAGGGAGGGTAACACAACCCTCACACAGCTTGTCAAGGGCTCCAAACGAGGCCGCACCCTGACCCAGACTCTCACTTCGCTAGCTAACTCCGCTGACTGACTGTAATATCCCTCTGCTACCTCGCAGTTTAACTTTACTCTGAACACTGTTCGGTTAAAGCTACTCGGCGAAAGCGTGCAACCGCTGTACTCGCTCACTGCTAAGCTTGCTGCACGGGCTTTACGATTACGCTCACACTACATTTATTAACTTCCCTAAACTAAGGCTATTTACAGAAGTCGGCGACCTACATTTATTAACAAAAAAACGACTTGGCGAAAAAATAAAACAACATGTCACATCCGTTACGTGACAGTGGGGAGTAAAAGAAAAAAAAAGGGGGGTGAATGAATGGTAGCAGTAGGTACTGGTGGAAAAGAGAAAGATGAGCCAAGCTATAAGACTGGGGGCTAAGTAGGCCACCTCTGCCAGAACCCACAGTGAGCAGCTAAGTGGTACCGACCGCACAAAATCAAGCTACAATGTATTAACCAACGACTAGAGTAATAAAACGTAATATTAAAAACATATACAAAACACAGCTCGTTACATATGTGTAGGAGGTTGGTTGTTACTTCATTGGTTGAGGAAGTATGCAAGAGCGTTGAGACCATCATTGTGCGGTATGACAGTATATAGTGAAGTAACATCAAGGGAAAACAACAGTTGTTTCTGGTTGACTTGGTCTATGATCTCTAGAGCATGGTTGGTGTCTTTAATATAGGTATGTAGAGACTGGACAAAGGGTTCATCACAACAGACTATATCTGCAAGCAGAAGCAAGTCAAAAAGTCGACGCCTAGTAATAGACTTATGTTCGACAAGGTAAAGATCTGTGTACTGTGAAAACGATTTGTTCATGGTCAAGTCAAGTCAAGAGTTTTTATTGATGTTGGCACTTCGGCCATTTTCACATGGAGAGCGTATACATATATCAGTTCAAAATCACAAGAACATAACCTGGGGTATATTGACATTCTAAGTTAAAATGACAGTTTTCATAAAAAGACAGTCTCACGTGGCACAGAAGTAATCAATCAATCATTGGAACATATCGTTTTTTCTCTTTTTCGTCTCTCGAAACATTTAAAAAGAAACCATGCGAACTGTCTCGTTATTGATGCATTTTCACAGGATAACAACTGAGTGAGTAAAATACTTTCACGGTTGTTATCTAGAGTTGCAAAAAATCCGGACGCAAGTCTATATACTTCGGACAGTGAAACAACGTGAGCTTCGTCTTCGATAGTTTGTGGGCAAATGGGACAGTCGTTCATTCCATCGGTAACGCTTCGAATAAAACGATTCCTGTGTGTCTGGATATCACTTACTCCGAGCCTAAAGCGCACCAGGGCATCTCTGAAACATTTTATTCGAATATCTTTAAAATACGATTCAGGCTCCAGAGTGAACTTATACGTTCTGTACAGCCGAAAACGCTGACAGTCCCTGAGGCCGGCAAACCATTCTTGACGGACAACATCGACAAGCCTCTGTTTAAACTCAGTCAAAAAGCACCTTTCATTCCCTACTCCTTGATTCATCCAAACAAAGTTAAATCCTGTATTCTCTAGGGTGGCTCGTACTTTTGATGCCCAATTTAGCTTTCCTTTGTTATCTAAATTTGACAGCAACAGATATGCCTGCTTTGGTATACGCCGGATCGGTATCCATCTTAATAATCTTAAGCCAAAACGTATAGTTTTCATTCAACAATTCACCAACAGTGGGTACCTTCCAAGCTCGCCGTATACCATGTCAGTGGGTGTTCGGACAGGAACAGAAAGAAGCTTTTTACAGGCGGTGTACAGGTGTACTTTCTCAGTGGGACTATCGTCGTGGAGGAGGCCCCCATATTTCAGAAGAATACAAGTGTTGGTTGTACGACTGAATCAAAGAGTTTGAAAAAGGTTTCTTTTGTCATACCACCAATGCGGCGAAGGGCTCTGATAATATCGGTGGTCGCTCTCTTTCCCTTAACGGCTAGCTGTTTTGCGCTCTGGAAGGTACTCATTGTGGTTGTGAAAGAAAAACCTAAATAAACGTAACTGTTTTACTACTTCAAGTTGTTCGCTTCCAATAAACCATTTTTCACATCTGTTCAGGAAACCACCTTTCCTGAAGACCATGACTTTAGTTTTGTCACAGTTGATTTGCAGCCCTAGTTTACAACAAGTACTAAAAAGACAATTAATCTGATTTTGCAGACCAGATGGTGAACATGAAAGTAACACTAAATCGTCGGCAAAAAGTAAAACAAACAATTCCGCTAGTCCTGACCATGTTTTCCATCTATAGATAATTGTTCAGCTAGCTCATTGATAACGAGCGAGAAAAATGTCGTACTGGCCACGCAACCTTGTCTTAAACCCTGGAGACAGTAAAAACAGTTAGTAAGATCATCTCGTACACGTACACGTGCTTTCAAAGAATCGTACATGGCCATAACAGCTTTAACAAAGGTGCCTGAAGCGCCTGATTTCATTAAAGCTCTCAAAAGGGTTGAGTGTCTCACTGAATCATAGGCACGCTTCAGATCCACGAAGCAAGTATACAGCTTTGCAGGTTTACTCAAGTATTTCTGGGTAGCAGCGTACAGTGAGGATATATGGTCTGTTTATGGTACTATAGCCTTTTCTGAAGCCTGCCTGTGTTTCAGAGATCTTATGGTTGTCATTAAGGTCGGATGCATAACACTTCCCAATCAGGCTAAGGAGGGAGATTACCCTTTAGTTCTGAGGGGACTCGCGATCGCCTTTTTTGTGAATGGGTATTATTATAGCCACCTTCCACATACTTGGGTATGTACCATTTTTAAATAAAGTGTTAAAGTATGTTGTGAGAAAACTGATCAATATTTCTGACGCTAATTTAAGCATCTCTGCTGATATGCCGTCCGCACCGCTGGCTTTACCGACAATTAAGCGTCTCAGTGCTGATCGCACCTCCTCTTCGGTAATTGGTTCATCGAGCTCCTCTATCCCGGGTAAGGCGCCAATATCGGGGGTTTCTGATACATCTAACGGGGTTTCATCACACTTCAACACCTCTTTGAAATGGTTAAACCATTCATCGTTCGTAATTGCCTGACTAGCTGCTTGTTTATATTTTTTATCTAAGCAGGTATTTATTTCTTTCCAAAACACTTTTGAGTTAGTTATTTGATTTGCTAACAGTTCTGCTTTTGCTTTTTTGTGAGCCCGTTTTTTGTCTGTGAGTAACCTCCAATACTGGCGCCTGACCTCCACAAAATGCTGACGATTGTGATCAGTTCTCTTCCGACGAAAGGCGCGCAGTGTGGACTTCGTCTTCTTTTTAATCTGTGCGCACTCAGAGTCAAACCATTCGTTCTGTCTTTTGGGGGTCCCTGTTAACACTTTCTTTTTCATGCAGTCTGAAGCCGACTGTAAACATTCCACAAACAAACCGAGTGCCCGGTTAAAGTCACACTCTATTTCCGCTGTAGCTCGTGCAAGTTTCGAAAGGGATTCCCCCGAATTTAGTGCATCTAAATATAGTGGTACTTTTTCCCCGTCCCAGACTATTTTCTCCACGCACTCTTTCCTTTCACGTGGACGCTCTCGGTCTGTTTGTGTCATGTGTACAGTCAGTGAGACTGGCAGGTGGTCAGATTCAAGTCTGTTTTTCACGTTCAGCGAAAGAAACACATTCTGGGAACACAGTTTGTTGGAGGCACAGAAATAGTCGATGAGGCTGCTTCCCATCTGAGAGATGAATGTCATACTGCCCTCAGCGTTGAGAAAGTCGGCTCTATTTAATGTTGAACAGTCAAACATCTGACAAAGATCAAGTAACTTTCTACCAAATGAGTTTACCACGTCATCCTCGGATGATCTTTCATAGATTTCTTCTCTACTGTTATTGTTTCTGTCTGTATGAACATAACAACTATTTAAACAAGCAGTCCGTGCATTGAAATCTCCGCACATAAATACATGAAAGTCATCTCGTACTTCCCATATGTCTGACAAGCACTGTTCAACTAAGTCTATAATAATAATAATAATAATAATAATAATAATAATAATAATAATAATAATAATAATAATAATAATAATAATAATAATAATAATAATAATAATAATATATAGGCGCTTTTTCTCAATTTTTGGGCGAATCGACTCAAAGCGCCGCGAACTGAAACCCAACACGGATTTACGCCATTTAAAGACAAAAACAGTACAAGACAGACGAAGGGCCAGTTACAGAGATTTTTGATCGCTTGTATTTGAAATTTGTAAAGTGGCCTGAAACCGGTACCAAAGTGTGGGGTGTGTGGGGGTGGGTGGGGGGGGGGTGGAAGAACCGGAGTACCCGGAGAAAGAACCCCCGACGGTCCGCCCGAATTAACGGTGACACTTACCAGAGGAGAAAAGTCCGACGCCGGAACCCGGTATCGAACCTCGCACCTTTGGCATTGGTGGCAGGCGCCACGGACCGCCCCATCTATACCATCCATTGAGTCTTGTGTGTTATAGTATGTGGAGCCGTACGTAAATAAAAAACATAATAATGTCTCTGTCAACATTCAGTAACTGTTTCTTCATATTTAACACCACTGTATGGTCATGTGGAACATTAATCTGCTCAAAAAACGAGCAGAGAGATTTTCGCACCAGGACTATAACTCCTCCTGAACATCGACCATGATCGCTGAGTTTCTTTGCAGGGGCAAAGTAAACACTGAAATCTGAGAAAACGTTTAGTTCTATGCTGTATTCTACAAACGTTTCTGTAAAACAAACATCAAAAGATGTTATATATTCTATAAAATCAGTGTTTACTAGTTTTGGAAGCGGGTCACCAATATTCCAGTTTAGTACTGTTTTCAGCCTACATTGTGACTCAGTGCCCACTTTTGCCCCTGACGTGGTAGTGTCAGTGGTAGTATTAGTGGCGTGTGTCAGCCATCCGATTTGTTCATGGTACGATGAAGAGATTCGACTGCTGATACAAATCTGGTCAAATTTACAACTACCAAAAAGTAGTTTTAAAGCAAAGCGTCACCGGCCCCACGACGGCCGATGTGGGCCCCGGGCACAGCCATGCGCAAGTCCACTGTAGCCGTCGTGGGCCCGAGGACCTTTGCTTACTGGGTTGTTTAATCTCACTTTGTCTGTGGTGCATCCCTTAGATTCTTTCGTTGGGGCCACATGGGCGGGACACACCCAGTTCCAAAATGCAAGTGTAAGCGCCGGCATCAACCCGAGTTTAACTCATCGTGCCCGAGGTGCGAAATACCCACATTTTGGAATTATCCTCTGAGGACTGCATTACAATTCAGGAGACAGATCGATCATGATAGTTCAAGGGTGGTGGCAGAATAGCTTGGCGCCTATACCCAAGCTATTCTGCCACCACCCTTAAACTATCATAGTCGAGCCATATCTTGCTTTGGTGTGTCTCGGGCAGAATGAGTTAAGATCATTTAGTAAGTGCGTTAATTATTATTAATGCTATGTTGTAAAGCGCTTCGTAACAAAATAACAACTGTTACAAAGCTAATGACCACACCTTGGAATCTAACAGTGCTTTGCAGCACTATTCGGTCGTTAACCCCTTCACTGCTAAAAAATGAACACAAACCAGCTGCAAGAGACATAGATCCTCATGAGCCCCCCACCCCACCCCCCATCGCCCCCACCCACCTCGCTCATACGTGTACGTACTGTGGCAGTAAAGGGGTTAGGAAGCTCATGGAGTCTTTACGAGCTTTGCTGTAACAAATTGTTACACAGCCCATGAAGTCTCCGTGAGCTTTGTAACAATTGACACAAAGCTCGTAGAGAAGTCATTTTTGGACTTGGGGGGAAAAAAGCTAATGGCGAAGCTATCAACTGCAAGGTGGAAAAGTAAGAAAGAGAGCGTCATTCTTCTTCGTCATTCTTCATGTTTCTTCGTCTTCTTCTTCTTTGTCTTCTTCCGCTTCTTGCCGTTGTTGTCATCGTTGTTGCTGTGTTTTTGTTGCTGTTTTATTTCTTGTTTTCTCATAAACACAGAATAGTCTCACTCTGGTAATCCTATTCCGCCCCCAGTTTCGCAGCCGAGAAAAAAAGTAAAAACGATCCAGCTGCAAGAGGCATAGATCCTCATGAGCCAAAAAGAGTCCGCTGGTTAATCCAAGGCTGGTATGAATCAAAGCACCACACATGTCTCTTCTCATCTATCAAGTGATTTTAAGCAAATTCCAACATACTGCCTTTGTACAAAATGCCAAAGAAGGCAGACGTGGTCCTCTGGTCCTCTTACTGCCTCACCACTAACGTGACCGTAAGGCTGTTAATCACTGTAAAGCAGACCGCTGACCACCTGGCCCGCCTTTTGGGCGCCTGCACCTCCGCTCCACTACACTAAACACGGCTGTCTGCTAGCGGCATAGATTCGCATGGGTGCTTGACACCTGCGCATAAGAAGTAGAGCTGGACAAAAGAGGTTCATGACAATCTATGCCTCTTGCAGCTATAACTAATGGTCAAAACTTAAGGGCCACCCCACTTTTTGCGTCATTGTTTATGGTCGCATCTACGCTAATAAAATACATGTTCTTTCGATCAAAATGAGTTAAAAGTTGACCGTAGACAGTCCACTGTACAGGGAACAATAGACAACAATTCATCAATTTCCACGAACGTGTCAAATGCACGTGAAGCATCGTCATTTTTTTGTGAAAAAATGTGCGATATTGGCAAGCGTATCAAAAGCAGGCAGGTGGGAAAACTCGGTAAAGTCGTGATGCACGTGCTAAAGGGGTCAGTCGTGAACACTGAGCACTTCTGTTTCGCTACAAATACCGGTACAGTAGGGGCATAATTGTCGCTTTCCTAACCATGCCACCACGACGAAGCCTACCGCCAGTAGATCAAGGCCGGGCGCTGTCATGGCTGCAGGATGGAATTTCCGGACGAGAAGTTGGGAGGCGTCTTCGGGTGTCCTATTCAGTGATCCAGAGGCAGCTGGCACGATTCCAAGAAACTGGAAGGGCAGAACGACGACCCTGCTCAGGACGCCCGCGCTGCACCAGCAGAAAGGAGGACAGATACCTTTGTGTGGCGGCTCTGCGCGACCGAACTGTCACGTCAACCACTCTGCGACGTCAACTGATGCAAGCTGCAAACGTTCACGCCAGCAGAAGCACAGTCTGCCGACGACTGCGTGAAATTGGCCTGGCTTCATGCAGAGCAGCAGTGAGAATATCCCTCACTCCAGCTCATCGCAGAGCCTGGGCTGCCTGGAGTCGTCAACATGTGAGGTGGAACAGACTCCAGTGGACTGAGGTTCTGTTTACTGATGAGTCATGGCTCACTGTGTCATTTTGCGACAGCAGGGTAAGCGTCTGGAGACGTCAGGGCGAGCGATTCACGGATGGATGCGTCCAAGAGGTGGATCTCTACGGAGGAAGCTCAGGCATGGTCTGGGCAGGCTTCAGCAGGGAAGGCAGGACCCCCCCCCCCTTCCCCCTCCACGTCATTCGAGGCACCCTGTGGACTGCGCTATCGGAACGAGATTGTGCAGCCCCTCATCCAGCCAGCTCTCCAAGCCATAGGCGACAATGCTGTTCTGCAAGACGACATCGATCGACCTCATCGCGCCCGTGTGGTAAATGAGTACATTAAGCAACGGGGCATCATGAGGATGAAGTGGCCAGCTCGTTCACCTGATCGGGCTCCCATCGAGCACCTCTGGGACGTGCTGGAGCAACGTGTAGTCATCAACCACCCCCCACCTCAAGGCGTTCCCCAGCTGATTCAGTTCCTGCATCAAGAGTGGGAAGCGATCCCGTTCACCAGGGTTCTCCGAACCCTGGTGAACGCCATGCGTCAACGCTGCATTGAAAAGCTTGGCTGTAAACGGTGGGTAAACTCGCTAATGACTGGACCAGTCTTGTGTGACTTTTCAAATGAGGGGTGGGTTAACATTCTAACGTACTGCTGTTGTTACAATTGCTTGATTTACTCAAAACTTAAATGAAATTGTTACTGAATAAATTACCAAAGTACTGACTCCAAGTATTGTTACATTATTTGTGTGGTGTTGTCGGTGCACTGGAAGGAGGGGTACCTAATCAAGCTTCCCAAGAAAGGCGACCTCAGCAAGTGTTCCAACTACAGAGGAATCACCTTGCTGTCAGTACCAGGAAAGGTCTTCAACAGGATCATCCTGGAGAGAATGAAGAGCTCCGTTGACCCCCAGCTGAGAGACCAGCAAGCAGGATTCAGGAAGAACCGATCATGTACAGACCAGATCGCCACTCTCCGCATCATCGTGGAACAGTCTCTGGAGTGGAGCTCCCCGCTGTACGTCAACTTTGTAGATTATGAGAAAGCATTTGACAGTGTGGACCGAGAGACTCTGTGGAAACTCCTACGACACTACGGTGTACCCACAAAGCTCGTCCGCCTGATCAAGAGCAGCTACGATGGCATGACATGCCGCGTGATCCATGAAGGGCAGTTCACCAGGGAGCTCCAGGTCAGAACTGGTGTCAGGCAGGGGTGTCTGCTGTATCCGTTCCTCTTCCTACTGGCCATAGACTGAGTCATGAAGATGACCACAGAGCACAGACGAAGTGGAATACAGTGGACACTGTGGACACAGCTTGACGACCTCGATTTTGCAGACGACTTGGCATTACTGTCCCACACTCATCAACAAATGCAGGACAAGACCACGAGGCTTGCTGACACCTCGTCCCAAGTGGGCCTCACCATTCACAAACAGAAAACAAAGACAATGAGGCTGAACGCAACCAGGGAAGAACCAGTCTTGCTTGCTGGCACCCCGTTGGAGGAGGTGGAGTCCTTCACCTATCTCGGGAGCATCATAGACAAAAAAAAGGCGGCACTGATGCAGATGTCAGAGCACGAATCGGTAAAGCCAGAGCAGCCTTTCTCCAGTTGAAAAAAGTGTGGAGTTCCAGAGAGCTGTCACAGCACACCAAAGTCCGGATTTTCAAATCCAATGTAAAAGCAGTTGTCCTATATGGAGCAGAGACTTGGAGATTGACAAAAACCACAGTCAACAGAGTACATACCTTCATGAACAGTTGCCTTAGAAGAATTTTGAAAATCCACTGGCCAGAGAAGATCAGCAACGTCAGACTCTGGGAGAGAACAGAGCAGATAACAGCAGAGAATGAAATTGGGCGAAGAAGATGGGGATGGATCGGTCACAGTCTGAGAAAGCCAGCTTCCAGTATCACTAGGCAGGCATTGTCATGGAACCCCCTGGGAAAGAGGAAAAGAGGTAGGCCGAGAAACTCCTGGCGTCGAGACCTCCAAGCAGACATCAAAAGACTGGGAACCACCTGGAGTAGAATCGAAGGAGAAGCACAGAACAGGAGTTGCTGGAGGTCTCTCGTCGACGGCCTATACCCGGGTAGGGGTGACAGGCGTAAGTAAGTAAGTAAGTTGTCGGTGCGTCTGCGATAAAAAGTGGCCCTTAAGTTTTGACCATTAGTATATATACCCGCTGAGACTTGACGACTGAGAGAGTGACATGCTGTTTTTACTAGGTAGCGGCTTTGGGCGGCGCCGTCCAAGCAGATTGTAGGCTATTTGGACGGCACTTGTAATAGGAAACTACTCCGCGAGTATGTGACATCAAACGTGATTGTGCACGGCAGGTGGTGGTGACTCACGAGCGTACGGACTTGATTTACACTCCGTCTGTGCTCGTTTTATATGTAAACATAATACCGTGAGTGTTAGCAGGCTGAAGCAGGAAATACACTCCGCGTTTCTTATACAAACAAAACCACAACTCATTGCGTCACTGGACAAGCCGCGCAGAACAGAACAAAACAACGTTTATTGTCGAGGGGTCCATTGGCGCCAAAGGACACAGAGGGATCGGACTTAACTATCATGTACATTACTTTATGTCCTTCTTTAAGCTCTTTCAGTCCCACACGGAATTTTGCACTTTTCTGTCGGCAGTAAGTCAGTTCGTTGGTGTTCACCGCGCGGCGTCTGTGTTCGTGGAGTCTTGTCTGTATTATTCCTGTGACCACTGGCTTTTTTCGCGTGATCCGTGATTCCATCCGGTCTTGTAGCGTCTCCGACGGTCCGGGGCGTGAAAAAGAAGAGAGAGAAGTATGCAGTATCAATGCTGTATGGTCGTTACGTTTCTCTCCCTTATGGAGAAGCAGTCAAATACAAACTTTGCTAGAGTGCATTTTGCATCCTCCCTGACTAGTAGTTGGCTTATCTTATGGCAGTCTGTACTTTAAGCTAGCTGAGTTCTGAGCTTATTATATAAGCTACAATCGTCTAGCATGTGAATTTCGTCCTCTACTACTCCACACGCGCGAAATAGTCTATGTTCCCGGGGTGTGTTTGTATACCTGCCTCTTTCTACTTCTACCCCCACCCGTGTCTGCCCTGGGGGACTTGGGTGGGGTTATGTACTTTTTAGTTCCCAGGGTCACCCTGGTCAGCCCCACAGGGTGAGTTTTTCTCTCTATTCTGGGGCATGTGTTTCTGTCTACCCGAGGTCCATTCACCTGTATTTGCCTTTTTAAAACTCTCCCTACTGTCTGCACTGCCTGTAGCTCTTGATATTGGATGTGTGTTGCTAAATGGTCTTAGCTTTATTTAGGCCCCATGTGTTAGGTTTCTTTAACGTATTGGACCGGCTGGCGACATACATTCAAATGTTCTGTTTGGTTTTGTTTTTTTTTTCACACGCAATGCAGGCACGTCCTGAGAAAGCCTTGTTGCTGTCGGGACGTTAAGCAATGTACAATCATTCATTCTTTCTACTTCTAGCATGTGGGCACTTACTCGCAACTTCGTGAGGGCTTGTTTGTGTTCTCGTATTTTTGTGTGAATAAGGTAGTTTTGTATTTCGTATTTATCAGTTGCTTTGTTATAGAATGTCAGTCTAGATGTGTTATTCCGCTTAATTCTGTTCCAGTATCTAGTGTACTGCTCTTCTAGTTTTCTATGGAGGGCTGTTTTAAATGAGGTTCCCCTGAATGTACACCTGTTATCCCACACGTGGCGAAAGCCCAGTGAGCAAAGAATTTGTTTTGTAAAAGCGACCCACGGGGCGCTGGTCTCGAGCTGTTCGTGATACGCCTGTTTGAGGTAGGAGGTGCTGTCAGAGTTTAGCATGTGAAGCCAAAAGCCTATCACTTGGATCGATACTCTGATGCTCACAGGGAACTGTCCGATCTCAGCTAGGACCGGAATATTCATAGCATTTTTGTGGATGCCTAAGATAGACTTAGCAAATTTCAGTTGAATGCTCTCGTGAGGCATTTGTCCCTTCATTCAGTCATCGAAGAGGTGACTCAGGTCACTGTCAATACTATTTGCCTTTAGTGTGAAAGGGAACCATACTTCTGATGCATATGTTGCGACAGGAACCACTAGTGAGATGCATTATCGTTTTAGTATATAGGTTTTGTTTGTTTAGTAAGCGTTAAGGGTATGAACGGCTTTGCTGGCTTGTCTCCCTATGTGGTCTTTTGCTGATATAAAGCTACCTGTGTTATTGCACATTACCCCTAGGTACTTGTATGTATCCGCTGTTTCTATTAAATCGTTTCCATACCTAAATACGGTCGGTACTTTTGGTGCTGCTCGTGCGAACACGATTATCTTTGTTTTGTTTTTATTGACAGTCAGCCCCCCCCCCCCCCCCCCCCCCAGTCTTCAGAGTATTTATGTAGTTTATTTAATTTGTTCTGGAGGCCAGCTTTTGTAGTGGACAGAACCGTACAATAAGCAAGGTATTTCAGTACCTGTCGTGTTGTTAACGGTTGGGGAGTCTTCATCCTTTAAGCATTTTGGGAGGTCGTTGATGAAAATATAGAACAGAGTAGGGCTTAGATTATTTCCTTGTTGTACCCCCTTTTTTAAAGGTCTGTCTTGTGTGCCGAGTACTTTCGTGCACACAGTTGACTGACTATACTTGTTTCTGATTACGTTGTAGCAGAGCCCGCCAATGCCTAGGTCTAGGAGTTTTAATAACATAGCGTCATGCCACACACTGTCGAAAGCTTTTTGCATATCCACAAAGCAGCAGTATAGTCTGCCGTTTGGGGACTTTATGTATTTATTGACTATGTGTTTAAGCACAAATATTTGGTTTGTGGGCCTTTGCGTTTTTCTGAATCCCGCCTGTTCTGGGGCGTAATTATTTTGTTCGAGGTAGTTGACTATTCTCTCGTTGATGACCTGGCAAAACAGCTTTGTAAGTGCGCTTGTGAGAGTTACGCCTCGGTAGTTATTTGGGTCAGTCGCGTCTCCGCCTTTATGGAGTTGGATACTGACACTGACCTGTTTTCCACGAGGGCGGGTAGTGCCCCGAGGTTAGGATAGCGTTGAAGCAAGCTCTCAGGCTGTTGATAGTGTAGGGCGTGCTGGTGTTTATCATTTCGTTGGAGATGCCGTCCTTGCCTTCTGCATTTTTCATTTTTAGATGTTTGACAGTTGTTTCTATTTCTTTGTTGGTGATTAGGAAATCTAAGCTATTGAAACATGGTTCTTTCTCTTTGAGCTCCACCCCCACCCGGGTCTGCCCTGGGGGACTTGGGTGGGGTTAGGTATTTTTTAGTTCCCAGGGTCACCCTGGTCAGCCCCACAGGGTGGGTTTTTCTCTCTATTCTGGGGCATGTGTTTCTGTCTACCCTTTGTCCATTCACCTGTATTTGCCTTTTTAAAACTCTCCCTACTGTCTGCACTGCCTGTAGCTCTTGATATTGGATGTGTGTTGCTAAATGGTCTTAGCTTTATTTAGGCCCCATGTGTTAGGTTTATTTAATGTATTTGACCGGCTGGCGACATACATTCAATGTTCTGTTTATTTTTTTTTTTCCACAAGCCTGAGAAAGCCTTGTTGCTGTCGGGACGTTAAGCAATGTACAATCAATCAATCAATCTTTGAGCTCCAGTGTAGCTTTTACCTCTCGTTTACTCTCCTCTTGATGTCAACCTCTCTAGCTACTATGTTCTCTAGGTGGCTTAGCCATTTTGCAGCGCTAACTATCGTGGTTTTTTTCTGCACCTACTGTTGCGGGAGAGAGTGAAGGGAATAAAAAAGATGGAATTAAAGTTGCGGGAAGGGTCATGCGATTACTTTGTTTCTTTTGTTAGTTATGTGTATTTTTGCACCTGTGTTTTAGTGCATCCTAATCCAATGGTCCAAATTCAACGGCCTAAACCTTAAAGAAGTAACCAGCTAAGTCTGCCACCGTGCTGTGGTACTGAGAGTGGAGGCTGACTGTGTCACTCTGCTGTGTGGGCTAAGACGCCGGACCTGGGTGCTGTTGCGAGTGTCGCGGCATGCCCGTGTTTATTCAGGTCGGGTCGTCCCATTTAATTATTTCTAAACTATTTAAGTGACGTTTTGCTTGTTTATAATCTCGTAAAGAATGTTGTGAGGTTTATTTCATCTCCTCGTGGTGACTATGTTGTGAGAGGAGCTTTGTCACGGTGACGGAAAGTTTCTGAGATATTGTATTATTTAAAAGCAGCCTGTGTTACGGAGGGCCTTATCAAGGAAGCAAGAGCGTCGAGCTGATCTGAGCTTAACGGTTATGCTTCCAGCGAGAAGGTCCAGTGACGTGAAATATATTGAGTTTATGCAAATTTTAGTCATGTTAAATTACGGATATTTGCTCCATTTGTATACGTGATATTGTTTATTCTGAATTGTGTTAGCTAAAGGAGCCTTGTGCTGTGAATGTCTAGTTTGCGAAAGCATTAATTTAATTCGAACTTGTCGTTCGTGCTCCCGCTGGGGAGATGCTGTAGCTTGCGAACGATATTCATTTTTCTCGATCTTCATTCGTGTTTTAGTGAGCATATTTGGTTCATCGTATATTTGATATTGTGCTATTTAAAATACTATGTTACTTAAGGAGCCACGTGCTGTAAGGAAATCTTCGCGGAAGCAAAAGCGTTGGTCTAAATGGCGTTAGCGTTTGATGCTTGTGCTTCCGTCGGGGTCCAGTGGCCTATGATTTAAGCTTTTCAGCCTCAGTTTTCTTTTGTATTTTATTTAGGATATTTTTTTATTATATATTTGTTTTCTCCACCTTTTGTATTAGGGATATTAATTTATTATATATTTGTTGTTATTTTGTATTGTGTATATTGGATATTCCGGGTGGGGAGTTTGGACGTGTGTGAGTGTGAATGTGATGCGTGAGTGCGTGGTTAGGATTGAGTGAGAATAGTTGGTTGTTGTTAGGGTTATATGTAATAAATGTCGTTGTCATTGTTCCTATTGTGTCTGTGTTAGGTTTGTGTTAGTGTGGGTCGGGTGTGTCTCGAGTTGTAGAGCTCATAGTTCGCGCCCCGGAAACGGGGTCGTGACACACAGTTACTCCCAACCTGATTTTATGATGCTGTGATGCATTTAGGGACCACAGTGGCTAAATCTGCTACCCTATCCCCATTTTACCAGTACGCAAAGGAACGCAAAATGATCATAACATTTGCTTATGTCATACTCCTCTGTTTGAATGTTTTTGTTGCCAGTTTTCTTAACAAAGTATGCATATTAAGCATAAACTGTGTGATCATTTCATTAATTTCAATGTGACCCATCAATTTAATTGTAACTATACTGACTTCCATTAAAAATGCGAAAAGTGTTTGTCAGTGTACCCGCAAACAAAGAGCCACCCTGACAGCAAAACAAAAACATTTTATTTGTTGCTTACTTCAGATGTTCAGCCTACTGTTTGAGCTACCTTCACACAAAAATTGGATGAGTTATCGCCCATGGCTACCTAGGGCGACACAGCGTTTCATTAGTGGTAAAAATAAGCAAAACTCGACACACTCTGTGAAGCAAGTTTCCTGTGATATGTTTTAACACAAAAGTTGTGTGGATTGCTTATAAAGTTATTAACTGCCTCAAACGAAATTTGACTCGAAAAATTCATTAGAGCACCAGAACTTCCGGTGCACATCATTTTCTTAATAAACCTTATTTGATTTAATCTGAAATACTTTCAAACCATTTTTTATGCTCCAGTAACTGACAGAGATAAAGAACACACCCATATCCATTTGATCAGTTAAATATGGCCGCTAACCTAAAAATAAAGAACTTTTGATTTTCATATTTGTAGATCATGTTGATTATTTAGGTGCCTTTGACAAGCGAATAGTAGGTCAAGACCAAACAGGCCTGATTTTCATGCACACGGACCCTAGGGACACTGCACATTGGTTGGCTTTCATCTGTGTCCTCTGCAGATGCTCCCTATTTCACTTTCAATATCCCGTGATGGTAGTGTCACTGATGACGTCATAAGTTATCGATGTGCGATTTTTAAGACTACACATTCTATTTGCACATGACATAACACACTCTTCATAACATTTTCTAATAAATGACGTCAAAATACCCAAATTAAAGCATATTTACGAAGAAAAGCGCTATGGTGAAAACTTTGCGTTTCTTTTGTTGATCAGTATATCTTAACTGGCTGGTCTTTTAGGTGATATTTTACCTAGCGTAAGGCGGGTCTAGTAAGGTCTCCTCTTTTCTTTTCATTTATTTTCATCTAGAAATGTGTAAATAAGAATATGCGTAATAAAGTTTCATGGTTCCTAACAGCTAAAACAATGTTACTTAGTTTCCACATATCCACCACGAGATCACCACTTCCACCCCCATTTTTGGCCTTCTTCTTCTGCAACTTTCAATTCCTTGATGGCCGTCTTTAAATCTTATATTGTTCTGGCTGCCAATAAGTGAGCTGTCAAGAGCTTGGCAGCATGTTTTCAGAGTTTGGTGTACAGGGGCGTGTCTTCTGGTCAGAACTGCCAGCGGACTGCTTCTCTGTATGAACAGGTCTGGAGAATGTGCTAAGGAGACTGGGTTTTTTTATGCCACATTCGCATAGAGCTGTTTGCGCATGACCCAGTCTCACTAGATGAGTCCAGAGTGATCAGTGCGTAGATGAAAGATGGTGGCCTGGCTCTCCATGTTCAGCTTGTTGATGTCGTCTGCCCATAGGCTGCAGCCACCATTCTGCTGTTGCCAATCACTTTGTTGCTGTAGTGTCTTGGTTTCTTTACAGGAGGTTGTGATCTTGAGGTAGTCTAGCGCCTGCTTTGGCCAGGCTGTCAGCCTCTCCATTCCCACCTACTCCAGAATGCACTGGAATCCACTGCAGCACTATTTTGTGGACAAGACATCCAGTCTAGGAGATCAGTGGATCAAGCTGCTGCCTTACCCTAGCTAGTGCTCTGCTGCTATGTTGAGCACCTGCAGATTTGTACGATAGTTGGAGCTGCTGTCGCCAGCTGATAAGGAGAGGGAGGTAGTAGTGCGGTCTGAACAACAGATGTACACTTCACTTCCTTCATTCTGCACGGCGTCTTGTGCGCACCCGCCTGTGTAGATGTGAGCACAGCTGCTGTGAGGGTAGTGCTTGTACATAATCTCCAGCGAGATGGCTTTGTGCAGTGCCCCGACCTTGTCCTGGAACATCGTTTATGTTGTCTAGAAGGCTCTTTCGAGTTGTCCAGGTATCTTTGGGGTTGGTTCCAGGACATCAGTTTTAGCCCTTTGCAGGACCTTCAGTTGGCGGTTCAGACTTGGGCATTTCTGACAGTTCTTGGTCTGCTACTGTAGACTCCAGTGCTGTCGGTTTTTAGTAAGTCTCTTCATCGTGTATGCTGTTCTGCGTTCCGGTGGCTCCAATGTCCTCCATTTTTTAAATCGGGGTGCTCCAGATGGCTCTAAGAATGTCACTGCATCATGAGAATGACCCATTACTAAACATGTGCTGTTCCGGGCTCCATCCCTACATTATTCACAGACTAACCCACTGCCAGATCTTTCTTCATTCTGACTGACCCCACAGAAGAGCGTGGAAGCACACAGAGAAGAATTTACCACAGTGAGCTTTCCTACCACCGTGGCGGCCGTGTTTATCATCACGTACTGCCTGGCCCGCCGGCGACCTTAGCTGTTGACAGATATTTCCCAACACAAGCGGCGTGCCAGTGAAAATGACTGTGTGTGGGGGTGCTGGTTTTATTTTATTATAATGACTCATGACTGTTACCATCATGATATTATGTGTTATAAATGATGTTGAAGGACTTTGTCGGAGCGGTGCCCTCCGCTAAACACCGGCGCTGTACTATAGCGACGGGCCTCCAGGTGCAGCTTTGATCGTTGTTTTATGTTGCCTAGATAGGAAATTATTTTCCATTCGACGGTAATTTGTTTCTGTTGTTAACTTGTATTTTTATGTACTAGCTTTAGTCAAGTAGGAATTTAACAAAAGAACATATTACTAGTGTGTTCAGGAGACATAGGGCTGTCTTAGCATTCTGTTTTTGTCAGGGAGGTTCGGGTCGGGATGAGGCCACTGGCGCCGGCCATTAGATGCCTTGGCGACGGGCTTCACCCGTACCAAATCATTGTCCATTTTGTAGCTCTGTTATTGTAATTTGTGGAATGAGCGAGTGAGTGAATGTGAGCAGCACCTGTGGTGGCAAGACAATTTTTGCTGTGTATGATTATCTCTATTACAGCAACAATAAAGTCATCTTGAATCTTGAATGTTCTGCATCTTGTCAAGCCTGGCTTTTTTGGTTTTGCAGGCAGTGTTTCATGTTGTCCATGTATCTTGGTACCGCACTACTGGTCTGACCGAGCTGGTGTTTGCTTGCACCGGGATGCTGTAATTTGCCCCACCAGTTTCTTCATCAGAGACTTTTTCGCAGCTCTAGCTTCCATGGCTTCGATGTGAGTCCTCCACGTGAATCGAGTAATTTATTTGTTGCCAGTACAGTTGGCCTGTCTGACTTTGGTACTTGATGGTCTCCAGTTTCAAGGTGACCTCTTCCATCTGATTGAAAGAGATGGTCTAGCTCAGTTTGAGTGGCCATCTTTCAGTCCAGCTGCTGACTCCATTGGCAGCTTCCTGGAATTCTGCAGGATGCTACTTCTTTATGTTCTGCTGCGCTCCACGCTGCAAAGTCATCCGCTTGGAGGATGTTCGAGAAGAACCTTGGTACTGCTGTACTGATGTCATTAATGTAGACCAAGAATAGCATCAGACACAGCATCTCCCTGAGGTACACCTTCCCCGAGTTTGACAAGACTGCTCAATGTGCAGACCGTAGAAGTTTCAGCAGCAGCCCTATTAAACATGCCTTAACTGAAAAGAATAAAATTAATTGATGGGTCACATTGAAATTAATGAAATGATCACAAATTTGTATACTCAATATGCATACTTTGTTAAGAAAACTAGCAACAAAAATATTTAAACAGACGAGTATGACATAAGCAATTGTTATGATCATTTTGCGTTCCTTTGCATACTAGTAAAATGGGGGTAGGGCAGGAGATTTAGCCACTGTGGCCCCTAAATGCATCACAGCATCATAAAATCAGGTTGGCAGTAACTGTGGTACTCTATCCTAACCAATAAAACCTAAAAGAGACCTATCAGTTGTATACAAAATTTCTGAGGGCATCGGAAACAATGTACGTTTTCCAATTCGGCAATTTTAAATGGGAAAAAGCTATCATTCACATTGAATGTACCATAAAGGATGCCGACTTTCCTTATTTTCTTGCTCTTTATGGCCACATTATTGAAACTTAATAGGTAAAGAGAGTTCAAAATGAAATGTAACAACTTTAGTAATTTTTTTCTAAATAATTTTGTGTATTTTTACAACTTGGGGGTAGGGATACAAAATCAACCACTGTGGCACTCACAGTGATCACAGCATCACCTAGTCAAGTTTATAATAATTGTGACATCCGGTTGTGATGATGTAAGCCTGAAAATTGCCTGCCAGTGCTATAGAAAATGTCTGAAGGCATCTGACTCATTATTTTTGTCTTATTTGGCGATTTCGCAGAAATGATCGTTTACTGGGTGCACAAATACCTTCACTGTGAGCCAGGGATTCAATATTTTTTCATTCTGGTTTTTGCAGAGGATGCAGAAGGTGTGCCTTAACATAATATTGCCTGATTATTTGCTTCTGGAATGAATTCTGATTTTTTTTTTTTTAGAGGAAAATGTTTCTCAACCTCATTTTAGCATCCGCGAAGAGCGTGAATAGGGGTACCCTTGCGCCATCGTCTATATCTCCGGTGTGTTCCTAAGGATTTTTGGGGAACATGGCTTAAACATCTCAGGATATACTAAGGTACACGTTGAAACCCATCTTTTTGAGTTCGGGGTGGGGGGGGGTGAGGGGGGGTGCACGGTAGACCGGGCTAGCTCGTGGAGTAATAGAAAAGGGTATGTATGACCCTGTAGCTCTAACAATATATTCCGATGTGATGCCGATTCATGATCTTCATCGACCGTTGATTGTGAGCTGCGTCTGAGAAAGAAAATGAAATATTGCTTTACTAGCATGCCTTGCCGCTTTACTAATGATGCCTATCTGAGACCTTTTACTTGTGGCAGGTGTTAAGCATAAAAACTGAATATGACCTCTGTCTGCCTTTGAAATGATATTCTCGGCAGGATCCTTTCAGCATTTCAGTAGCATACTTTATTTTATGCCCAACGCTTTTTTTCCCGTTACTGTGTTGTCTTGACGTGCACTCATGCACATTATACGAGGAAGGCGGTGAGCATAGACTATGATTTTCTATTTATTTTAATTCTTTGGTGATATTCACTGCATCATAATCACTAGAATTTTTCATTGTCTGCCTGTCGACTTGTCTAATATGTCAGGCTATGCGGGGCACTCATGCTCAATACAATAGAAATGTGACGGGCATAGAGTGTCTTATGATTCCTTCAGTATTATATGCCGATATAATATTAGATGAAAATACTAATTAACTGACTAGCATGTCTTACTGTATTTTGATTACTAATATCTATTTAATATTTTAAATGTGTGCTGTGATGGCATCATCTTGACATATTTGTATCTGCTTGTGCTTTTCTTGGGATTTGTCCGGACATAAGAAATTGCTGGACGCTTCTGCGATTTAAAACATAATATTTTTTGCGACCTTGTAAGGCAGCATTAAGTTATAGGAACATTGAACTCTCATTTGTGACACGTACCGTGTTTGGTAATCTTATTTCGTGTCATTACTTATTGCATAGATTAGATCGTTCGTGTTAAACCTGTTATCGGTTATTAGCTTCGGTTATTTAGCTTTACTTTCTCATTCTCTTGATACTTCACATGTGCAACCAGTTTCTTTTTTCTCCAATGATCCTGTAGTCAGAAAGACACATGTCACCAAATACCAACAACCCAGACCGTCTCTTGAACATTGGCCACCTTAATGTGTATCATCTCTGCCGCAAAATACCAGACATCACTATTCTCTTAAATCAGCCATCACAATTTCATATCTTTGGCTTTACGGAATCCCGCCTGACAGACAATATCAGTGATCAGGCAATCTCCATACCTAATTTTGCTATTCTACGTCGTGATGCCTCTGTTATAGGACAAACAGGCATAGTAATATACATGTATACATGACTCTATAATTCAATGTGACTAGAAGATTTGATCTAGAATCAAAGCAAATTGAATGCATGTGGCTAGAAATAAAAACATCGAAGTCATCACGAGTTCTTATAGGGTTTATTTATAGAAATCCAGCGGCCCCAGTGGCATGGCTTGATGACTTTGAATCAATGATTGACAGAGTACAGAAATGTAGGGGTGATATACATGTCCTAGGTGATTTTAATATTGATTTGTTAAAAGACGGTTACTTTTCATGGAATTCAATGATCTCTTTTCTTGGTTTAATACAAGTTGTTCAGTCGCCCACACGAGTTACTTCATCTTCTGCGACAATGATAGACCATATCTATACTACAAATGTAAATGCTGTTAATAATGTCCATGTTCTCAATTTTTCTATCAGTATATTTTTCTTCCCAGTATCTTTCTCGCTGTCTGCCAAATTAGCTAAGAAATCTTGCACAGGGCATACTACTATTATTTAAAGGTCTTTCAAAACATTTAACCAGAATGCCTTTCTCTATGACATCCAATACCCCATTTAATGGCGTGTTAAAATACAATGACACAAATGAAGCCCTCACCCGCTGGTCTGAACTGTTTCTCGGTGTTCTAGATAAACATACCCCAGTGCGCACAAAACGTGTCAAACATACCACAATCCCTGAATGGTTAACTGGAGAAATAAAAGCAGCCATGCAACTCAGAGATACACTTAAGAAAGAAAAGAAATTTGTTGACTATAAAAAACAAAGAAATTTTGTCAAATCTTTAGTCCGAAAAGCTCAAAGACAACATGCTAAACAGATCATTGCAGACGGCAATGACGTGCGCTCTGTTTGGCAAGTTATCAACACCTTTACTAAAGGTAACAATCACAGAGACATAAACATTGCATCTGAGCTCACTGCAGATACCTTCAATACCCACTTTCTTAGCACAGCTGAGACTTTAGCACGCACTAATACAAATGATCCTGCGAAATACCAATGTTCTGAGCAACTACGATTTCACAGTAACAGTACTGCTGGTTGTGTTTTCTCACTCCCCCCAATGACTGTTTTTGACGTGGGTAAATATATATCTAATATGAAAAAGAGGTCATGTGGTTCAGATGGCATCAGTTGCAAAATTCTTAAAATAGCTCTGCCCTACATAGTTGACTCTCTAACGTTCATTTACAATCTTTCTATTCAAAGAAATATTTTCCCTGATGAATTAAAAACAGCTAAGGTCATTCCTCTTTCCAAAAGCAAATTCTTAAACTCATTGAATGATTATAGACCTATCTCCATTCTACCAGTCATCTCAAAACCTATTGAAAATCATATCCATACACAACTGCAAAATTTTCTGGAACAGAACTGTCTACTCAGTAAAATGCAGTCTGGGTTTCGCCCGCAACACTCTTGCCAAACTGCCCTTATACATAGCATTGATAAATGGCTTACAGCCATTAATAATTCTCTGCTATCAGGTGCAGTTTTTCTTGACCTTATAAAAGCCTTTGATTTAGTCAACCACTTTATCTTATTGGAAAAAAAATACCGATGTATCACATCGATTCCAATACCGTAATCTGATATCATCCTATCTAAGTGACAGAAGACAGAAAGTTTTGCTTAATGGTAATTACTCGAGTGAAGGTTTAGTAACGTGTGGTGTTCCTCCGGGGTCAATTTTGGGCCCATTGTTATTCAACATATTTATCAATGATTTGCCATTCTCTATCTCACATCCCGATGCAACATGTGACTTATTTGCTGATGACACTACATACATCAAACTGCGAATTGCCAAAAATAAACGAAGTTCTTCGGGCAAAGTCTTGATGATGTTTCAAGCTGGTGCCAACATGCTCATATGATAATTAGTGTCCAAAAGACAAAGAGTATGTTGATTACTTCACTCCAAAAACAAAAACGTGGTCTCCTGCCCTTAACATTATACCTGAACTCTGAGCCCATATGATCAAGTTTTTTTTTTTAAAAACATCGTTTGCTTGGAGTCACAGTAGATAACCAGCTCAGCTGGGAACCACATATCGAAAACACATGCAAAACAATGTCTAAAAATCTATTCCTGCTATCAAACCTAAGTCAAATAGTTAACACTGAAACTATAAGACTCTTTCTCCATGCCCATAAGACACACTGTGATTACTGCTCCACTATCATGGGCAATGGGCAGATGTTCACATCTGCACGGGACATAGACGACCCCGCCCTCCACGAGTCGCCTGCTACCTTGCAGGCCTGGCCGCTTGGCTGCGGAAAGGCTAAGGGAGGAAACCCCTGACATCAAAGCCCCCGTGTCTCCAGGGAAGGCTTTTGAGCCAGAGACTAGGACAAGGACAGTCTGATATAAAACCTACGACCCGAGGACCTCGATGCCATCGTCCCAGCTTGCTAGGCCATGGCAAACGAACCAAGGGTTTAAAGGGTGGGGCCAGTACTGCGCACACTGCACTCCACCAAAAAGCTCCACCGCGCAGGCTTTAGGAAACGTCCACGGACCATGACACTGATCATTCCAAGTCCTGTAGCGACGGGCGAGGGGCGAAACGGCAGGTGAAAGATGTCACTGGAAGCCGCAGTCTCAAACCTGCATGCAGGCGGTTCAGGATATTGGTCGCCTGATGTTGACCTGGGGATGACATCATCACTCGGCACACCCTGAACGACCAAGCAGTCTTCTCTAGGGACAGCACTGCTTGCTCCACACGGAGAGGGGCCTAGAAAAGGTGGCCTAACCAAAGCTCGTCCCCTCGCAACCCCAGTTGGCTAGCCGCGGTCAACGGGCATCTTCTCCTGCGGTCAAAAAACAAGAAAGAATAACGGATCCACTCTCATGACGACCACGACCGGACTCAACGTAGCATGCTGGAACGTCCGAACCATGCTCGACAAAGCAGACAGCGGACGCCCTGAACGTCGCTCCGCCCTCATTGCCCATGAATTGCGGAGGTTAAACATCGACATCGCCGCGCTCAGCGAAGTACGCCTTCCGGACGAAGGCAGCCTCCAAGAACTTGGTGCTGGGTACACCCTCTACTGGTCAGGCAGGCCTGCATCAGAAAGACGGCTTTCAGGCGTGGGTTTCATGGTCAAGACATCCATTGCGACTAAGCTGGAAAACCTACCAACGGGCCACTCAGACCGCATCATGTCCATGCGCCTCCCACTGAGACACCAGCAGCACGTCACCCTTCTCAGTGTGTACTCCCCAACCCTCCTGGCAGAGCCTGCTGAAAAGGACAAGTTTTACACTGACCTGCGCAGCCTCCTACAGAGTACCCCTGCAGACGACAAAGTCATCATCCTTGGCGACTTCAACGCCAGAGTGGGCCAGGACTCTGAAGCCTGGAAAGGAGTCCTCGGCAAGCATGGCGTGGGGAACTGCAATGACAATGGCCGCCTACTGTTGGAGTTCTGTGCGGAGCAGCAACTGGTCATCACCAACACTACTTTTCAGCAAAAGGACAGTCGAAAGACCACTTGGATGCATCCTCGCTCCAAACACTGGCACCTTATCGACTATGTCCTAGTGCGTCAGAGGGACCGCAGTGACGTCCTCCTCACCAGAGTGATGCCCAGCGCAGAGTGCCACACTGACCACCGCCTTGTCCGCTGCAAACTCAGGCTCCACTTCAAGCCAAAACCCAAGAAATGGGGGCCCCCCAAGAAAAAGCTTGATGTTGCAAGCCTTCAGCGTGACGATGTGAAAGCTGCCTTTCAGACAGATTTACAGCGCAGGCTCAAAGACACAGCGGACCCAGTAGACTCCTCCCCTGAAACACTTTGGGAACAACTGAAAACTGCTATTGCAAAATCCTCTGCAGAAGTCTTGGGTTTCGCCAGAAAGAAGAACAAAGACTGGTTTGACGAAAACGATGTAGAGATCCAGGAACACCTAGCAAAAAAAAGAGCCGCCCATCAGGCCCACCTAGCCCAGCCTTCCTGCCCTGTGAAGAAGTCTGCCTTCCGCCTCGTCTGCAGCAGTCTCCAGCGCAAGCTCAGAGATCTCCAGAATGAGTGGTGGACCAGACTTGCACAGAGGACCCAGCTTTGTGCTGACAATGGTGACTACAGGGGCTTCTACGAAGCACTGAAAGCAGTGTATGGCCCCAGGCACCTGGTACAAAGTCCCCTGCGAAGCGCGAATGGCCAGGCACTCCTCACAGATAATACCTCCATCTTGAACCGCTGGTCGGAATACTTTCAGAGCCTCTTCAGCGCTGAGCGCACTGTTCAAGAAGCAGTCGTCCTACAAATCCCACACCTCCCAGTAAAGGTTGAATTGGACGAACCGCCCACCGCTGAAGAGACCCTCACAGCCATCCACCAACTCAAGAGTGGCAAAGCAGCAGGCATTGATGGAATACCGCCAGAGATCTGGAAACATGGAGGCACAGCACTGCACAACAAGCTCCATGACCTCTTTCTCTGCTGCTGGGAGGAAGGAACACTACCAAAAGATCTCCGTGATGCAGTCGTTATCACCCTGTACAAGAACAAAGGTGAGAAGTCTGACTGTTCCAACTATCGAGGAATTACCCTGCTGTCCATTGCTGGGAAAATCCTTGCAATGCTGCTCCTGAATCGGCTGGTACCTGCCATCGCTGAAGACCAACTCCCAGAGGGCCAGTGTGGCTTCAGAGCAAACAGGAGCACCACCGATATGGTCTTTGTGCTGAGACAGCTACAGGAGAAGTGCAGCGAGCAGAACAAAGGTCTGTACGTAACATTTGTCGACCTAACAAAAGCGTTCGACACTGTGAGCAGGCAAGGCATGTGGCAGATCCTGGAGCGACTTGGCTGTCCCCCAAAGTTCCTCAACATGATTGTCCAGCTACACGAGGACCAGCAAGGCCAGGTCAGACTCAACAATGACCTCTCGGAACCATTCCCTATTCTCAACGGCGTAAAGCAGGGCTGCGTGCTGGCACCGACCCTCTTCACCATCTTTTTCAGCATGATGTTGAAGCAGGCCACAGTGGACCTAGATGATGACGATGCAGTGTACATCAGGTATCGTCTCAATGGCAGCCTGTTCAACCTCAGACGACTGCAGGCCCACACGAAAACCCTAGACCAACTGATTCGTGAGCTGCTTTTTGCTGATGATGCAGCCCTCGTTGCACACACAGAGAGAGCCCTGCAGCGCATCACGTCTTGCTTCGCAGATGCTGCCCAGCTCTTTGGACTCGAGGTCAGTCTGAAAAAGACAGAGGTCCTCCATCAGCCGGCACCCAAGACAGTGTATCGCCCTCCTCACATCACCATTGGCGAGTCTGAACTAAAGTCAGTGCACCAGTTTACTTACCTTGGCTGCATTATCACGTCGGACGCCAAGCTGGACAAGGAGCTTGACAGCAGGCTGGCAAAAGCGAACAGCGCTTTCGGGCGACTTTTCAAGCGGGTGTGGCACAATCAACAGCTGAAAACAGGCACCAAGATCAGCGTGTACAGAGCTGTGGTCCTCACCACCCTGCTGTATGGTTCCGAGTCCTGGGCCCTCTACCGCAGCCAACTACGACTCCTCGAACGCTTCCACCAGCGCTGCCTGCGTACCATCCTGAGCATTCACTGGAGTGACTATGTCACCAACGTTGAGGTCCTTGAACAGGCTGAAACTGTGAGCATCGAGGCTTTGCTGCTGCGGACACAGCTCCGCTGGGCGGGGCATGTCTCCAGGATGGAGGATCATCGCCTACCAAAGATCACCCTGTTCGGCGAGCTTGCTACTGGACACCGTGACAGAGGGGCACCAAAGAAGAGATACAAAGACTGTCTCAAGAAGTCACTCAGTGCCTGCCAAATCGACCACCACCAGTGGCCTTCGCTTGCTGCGGACCGTGACACCTGGCGCTCCACCATTTACAAGGCAGCTGTCTCCTTTGAGGACTCTCACATAGCTAGCCTTAAGGACAAGCGGCTCAGGAGAAAAAACAGAGATGCCGCAGCTCAGAACCCTGGCCATACCTTCCCCTGCAGCCACTGCGGTCGAACCTGCCTGTCTCGGATTGGCCTCCGCAGCCACGAACAAGCCTGCAGACGTCGTGGGCAAATCCTATAAAATCTTCGTTCGCGAAGTCAAGCCAAGAGATCTGGGATGAGTGCAGTGAGGTACATTTAAAGAAACTTAACTCATTGTATCGTCGAGGGGTAAAGTTAACTGTACCTGTCCCTCTCCCACCGACGAAAAGTTTAGAACCATCTGACTGCTAAACATAAACAAACAAACAGCTGACATTTAATCGATGCATACTTATGCATAAAAATCTTCACCATAAAACCCCATCTTACCTTCGTATGTTATTTTTGGATAGTCGGAGACAAAACACGAGGAACAGTTTGTTACAGCTACCATGGGCCAGGCTCGATATATATGTGTGTGTATATATATATATATATACAACCAGCCTTTAGTTCTCATGTGCCAAAGCCTGGAACGAACTACCACTCCAAATTAAATCCATTTCTAACTCTAAAACCTTCAAAACTTGTTTGTATAACATCTTGTTACAGTAACTTACTACCTGAACGGACTACAAAAAATATTATTTATATATATATATATATATATATATATATATATATATATATATATATATATATATATATATATATATATATATATATATATATATATATATATATATATATATATATATATATATATATATATATATATATATTATTCACTGTTATTGATATGTGTGCGCATTATTTGCATTTCTTTTGTATTGTGTTGGGTTTTTTTCAGTTTATTTCTTCATGTTTCGATTTATTGTGTTATTGTGTTTCTCTTCCTCTTTGCTGTTAATGTTTCTTTTCTAACAGGACAGTTTGTAAGAGAGGCGTTTCACCTAAAACTTTATCCTGTCAATTAAACGTTTCATCATCATCCATCTCTCTCTCTCTCTCTCTCTCTCTCTCTCTCTCTCTCTCTCTCTCTCTCTCTCTCTCTCTCTCTCTCTCTCTACCCCACCCGGGTCTGCCCTGGGGGACTTGGGTGGGGTTAGGTATTTTTTAGTTCCCAGGGTCACCCTGTTCAGCCCCACAGGGTGGGTTTTTCTCTCTATTCTGGGGCATGTGTTTCTGTTTACCCGAGGTCCATTCACCTGTATTTGCCTTTTTAAAACTCTCCCTACTGTCTGCACTGCCTGTAGCTCTTGATATTGGATGTGTGTTGCTAAATGGTCTTAGCTTTATTTAGCCCCATGTGTTAGGTTTATTTAACGTATTTGACCGGCTGGCGACATACATTCAATGTTCTGTTTATTTATTTTTTTTCACAAGCAGTGCAGGCACGTCCTGAGAAAGCCTTGTTGCTGTCGGGACGTTAAGCAATGTACAATCAATCAATCAATCTCTCTCTCTCTCTCGTGTGTGTGTGTGTGTGTGTGTGTGTGTGTGTGTGTGTGTGTGTGTGTGTGTGTGTGTGTGTGTGTGTGTGTGTGTGTGTGTGTGCGTGCGTGAGAGAGAGTATTCGTGCGTGTGTGCATGCGTAATTGCGGTGTGCATGAGTGTGTTTGTGTGTGTGTGTGTGTGTGTGTGTGTGTGTGTGCATGCGCGAATTGTGATGTGCATGCGTGCGTACCTGAGTGCGTGTGTGTGTGTGTGGGTATGTGTGTGCGTGCGTGGTGCGTGCGTGGTGCGTGCGTGCGTGCGTGAGCGAATGCATGCATGCAGCAGTGTGTGGTATGTGTATGTTTACATGTCTGTCACTTATGTAGTAGATGTAGCAACGGCAAGTTTGAAAACTGGTCCTGTTACCAATAACTTCTACCTTTGGAAAATAAAGGTTCGTTGTTCATTGTTCTCTCTCTCTCTCTCTCTCTCTCTCTCTCTCTCTCTCTCTCTCTCTCTCTCTCTCTCTCTCTCTCTCTCTCTCTCTCTCTCTCTCTCTCTCTCTCTCTCTCTCTCTCTCTCTCTCTCTCTCTCTCTCTCTCTCTCTCTCTGCCACCGTACCACCAGTTATGCCAGGTGCCCACAGCGAATGGTGCCAAAGGATATGTCAGCCTCTTACGCGGTTGGTAATTCAGTGCCGTGTGATCAGTGATCCTTCACCGTTGTGCTTCACATATTTCACTGTGGGTGTGTGAGGCAGTTCATGATTACGTCAGTGTTACGTGTGCTTCTTTATATACGCTTCTTCTGCGTTCGCTTTTGATTTATTCCAAAGCAGTGATTGCCTGTGTGCCTCAACTTCTGTGATTTTCTCTTCTGGTTTGATTACAAAAGCTCTGCTAAGTTTTCATTGTGACAGTACGGTTTCAAGTGTTCAGCCTACGCTACTTCACATCGCAGGCTACACTATTTGTTCAGCATCCGAGGTATTGCTGTCTTGTGCCTTTTGTGACACTATCATTCAAAACGTGCAGCCTACGGTATTGAACATCGCACGCTGCACCCTTTAATGGTATTCAGCATCCCTTGTGTTGCTGTCTTATGCGCATTGTGATCACGCGTCGTTGTTTCAGGTAGCAACTGTTCATTGTGTTCCAGTGGTAGTACCTTACTGCGTGATTTACTCAAGAATAATCGGATACTACCCCTTAACCTGAGTGTCAACAACAGTATACAGGATTACCCGGAGTCGGCTTTGTCAAGTGTCACTCACCATTGGCGCTGTGTAACTATCGCGCAGGAGAGAATGCGTCACGCTCGATAGATGCCGAACTCGTTTTTATATTCCATTTATCTTAGTTATAACAGATTTTGAATGACTGTCTAATATTTGATGCTCGTGTGACTGTACCATTGTGTCTTTACTGATATATCTGAACTCATCAAAGATATAGTGCACAAAATGGCAGTTGGTCAGTCCAAGGACAAGCGTATCAATATGCGCATTGGTAATCTTAACGTCCATCACTTATTTAACAAAGTGTTAGATGTGAGTGTATATCTAAACAATGGGCAGTGGGCAGATGTTCACATCTGCACGGGACTTAGACGACCCCGCCCTCCACGAGTCCCCTGCTGCCTTGCAGGCCTGGCCGCTTGGCTGCGGAAAGGCTAAGGGAGGAAACCCCTGACATCAAAGTCTCCGGGGAAGGCTTTTGAGCCAGAGACTAGGACAAGGACAGTCTGATATAAAACCTACGACCCGAGGACCTCGATGCCATCGTCCCAGCTTGCTAGGCCATGGCAAACGAACCAAGGGTTTAAAGGGTGGGGCCAGTACTGCGCACACTGCACTCCACCAAAAAGCTCCACCGCGCAGGCTTTAGGAAACGTCCACGGACCATGACACTGACCATTCCAAGTCCTGTAGCGACGGGCAAGGGGTGAAACAGCAGGTGAAAGATGTCACTGGAAGCCGCAGTCTCAAACCTGCATGCAGGCGGTTCAGGATATTGGTCGCCTGATGTTGACCTGGGGATGACAACATCACTCGGCACACCCTGAACGACCAAGCAGCCTTCTCTAGGGACAGCACTGCTTGCTCTACACGGAGAGGGGCCTAGAAAAGGTGGCCTAACCAAAGCTCGTCCCCTCGCAACCCCAGTTGGCTAGCCGCGTTCAACGGGCATCTTCTCCTGAGGTCAAAAAACAAAAAAGAATAACGGATCCACTCTCATGACGACCACGACCGGACTCAACGTAGCATGCTGGAACATCCGAACCATGCTCGACAAAGCAGACAGCGGACGCCCTGAACGTCGCTCCGCCCTCATTGCCCATGAATTGCGGAGGTTAAACATCGACATCGCCGCGCTCAGTGAAGTACGTTTTCCGGACGAAGGCAGCCTCCAAGAACTTGGCGCTGGGTACACCCTCTACTGGTCAGGCAGGCCTGAATCAGAAAGACGGCTCTCAGGCGTGGGTTTCATGGTCAAGACCTCTATTGCGACTAAGCTGGAAAACCTACCAACGGGTCACTCAGACCGCATCATGTCCATGCGCCTCCCACTGAGACACCAGCAACACGTCACCCTTCTCAGTGTGTACTCACCAACCCTCCTGGCAGAGCCTGCTGAAAAGGACAAGTTTTACACTGACCTGCGCAGCCTCATACGGAGCACCCCTGCAGACGACAAAGTCATCATCCTTGGCGACTTCAACGCCAGAGTGGGCCAGGACTCTGAAGCTTGGAAAGGAGTCCTCGGCAAACATGGCGTCGGGAACTGCAATGACAATGGCCGCCTACTGTTGGAGTTCTGTGCAGAGCAGCAACTGGTCATCACCAACACTACTTTTCAGCAAAAGGACAGTCGAAAGACCACCTGGATGCATCCTCGCTCCAAACACTGGCACCTTATCGACTATGTCCTAGTGCGTCAGAGGGACCGCAGTGACGTCCTCCTCACCAGAGTGATGCCCAGCGCAGAGTGCCACACTGACCACCGTCTTGTCCGCTGCAAACTCAGGCTCCACGTCAAGCCAAAACCCAAGAAATGGGGGCCCCCCAAGAAAAAGCCTGATGTTGCCAGCGTTCAGCGTGACGACGTGAAAGCTGCCTTTCAGACAGATTTACAGCGCAGGCTCAAAGACACTGCGGACCCAGCAGACTTCTCCCCTGAAACACTTTGGGAACAACTGAAAACTGCTATTGCAAAATCCTCTGCAGAAGTCCTGGGTTTCGCTAGAAAGAAGAACAAAGACTGGTTTGACGAGAACGATGTAGAGATCCAGGAAAAAAAAAAAGAGCCGCCCATCAGGCCCACCTAGCCCTGTGAAGAAGTCTGCCTTCCGCCTCGTCTGCAGCAGTCTCCAGCGCAAGCTCAGAGATCTCCAGAATGAGTGGTGGACCAGACTTGCACAGAGGACCCAGCTTTGCGCTGACAATGGTGACTACAGGGGCTTCTACGAAGCACTGAAAGCAGTGTATGGCCCCAGACACCTGGTACAAAGTCCCCTGCGAAGCGCGAATGGCCAGGCACTCCTCACAGATAATACCTCCATCTTGAACCGCTGGTCGGAGTACTTTCAGAGCCTCTTCAGCGCTGAGCGCACTGTTCAAGAAGCAGTCGTCCTACAAATCCCACAACTCCCAGTAAAGGTTGAATTGGACGAACCTCCCACCGCTGAAGAGACCCTCACAGCCATCCACCAGCTCAAGAGTGGCAAAGCAGCAGGCATTGATGGAATACCACCAGAGATCTGGAAACATGGAGGCACAGCACTGCACAACAAGCTCCATGACCTCTTTCTCTGCTGCTGGGAGGAAGGAACACTACCAAAGGATCTCCGTGATGCTGTCGTTATCACCCTGTACAAGAACAAAGGCGAGAAGTCAGACTGTTCCAACTATCGGGGAATTACCCTGCTGTCCATTGCTGGTAAAATTCTTGCAAGGCTGCTCCTGAATCGGCTGGTACCTGCCATCGCTGAAGACCACCTCCCAGAGGGCCAGTGTGGCTTCAGAGCAAACAGGAGCACCACCGATATGGTCTTTGTGCTGAGACAGCTTCAGGAGAAGTGCCGCGAGCAGAACAAAGGGCTGTACGTAACATTTGTCGACCTAACAAAAGCGTTCGACACTGTGAGCAGGCAAGGCATGTGGCAGATCATGGAGCGACTTGGCTGTCCCCCAAAGTTCCTCAGCATGATTGTCCAGCTACACGAGGACCAGCAAGGCCAGGTCAGACTCAACAATGTTCTCTCAGAACCATTCCCTATTCTCAACGGCGTAAAGCAGGGCTGCGTGCTGGCACCGACCCTCTTCACCATCTTTTTTAGCATGATGTTGAAGCAGGCCACAGTAGACCTCGATGATGATGCAGTGTACATCAGGTATCGTCTCGATGGCAGCCTGTTCAATCTCAGACGACTGCAGGCCCACACGAAAACCCTAGACCAACTGATTCGTGAGCTGCTTTTTGCTGATGACGCTGCCCTCGTTGCACACACAGAGAGAGCCCTGCAGCGCATCACATCCTGCTTCGCAGACGCTGCCCAGCTCTTTGGACTCGAGGTCAGTCTGAAAAAGACAGAGGTCCTCCATCAGCCGGCACCCAAGACAGTGTATCGCCCTCCTCACATCACCATTGGCGAGTCTGAACTAAAGTCAGTGCACCAGTTTACTTACCTTGGCTGCATTATCACGTCGGACGCCAAGCTGGACAGGGAGCTTGACAGCAGGCTGGCAAAAGCGAACAGCGCTTTCGGGCGACTTTTCAAGCGGGTGTGGCACAATCAACAGCTGAAAACAGGCACCAAGATCAGCGTGTACAGAGCTGTGGTCCTTACCACCCTGCTGTATGGTTCCGAGTCCTGGGCCCTCTACCGCAGCCAACTACGACTCCTCGAACGTTTCCACCAGCGCTGCCTGCGTACCATCCTGAGCATTCACTGGAGTGACTATGTCACCAACGTCGAGGTCCTTGAACAGGCTGAAACTGTGAGCATCGAGGCCTTGCTGCTGCGGACACAGCTCCGCTGGGCGGGGCATGTCTCCAGGATGGAGGATCATCGCCTACCAAAGATCACCCTGTTCGGCGAGCTTGCTACTGGACACCGTGACAGAGGGGCACCAAAGAAGAGATACAAAGACTCTCAAGAAGTCACTTAGTGCCTGCCAAATCGACCACCACCAGTGGTCCTCGCTTGTTGTGGACCGTGACACCTGGCGCTCCACCATTTACAAGGCAGCTGTCTCCTTTGAGGACTCTCGCAGAGCTAGCCTTAAGGACAAGCGGCTCAGGAGAAAAAACAGATGCCGCAACTCAGAACCCTGGCCATACCTTCCCCTGCAGCCACTGCGGTCGAACCTGCCTGTCCCGGATTGGCCTCCGCAGCCACGAACAAGCCTGCAGACGTCGTGGGCAACTCCTATAAAATCTTCGTTCGCGAAGCCAAGCCAAGCCAATATCTAAACAAGCCTGAACCATTCCATCTGTTTGGTCTATTTGAGACACGATTAAATTCCAACATGAGCGATGAAGCAGTTAGTATTCCTAATTTTTCTGTCTTTCGTCGCGACGCCCGAACACCGGGTCAGACAGGCATTGCTGTTTATGTTCATACTTCAGTCCAGCATCTTGTCCGCAGGCGTGTAGACTTAGAAACTGCTGAAGGTTGAGTGTGTCTGGATGGAGTTCGATGCCCTAAGGCCCGACCAACTTTTGTTGGCTTTTTGTATCGAAATCCATCGGCCACATTTGAATGGTATGACAACTTTCTGCACGCTGTCGACAACGTCGGTATGCCTGACAATGATGTGTTATTGTTAGGCGATTTTAATATCGACATATTAAAACCTCATGCTGCATGGCAGTGCACGGCAAATCAAGTAGGCTTGAAACAACTAGTCTCCTCTCCCACTAGGATCACCCAATCAACGGCAACAGTCATAGACCACATTTACTCCAACCGTCCCCAATCCGTGTCTAATGTTAATGTCCCCCCACCCGGGTCTACCCTGGGGGACTTGGGTGGGGTTAGGTACTTTTTAGTTCCCAGGGTCACCCTGGTCAGCCCCACAGGGTGAGTTTTTCTCTCTATTCTGGGGCATGTGTTTCTGTCTACCCGAGGTCCATTCACCTGTATTTGCCTTTTTAAAACTCTCCCTACTGTCTGCACTGCCTGTAGCTCTTGATATTGGATGTGTGTTGCCAAATGGTTTTGGCTTTATTAAGGCCCCATGTTGTAGGTTTATTTAACGTAGGGGACCGGCTGGCGACATACATTCAATAGTCTGTTTTTTTGTTTTTGTTTTTTCACAAGCAGTGCAGGCACGTCCTGAGAAAGCCTTGTTGCTGTCGGGACGTTAAGCAAGGTACAATCAATCAATCTAATGTTAATGTCGCTGATCTCAGTATTAGTGACCATTATCCCGTTGTCTGCGAGTGGTCATCAAAACTCCCGGTGCGGAAAAAACATGGACACACTACTATAACGTTTCGCTCTTTCAAACGTTTTGATGAGACAGCTTTTCTAGCTGATCTTCACAACACTCAGTTTCAAACCGTATATAACGAAACTGACCCAGAAAAAGCTTTGTCTGTCTGGTACAAACTGTTCAGTAGTGTGCTAGACAGACATGCCCCGCTGCGAAAGAGAAGAGTAAAAAATCAAACTCTGCCCCCCCTGGCCAACTCAAGATATTATTCAAGCCATGTCTTTGCGAGACGAGCTGAGAGAACAAAAACGTTTTCAGGAATATAAACAGCAGCGAAATCGGGTAAAGACACTGGTTTTTCAGGCAAAGAGATCGCTTTGTGATCGTATGATCAAGGAGAAAAAAGATACATCTTCCCTCTGGCGTGCAGTAAACCTTGTTACCAGAGGTAGTAGTAAGAAATCACCAGTAACCCCTGCCAATCTCAATGCTAACACCTTTAACAACCATTTTCTCTCTGTTGTCCACTCCATAATCCCCTCGGGCACAAATACATGCCCCGAGAGTTTGCTGAGCTTCTGTGAACAAAGGACAGCTGGCAAATCCCCCTTCTCTATTCCTACATTGGCTGTGCATGAGGTTGGTAAGCTAATCATGTCAATGTAAAGCAAAAAGTCCTCAGGGCCAGATGAAATCAGTCCCAAGATTCTGAAAATCGCCCTCCCTTACGTTGTGAAATCCCTTACCTATATCTACAACTTGTGCATTGAGCACAATACGTTTCCGCAAGAATTCAAACAAGCCAAGGTAGTGCCATTACCAAAATCTAAAGATCTGGAAGATGTAAATAACTATAGGCCGATTTCACTTTTGTCAACACTTTCAAAGCCGCTCGAGAGGCATATCCACAAGCACTTGTACAAATATCTAGACGACAGAGAACTTATTCATGTTTTTCAGTCAGGTTTCCGTTTGAAAAATTCCTGCCATACAGCGCTAACAAGACTAGTAGATACATGGCTGACGTCATTGAATAAATCAGAAATTACAGGAGCCGTGTTTCTGAACTTTAAAAAAAAAGCTTTTGACCTCGTTATCCTGCTTAAGAAGGTTGAAAAATATATTTGTGGTTCAAGCACCGTACCATTTTTTCGATCTTACCTAAGCAACAGACATCAACGGGTGTTATTAAATGGTATCTATTCGTCACCAGGCATTGTCAAACATGGAGTGCCTCAGGGCTCTGTCCTTGGGCCGCTACTGTTTTGTTTATTTATTTACGACTTGCCGCTTTGTCTCAGCAGCCCTGAGACAATGTGCGACATGTTTGCCGACGACACAACTCTCCACACACCCGCTAAAGACTTAGTTACCATTAATGCATGGCTACAACAGAGTTTGCAAGAAGTTTCTGAGTGGTGTGAGACCAACGTGATGGCACTTAATCCAGTCAAAACAAAAGACATGGTAATTGCTACACGCCAGAAGCATCAACTGAAACCGCTTTCTCTCAGCTTGTCTCTCAATGACAACGTCATAGAACAGGTCGCGCAGCATAAATTGCTGGGAGTGACTATAGACGATCAACTAAAGTGGCAGCCCCACATAAACACCGTCTGCAAACGTGTCTCTAAGAAGCTGTACATGCTGTCTAAGCTTAAATTCATC
>BTPG01000007.1:106914423-106924423 GCA_036245525.1 Semisulcospira habei | reverse complement strand
TGATAGACCATATCTATACTACAAATGTAAATGCTGTTAATAATGTCCATGTTCTCAATTTTTCTATCAGTGATCACTTCCCAGTATCTTTCTCGCTGTCTGCCAAATTAGCTAAGAAATGTTGCACAGGGCATACTACTATTATTTACAGGTCTTTCAAAAAATTTAACCAGAATGCCTTTCTCTATGACTTATCCAATATCCCATTTAATGATGTGTTAAATTACAACGACCCAAATGAAGCCCTCACCCGCTGGTATGAACTGTTCCTCGGTGTTCTAGATAAACATGCCCCAGTGCGAACAAAACGTGTCAAACATCCCACAATCCCTGAATGGCTAACTGGAGAAATAAAAGCAGCCATGCAACTCAGAGATACACTTAAGAAAGGAAAGAAATTTGTTGACTATAAAAAACAAAGAAATTTTGTCAAATCTTTAGTCCAAAAAGCTCAAAGACAACATGCCGAACAGATCATTGCAGACGGCAAGGACCTACGCTCTGTTTGGCAAGTTATCAACACCTTTACTAAAGATCACAATCACAGAGACATGAACATTGCACCTGAGCTCACTGCAGATACCTTCAATACCCACTTTCTTAGCATAGCTGAGACTTTAGCACGCACTAATACAAATGATCCTGCGAAATACCAATGTTCTAAGCAACTACGATTTCACAGTAACAGTACTACTGGTTGTGTTTTTTCACTCCCCCCAATGACTGTTTTTGACGTGGGTATATATATATCTAATATGAAAAAGAGGTCATGTGGTTCAGATGGCATCAGTTGCGAAATTCTTACAATAGCTCTGCCCTACATAGTTGAGTCTCTAACCTTCCTTTACAATCTTTCTATTCAAAGAAATATTTTCCCTGATGAGTTAAAAAGAGCTAAGGTCATTCCTCTTCCCAAAAGCAAAAACTTAAACTCATTGAATGATTATAGACCTATCTCCATTCTACCAGTCATCTCAAAACCTATTGAAAAACATATTCATACACATCTGCAAAAATTTCTAGAACAGAACTGTCTTCTAAGTAAAATGCAGTCTGGGTTTCGCCCGCAACACTCTTGCCAAACTGCCCTTATACATAGCATTGATAAATGGCTTACAGCCATTAATAATTCTCAGTTATCAGGTGCAGTTTTTCTTGACCTTAAAAAAGCCTTTGATTTAGTCAACCACTCTATCTTTTTTAAAAAGCTACCGATGTATCACATCGATTCCAATACCGTACATCTGATATCATCCTATTTAAGTGACAGAAGACAGAAAGTTTTGCTTAATGGTAATTACTCGAGTGAAGGTTTAGTATCGTGTGGTGTTCCTCAGGGGTCAATTTTGGGCCCATTGTTGTTCAACATATTTATCAATGATTTACCATTCTCTATCTCACATCCCGATGCAACGCGTGACTTATTTGCTGATGACACTACCATACATACATCAAACAGCGAATTGCCAAAAATAAACGAAGTTCTCCAGCAAAGTCTTGATGAGGTTTCAAGCTGATGCCAACATAATCATATGATAATTAGTGTCCAAAAGACAAAGAGTATGTTGATTACTTCACGCCAAAAACATCAACGTGGTCTCCTGCTCTTAACATTATACTTAAACTCTGAGCCCCTTGATCAAGTTAAAAAACATCGTTTGCTTGGAGTCACAGTAGATAACCAGCTCAGCTGGGAACCACATATCGAAAACACATGCAAAACAATATCTAAAAATCTATTCCTGCTATCAAAACTAAGTCAAATAGTTAACACTGACACTAGAAGACTCTTTCTCCATGCCCACATTAAGACACACTGTGATTACTGCTCTACTATCTGGGATGGATGCAGTGAGGTACATTTAAAAAAAACTTAACTCATTGTATCGTCGAGGGGTAAAGTTAACTGTGCCTGGTCCCTCTCCCACCGACGAAAAGTTTAGAACTATCCGACTGCTAAACCTAAACAAACAGTTCACATTTAATCGATGCATACTTATGCATAAAATTCTTCACCATAAAACCCCATCTTACCTTCGTATGTTATTTTGGGATAGTCAAAGACAAAACACGAGGAACAGTTTGTTACAGCTACCATGGGCCAGGCTCGATATATATATAAAACCAGCCTTTCGTTCTCAGGTGCCAAAGCCTGGAACGAACTACCACCACAAATTAAATCCATTTCTAACTCTAGAACCTTCAAAACTCGTTTAAATAACATCTTGTTACAGTAACTTAATACCTGAACGGACTACTTATATTATATATATATATATATATATATATATATATATATATATATATATATATATATATATATATATATATATATATATATATATATATATATATATATATATATTATTCACTGTTATTGATATGTGTGCGCATTATTTGCATTGCTTTTTTTTTTTTTTTTTTTTCAGTTTATTTTTTCATGTTTCGATTTATTGTGTTTCTCTTACTCTTTGCTATTAATGTTTCTTTTCTAACAGGACAGTTTGTAAGAGAGGCGTTTCGCCTAAAACTTTATCCTGTCAATAAAACGTTTCATCATCATCATCATCATCTCTCTCTCTCTCTCTCTCTCTCTCTCTCTCTCTCTCTCTCTCTCTCTCTCTCTCTCTCTCTCTCTCTCTCTCTCTCTCTCACACACACACACACACACACACACACACACACACACGCGCGCGCACACACACACGCGCGCACACACACACACGCACACAGTGAAATTTGTATTGAATATTTTGATTTTGCTCTTGATTTTATAAACGCCGCACACAGAAAGAAATGCACAAAGATGTCCATGTCAAGGGACAAAATCACTGAACACAAATGAATTAATAGATGGATTAGCTCCCTTTCTTCTTCTTTTCTTTTTTTTTCTTTTTTTTTTTTTTTTTTTTTTTTTTTTTTTTTTTTTTCCTTTTCTATCGTGCCCTTTTTAAAATGTGAAGTACCCCTCCGGTGAGGTGATGCCCTTTTTGACCTGGCCATCGCTCTGCCCCTCTGAGTTTCTAGTTAGGTGTCTGTTGGTTGCTTATTTGGGACGGCGGCATGTTTTCACAAAGGCAAACCCTACAGGAAATTGCTGCTAATTTTTTTAACAGCTGTGACGTTAAAATTATCTTTGCTAGTAAATCAAGCTTTAAATGGGTGTTTTTGTCTTAACTCACCGCAATTCACGGTAATTGTTTTTCAGCAAAAGAAAAAGGTGTGTGACATAAACTGCTCCATTCTTATTTTGTTTGAAAGTGTTAAAAAAAAAAAAAAAAAAAAAAAAAAAAAACCAGAAGGGACTCGCAAAATCACAAGTAAATAAAATGCATTAAAAAAAAATATTTTTTTAAAAAAACTTTCAGTGTTTCTATAAATTAATAACAGAACACAGCTAGATTAATTAGTATTAATATTATCAGTTTCATCAGACGTTCAGTTTCGTTTTGCTGTCGGCAACTGTAAGTCTTCACATCTTGACACCCCAAGTATGTCCACTGGTCACGTGATGAATTCGAGACCGGAAGACCTTCTTTGTACGGGTTGGGGCGTGCCATTTCCTAGGGTGTAACAGTTTCAGTTATGCCTTTGAAAGCAGAGCAACTCGAACACTATACAAAATAATCCCATCAATCCGAGGAACGCGGATATTGAAAAGGGTTAGCAAGAGGCAAAGAAGCTCATGCGTCGCCTCAGATGCAGGACTAAGGTTTGTTGTCTCTTGCAGTTGGATGGTGTTCGTATTTTTCCGGCAGTGAATGGGTTAAGGAGTGGGAGAGCGAAACCGGACAGAAGAGCAGAAAATAGAGAGTTAACAGGTATCATGGCGGCACATGACCACACGAAAGGCCTATTGAAGATATCAGCTCCTACATTATTATTTTTTCAAAAGTGAAGTCTCCGTGAGCTTATGACAACAGACGATTTCCGTACACAGAAACAGATCAAAATTGCACGTATTTTCAACGAACTGACCCCTTCACTGCCGAGGAAAAAAGTGACGGTGATCCAGCCGCAAGAGACATAGATCCTCATGAGCCCCCGCGTCTGCGGGGGCTCAGGAGGATCTATGCCTCTTGCTGAGACCAATTTGTATCCATGTTTCTTGGACGATGTTGGCGTTTGGTCGTTGAATGAACCAAGAACAAAAATACATACAGAGGCAGGGAAGGAGTGAAAGGCCCGGACAAACATGCGACACTTCCGATGATAAGTAGCAAATTGTGTATTTGTTTGTATGTCTATTTAAAAGGGGTTAAAATCTTTTTTTAAAACAGACATACAGACACACAACTTGCTACTTATCGTTGATTAATAATATTGAAATATGAAATATTGATAAATTGTGTTGATACTGTGTTTTCTAAGCGTATTTCTTTCTTTGTTCGGGTGTTCACCAATGGTGTTTGTCGAAACACGTGCAATTTTGACCTATAAATTTTCGAACAACGCCTATTGCTGCAGAGCTCGTGGGACCTCCACCAGCTTTGTGACAAGCAAAAGCATTGTCACGAAGCACGTTGAGATTCCAGGTAGTGTTCCCGAACTTCGTTACGACAGAGCTCCCGGGAAAGGCTGGTTTCTGCATGACACACTGACACCAGGGGCCAGTTGCATGAGTGCGTTTAGTCCTGCACCAGGCACTAAGCATGGTGCTCCGCTGGCTGGCGCAGGACTAAGCTAACTCATGCAATTGGCCCCAGAAGTGGATCCACCATGATGCTTCAGGGGTAGTGCCAAAATAGGCGCCAAGCTATGTTGGCAGCACTCTTAAACTATCTGTCTCCTGAAGTGGTATGTATTCTTCAAAGAAATTTAGCAACTTTATTTTTTCTCTCCTACACGCACGCACGCACGCACGCACGCACGCACGTACGTACGTACGTACGTACATACGCACGTACGTACGTACGTACGTAGGCACGTACTGTCAAGCAATCAATCAATCAGATCAGTCAATCAAGTAAAACATCCACATAATATCCAAGTCCAGCATTTATTTATTGTGTTACTTATTGCCGACGGTTAACAGATGATCGTCTTTGTTCAAGGAGTGTTTGATAATACTTTGGAACAATACCACGAGCATCGCACAATGCACATCAACTCGACTGTTGCGTACACACGCGTGAAACTTGTGATTTCATACCTGCTTGCAAACATAACTAAAATATGATTTTTTTTTCAAATGTCTTAATTGCCATTAAGAATAAGTTAGTGCCCGTTCCTTAAACCCCATGTGCATGCAGTCACCAGTGCTGCTTACAGTATCAGTGGCGGCATGCACAAAGGGAGTAACAGATACATAGCCTTTACCCATCGTACGTTGTGAAGCCAATCTTAAGAGTTATATAACTGGAGAGTAGCGTTGTGCCCCCAAACGTTCCATAGTCAACCTTGAAGCGTAGTATGACTGGAGAGTTGTTTTGCTTCTTCAGACGTTGCGAAGTCGATGATTAAGGATTGCATACAGGAGAGTAGTCAACAGTCACAATGAAGTTACATGATAAATGTTGAGACAGTTTGCCTAACCCCCCATTTTTGGCACTCCTGACTACAGCGTTTTCGGGACAGCCACATATAATCAACTGCAACAGAGCAGATTTACAAAACATTTACTGTGGCACTCGCATCTCGCGGTCACAAAAAATGCCTATTGAGACACTGAACTGGTAGATCTCTAGGCGAGGTGCCTTTTGTATTCTTGAAAATAACTTTTGAAGATCTCGGGCAATAAACATATTGGAGAATGTATGTTCAATTGAGATTTATTAACCCTCCTTGCGCATGCAGCCACTAGTACTGTACCAATGGCTGCATGCACACGGGGGTGAAACAGTTTACTGTTTGCACTCAACGAATGGGTACGTACATCAGTGATTACATGTGCGCGGAATGCACTGGAGATACTATTAGTTATTTAAAACTGTGTTGCTGGGCAGTGAACCTTGTACACCTGAGGGAAGTCAAATTAATTATTCTACTCCTCATACCTTTAGCCTTCCGGTTACACTCATTAATTTTACCTACCTCCGCTGTTTTTCTTGTAGCCCTGTATGAAAACGAAAACTAATATACCTAACAGTCTTTAATGTAATGTACTTAACTGTCTGTAATGTCCACAGATTTGGAGACTTTGGCAATGAAGGGATTAGCATCGACAAACAACATACATTGTACATACATGCAGACAGACTCGTACACAGATACAAACCGAAATACTTACCCAAAAACATTCAAAGGATTGAGGAAACTGAGTACATTTATCCGACCACCTGCTTACTAGCACCTGTAAATAAACCCAAAACAAAAAGTCATCAGCATAACAACAACGACGCCAACAACACCAGCAACAACAGCCAAACATGCTCTATGCCTAAAGCATATTTATTCTTCTTTGTAAAGTTAAAAGGTATTCTACTGAATAGAATACGATACGATACGATACGATACGATACGATACGATACCATACTATGTTATACCATATCATACCATACCATACCATACCATACCATACCATAGATTACGTTACATTACATTGCATTACATTTACGTTACGTTACGTTACGTCACGTTATGTTACGTTACGTTACATTAGAAAGTGGTCGCGTTTATTTAGTTCGTTCTTGTATATGTATGCCTCAAATCGGGAATAGAACAGAGGAGAATATAAAAAGAGATTGCATTTCTTCTATTACATTCTGTTCTGTTCTCTTCTGCTCTGTTATATCCTAATCGAAAACAAAAGAAAGTGATCAGTACGCACCACTCAGGGGGTAATCTTCGACAAGCACGCGCACTTTGTGGGTTCCAGTACTGTACACAGCTCCGTTTCCGTTATCGTCTCCATTCTTGTAATAGGTCACACCCCATCCGTGTCCGTTATCGTTACCTCTGTAATACGCAATGCCTCCGTTTCCGTTATCACGCCCGTCTCCATTCTTATAATACCCAATGCCTCCTCCGTTTCCGTTATCACGCCCGTCTCCATTCTTATAATACCTAATGCCTCCTCCGTTTCCGTTATCATCTCCATTCTTATAATATCTAATGCCTCCTCCGTTTCCGTTATCATCTCCATTCTTATAATATCTAATGCCTCCTCCGTTTCCGTTATCATCTCCAATCTTATAATACCCAATGCCTCCTCCGTTTCCGTTATCATCTCCACTCCTATAATACGTTACTCCTCCGCGTCCACCGCTGTACCTCTTCACGCCTCCTCCAAAGACACCTCCGCCGTATAAACCAACGACATTGGGTCCTACATCGAAAAAGAATGATTCAGTGGAAATTGATGACGTGGATTGTGTGACGATTTATGCAAGAGAAAAAAAGCACAAAGTATATCACAAAACTAACCGTAAGAATACCGTTGAGGAAAAGAGAACACCGTCCTATTGCGTGAACCCCATTTCACAGTGCACAAAGGCCATCGGATCGACGTCGGCCATATGGCCTTTTGCGCCGCATTGGGTTATTGCCGTGAAGAAAGCAACACAGCCCTACTTCAAGAGGGATAGAACACCGTATAAGCCCCGGCGCCTACAAGAGTTCATGTAGTTGTATCACTGCTTTCACCACTTTCCGCCCGTGTTCACTGTACTGTAGGCGGCTGGTGTTATCTTGCGTTGTGTTCACCATGATTTGTAGCAACGATAATGATGACTGCCTTTTCAGTTAAAAACTACAGTATCGCAAAGCCAATATAGTCCGTGACACAAAAAGAAGCCGACTGGGGTACCATTTAAGGTCCAGAGGAATACGAAAATGGTAGTTCGACGATGATAATCCCAGTGCGCAACGGCCATCCGGCCGAATTCGGCCGCCGTTGGCCCGCGCACGGCCTTGCGCAGGCCAACGGCGGCCGACGTCGGCCCAATGGCCTTTTGTGCATTGGGAATAATGCTTTTCTGAACCACAACATATTAGTGCTGGTACTATAGATTTTCCTCTGACCTGACATAGTGTCTTCTCAAGGAATGCTTATAATGGTGCAGGAAGGTTACATTCGTGAACACATACATGGAAATAACATAAATGACATGAGTGAAGGAATGGATGCATGAATGAATGAATGGATGGACGAATGAATGAATAATAACCTTCATATTGACCGCCACTAAATCCTCCGCCCATTCCACCTGCGCCCATGTTGTCAAACGCTCCTCCGCTCATTCTACCTCCGAACATGTCAATCGCTCCTCCGCCTATTCTACCTCCGCCCATGTTGTCAAACGCTCCTCCGCCCATGTTGTCAACCGCTCCTCCGCCCATTCCACCTGCGCCCATGTTGTCAAACGCTCCTCCGCCCATTCTACCTCCGAACATGTCAATCGCTCCTCCGCCTATTCTACCTCCGCCCATGTTGTCAAACGCTCCTCCGCCCATGTTGTCAACCGCTCCTCTGCCCATTCCACCTCCGCCCATGTTGTCAGACGGTCCTAGGTAGGAACAGAATGATTCAGTGAAAATGCATGACAGTGATTTCATTACGATCACAATATTCCTGGATGGATGAATGAATGAGTAATAACCTCCATACTCCATTAAGATAACCAATTTAACCGAGCTAATACAGTCCATGACACAAGAAGCCGACTGATACAATTTTACTGGCAAAGGTCGATAGAAATACCAGAATAATAGCTCGAGGAGAATAATGATGCTACACCTTAACATATTAGTGCTGGTACTGCAGAGGTTCCACAGACCAGACATAGCGTCTTCTTTAAAAAATGTTGATAAATGGCGCGATGAAGTTTCATTCCTAAATAACAACATATACACGAAAATACCATAAATGACAGATGAAATGAATGAGTCAATCAATGAATAAATTACTTTCATACTGACCGCCAACAACACCCACTCCTCCAACTTGGCCGCCAACAACACCAACGCCAACTCCTCCAACCTGGCCGCCAACCTCACCTCCGCCCATGTTGTCAGACGGTCCTAGGTAGAAAGAGAATGATTCAGTGAAAATTTATGACACTGATTTCATTATGATCACAATATTCCTGCAAGAACACTTATTGTCGGGAAGAAAATACCGCCATCATACCTCTAGAGGGATATAATAACATAAGCACCCTGGGCATGCAGGAGCTCATGCGGTTCTGATCCTCCTGTCTTCACCACTTTCTATCAGTGTTTCTTGTAGGCGGCTGGTGTTCTCTAGCTTTAAGTAAACCATGATTTGTGTGTGTGTGTGTGTAGTGTGTGTGTGTGTGTGTGTGTGTGTGTGTGTGTGTGTGTGTGTGTGTGTGTGTAGGGGGGGTGTTGGGGGGGGGGAGCTTGTATCAACGATAACAATGACTAACCTATTAACCACAACCAATGTAACGAAACCAATACAGCCCATGACACAAGAAGCCGACTGATACAGCAAAACTGGGCAAAGGTCGAGAGAAATACCAGAATAATAGCTCGAGGAGAATAATAATGCTTGTCTACACCTTAACATATAAGTGCTGATACTACAGAGATTCCTCTGACCAGACATAGCGCCTTCGTAAACAATGTTGATAAATGGCGCAAGGAAGTTTCATTCATGAATAACAACATATAATGAAAATAAAATAAATGACAGATGAAATGAATGAATCAATCAATGAATAAATTACTTCCATACTGACCGCCAACAACATCCACTCCTCCAGCTTGGCCGCCAACAACACCAACGCCAACTCCTCCAACCTGGCCGCCAACCTCACCTCCGCCCATGTTGTCAGACGGTCCTAGGTAGAAAGAGAATGATTCAGTGAAAATTTATGACACTGATTTCATTATGATCACAATATTCCTGCAAGAACACTTATTGTCGGGAAGAAAATACCGCCATCATACCTCTAGAGGGATAGAATATCATCAGCCCCTGCGCCTGCAGGTGCTCATGCGGTTGTATACCTCCTGTTTTCAACACTTTTTATACGTGTTCCCTGTAGGCGGCTGGGGTTCTCTGGCGTTAATTAAAAAATGATTTGAGGGGTT
>BTPG01000007.1:106649423-106909423 GCA_036245525.1 Semisulcospira habei | reverse complement strand
ACATACATACGCACACACACACATACATACATACGCACATACATACGCACATACGGTGCTTCGCGCCAAATGTACGTTCAGCAGCGAAGTTAGCGTAACTAGACATGACGAAATTTTTATCTTGTTACTTCAATTGTTAGAGGTTTAGCCTGCCCGCCTTTGACATCATGGACATGCTATTAAATTCGCCCCACCGCGACCCGTCCTAAGAAGTCCCTTCTATAAATAGAAGGGACTTAAAAAAGAAAAAGAAAAAAGATGGCGTTGGAGCATTTGTAACTGCCACCGATGCAAAAGCAAGGGAAATAAATTGGTGCATAGCATTAATCTTATACACATCTAAGACAGTGTCATAGAATCAGCAGCATCAATAGCTTATAGCGACCCCGACAATACAATACACGATCATGATCAGATCAGAGAGAGAGAGAGAGAGAGCTGATGATGATGATGATGATGATGATGATGATGATGATGATGATGATGATGATGATGATGATGAAACTTTATTTGACAATGGTAAAAGTTTTGACAGAAAGAATCGCCAATTTGCAAACTTGCCGTTGCTACAGACTACATTAATGGACATAAATGGGGGGGGGAGGGGGGAATTATCCGTGACACGAAGAGCGGAGAGAGAGAGAGAGAGAGAGAGAGAGAGAGAGAGAGAGAGAGAGAGAGAGAGAGAGAGAGAGAGAGAGAGAGAGACTGACTGACTGACTGAAACTTTATTTATCAAGGATTGAGATATTAGGCGCACAGGCCTTTCTTCCAATCTGTCCTTGCTACATCTACTGACATATAATAACAGGCAAAGCTACATTACACTCACAAACAACATCGAAAGTAATGCGAATTACAACAACACTACAAACAGCAACAATTATTTAACAAAACGCACAGGTACCCATACGAAGATTTTAGCACGTGTCATAATATCCGTTTGCGGGAGCCCTCCCCAGACACTCCCACCCGGGGGGCACGCAAGTATACTTTCACTCGAATGACATGCTAAGCACATCGTTTGAATAAACTGTGCACCGGCACTGCATCCCCTGACCAGGTCTATACGGGAAGCACCCCCACAAACGGCACGTGAGTGCAAATGGTATGCTAAAATATAATAGTTGCATAAAAAGAAATTAAAATGTGTTTTGACAACATGAGATAATTAAATTTACGTTGCCTTGGATAAGTGCTTGTACAGTTTTGCTTTAAACACAGCTAGGGAATTAACTTGTAGTAAATGCAGAGGAAGAGAATTCCACTGGAAACCACCTGAGTATGACAAACTGGATTTATACAAATCAATGCGGGGCCGTTTTATGCTCAGGTTGCTCCGAGAGGTGCTGTATCTCTTCTCAGTAAGAGTAAAGAGTTCCGATAAGTAGCCGGGGGCCTTACCGTTAAGAGCTTTGTGCACTAGTACGCACTTGTTAAATACTAAGTGTTTGTCAAGAGGAAGGAGTCCAGCTGCCTCAAGCCTCACCTCAGTGGGTAGAGATGAGCTAGGAATAATAAGTTTGGCTGCTCTCCTGTATAGCGAATTTATTTTCTTGAACTGGACCTCGCTGCAGCCATCCCAAACTGTTGAGGCACAATCAATGTGGGGCTTGATGTATCCATTAAAAAATAGTTTACGCGTGTTCAGATTAATGACCGCTTTCAGTTTAGACAGTAAAAATAATTTCTTTGAAATTGTCTTTCCGATGTGTATGAGATGAGGCTGCCAACTAAGTTGGTTATCTACAATTACCCCTAGTAAACGGTGCTGTTCTACTTGCTCTATGGGGACAGCTTCGAATGAGAGGTTTAGAGGCGCGGGTTGCAGAGAGAGAGAGAGAGAGAGAGAGAGAGAGAGAGAGAGAGAGAGAGAGAGAGAGAGAGAGAGAGAGAGAGAGAGAGAGAGAGAGAGAGAGAGAGAGAGAGAGAGAATGACAATGACAATGACAATGATCCTTTATTTGACAACGGTAACAATTTTGGTAGTAACAACCATTTTTCGAACTTGCCGTTGCTAATCTACTGATTACTGAGTTACTATCGCACTAATTGTTTTCTACTACTGAACAGGGGAACAACAAAAAAAAATACATGACACAACACAAGCCAAGAAAAAAGAAGAAAAAAATGTAAGGGGGAAGTGACATAGGAATTACCAGCTTTACTGGCCGGGCATAAAGACATGTTGTGAGGTTTAATTAAAATAATATAATAAGAATACACGAAACCTAATACGCATACATAGCGCATGCACATTTGAGCACGCCACTCTCTATCTCTAATATACGCGTACGCACACGCACACGCACGCGCAAGAGAGAGAGAGAGAGAGAGAGAGAGAGAGAGAGAGAGCTAGAGAGAGAGAGAGAGATGATGATGAAGCGTTTTTATTCAGGATAAAGTTTTAGGCATGCGAATGCTACACAACACACATAAATATACATCGAGCAACATAATTTAAAATAAATAAATATTTTTTTTAAAAAACATAGTATCAAGAACATTTAAATGTACGAAAAGCAAAAAAACGAAAAAAAACAAAAAAACAAAATTACAGCGACATAAGCTGAAGGTCATCTTATAATTAGAACGTGTCTCTGAGAGTACAGCATTAATAGAGGAAAATTAAATCGTGGTATTAGTTTAGAAGTAAAATGCGATAAAGGCGATCCTTAAATATACTAAATTTAGAAATAGACTTAAGATGCTGGGGTAAATTATTCCATGCTTTTGCACCTGAAAAGGCCAGGCTAGTTTTATATATATATATCTAATCTTGTTCTTGGTAGGTGGAGCGACCTGTTTCTCGTGTTTTGTCTATAATTATCTGAAAACAAAGTTCGCAAATGGAGTGGGGCTCTCTCGTGTAGAATCTTGCACATTAACACACACCGATTAAATTCGAATTGTTTGTTTAATGCCAGCAATTTAAGTGATTTGATTTTTTTGTGTGTGTCTGTGGGGGCGGGTCCAGGAAGTATGAGTTTAACACCTCGACGATACAGAGAGTTGATTTTTTTTTCATATGAACTTCGCTACAACCGTCCCAGACTGGAACTGTAATTACAGTGCGTTGATATGCACGTGGAAGAAAAGTTTGCAAACGTCAGGATTAACTACACGGCTGAGCTTAAACAAAAGGAACAAGTTTTTGGACAGAGTTTTGCATACGTTATCAACATGAGGTTTTCAGTTTAACTGGTTGACTACTGTTACGCCCAGCAAGCGATGCTTAGTTACTTGTTCTATAGGTTGGCCATCTAAGGTAAGTCTTAAAGTTGGTAGACCGCGCTTCTGTTTCTGGCGTGTTGTAACTAACATGCTCTGTGTCTTTGGAATGCTAATTACTATGATCATGTGATTATTAATGCACCAGTCAGCTACTTCCTCCAGGCTCTGCTGGAGTACCTCATTAATGTTTGCTAGCTCCTTGTTAGATGTGTGTACGGTTGTGTCGTCAGCGAACAATCTCAGTTAGCCTCTGGGTGAGATATGCACAGCGACAGATCATTAATAAAGAATAGAAACAATAAAGGCCCTAGAATGGAACACCATAAGTCATTACACCGTTTGATGAAAATTTGGCATTTAGGAGTTGTTTCTGTGTTCTGTTTTTGAGATATGAAGACAATAGGGAAACAGTATTCGAGTTAATGTGATAAAGTGGTAATTTTTTTCAGGAGGATGGAATGATTGACAAGATCGAATGCCTTTTTGTTTTTTTCAAACTAGAAATAGATTTACCAACATCCAGAACACTCATAAGAGGCACACAAAAAATGTGTGACCCGCTCTCTGTTGAATATAGTGACGCAGTTGATCCGAGCATGTGTAGTTGTCAGGGTCATTGGTATTGGTCTGTGCCAGAGTTTTAGCAAAAGTTAGGAAATAAGCGTTAAACGCATCCGCAGTGAGATCGGGTGGAATATTAGGTGACCGTTTACTGTGACCGTTGGTGTAATTGTTTATCACTTGCCAGTCTGAGCGAATGTCCTTTCCGCCGGCAATGACACGTTCAGCATTTTGTCTTTGAGAGAGAGAGAGAGAGAGAGAGAGAGAGAGAGAGAGAGAGAGAGAGAGAGAGAGAGAGAGAGAGAGAGAGAGAGAGAGAGAGAGAGAGAGAGAGAGAGAGCTGACTGCACGGGGGGGGAGAGTGAGAGAGAGAGAGAGAGAGAGAGAGAGAGAGAGAGAGAGAGAGAGAGAGAGAGAGAGAGAGAGCTGACTGCACGGGGAGAGAGAGAGAACAAGAGAGAGAGAGAGAGAGAGAGAGAGAGAGAGAGAGAGAGAGAGAGAGAGAGAGAACTGACTGCACGAAGATCATTTGTTGCTGAGGAAGGAAAACACAGGCAGAATTAAAACACTACCCTCACGCAAGAGGGATAGATTGCCTGCGGGTCCTCAAGAGTTTCTATACCTCTTGTTTCCACCACTTCTATCTGCGTTCATTCAGCGGGTGGTGTTCTCTGGATTTGAGTTCACCGTGATTTGCGAGAAAGAAACGTGGCTCCACCGGTACTAAAGGGTGCTAAATACCATATCTTGCATACTTAGCTAAAGAAAATAGTAATGAACAATGATAACACATGACTGGCTTAATAACAACACCAATATTATCCGTGACACGAAGAGCCGATTAGTACCATTTAGGTGGGCAATGGTTGTTGTAAATACGAATAATTCGACAACGATAAATGATGCTTGCCTGAACGAGAACGCGTCCGTGCTAGTACTACTGAAATTACGACATAACGCCTTCTTGGTCTATGTTTATAAAGGGTTTTGACTTGGAAAGAATTCTTGAATAATAGATAAAATCTACATAACTGAGAAAATGAACTCCGACAAAACCTATTGTGCCTTGGACAGCATTGTCTACGTTGTATATATATGATATCTTCAAGTCCGCCATCGTCCGTCCTCTCCTAAAAAAACACAACCTCGACCCAAACGAACTCAAAAACTATCGCCCAGTCTCCAATCTCTCTTTCCTGTCCAATCTTCTTGAGAAGGTTGTTCTCAACCAGCTCAACCTCCCCCTCGCCGACAACGACCTCTTCAGTCCCTTCCAGTCTGCCTTGGGCGGTCCGTGGCGCAGTGGTTAAGGCGCCTGCCACCAATGCTAAAGGTGCGAGGTTCGATTACGGGTTCCGGCATCGGATTTTTCTCCTCTAGTAAGTGTCACCGTTACTTCGGGCGGACCGTCGGGGGTTCTTTCTCCGGGTACTCCGGCTCTTCCTCCCCCTCCACTTTGGTATCAGTTTCAGTCCACTTAATCAAATTTCAAATACAAACGATTTTGAATTTCCAAAAACTACAGTAGCTCGCTTGAGCTTGCCCTTAGCACCACGTGAAAGTTCTGTGTTTACGTTCAGTGTGTGAGTGAATGCGCGTGATTCACCTGAGCGTGCTTGTTGGGTTCAGTTCGCGGCGGCGCTTTGAGCCGATTTTCAATTGGGATCAAAGCGCCTATTTAATGCGCTTATTATTATTATTATTATTATTATTATCGCAAACATCACAGCACTGAAACAGCCCTTCTACATATCTTAAACGACCTGCTTCTCTCCACCGACTCGGGCAACATCTCCCTTCTTACGCTACTCGACCTCTCTGCCGCCTTCGACACGATAGACCACTCTATCCTCCTCTACCGCCTTCACCACTCCTTTGGCATCACTGACTGCTCACTCCTGGTTTCTCTCCTACCTCTCCGACAGACAGCAGTCCGTCACCATCGACGGCGTCTCCTCCAACCCAGTCACGCTCTCCTGCGGAGTTCCACAGAGGTCCGTCCTCGGCCCGGTCCTTTTCACACTCTACACCTCTCCCTTGTCCAACATCATCCAGTCTCACCACATACACCACCACCTCTACGCTGACGACTCACAACTACTAGACAAAGACAAACTCGACAACACTCAGTCACTACTGACTCGCACGGCTGACTGCTACAAAGACGTGAAAAACTGGATGACAGCAAACAAGCTTAAACTGAACGACGACAAAACGGAAGCCATGCTGGTAGGCACTCGCCAGAAACTTTCCCAGCTCCCGCCCTCTCTCCACCTTCAACTCGACAGCACCCCCATCTCCCTCTCTGACTCGGCCAAAAACCTCGGCGTTATCCTCGAGTCCTCTCTTTCCATGACCAGCTTCGTCTCCGCCACGGCCCAGTCATGATACTTCCACCTCCGCCGCATCAGTCAGATCAGAAAATACTTCACTACCGAAGCTGCCACCAAACTCGCTGTCTCTCTCATCCTATCTCGCATCGACTACTGCAACTCTCTCCTTTCCGGCCTCCCTGTGTCCACCACTTTCACTCTCCAGCGCGTCCAGAACAATGCTGCCCGCCTCGTCCTCAGAAAGAAAAAATCCGACCACATCACTCACCTGCTCAAACTCCTTCACTGGCTTCCAATCCCCCAACGCATCCAATACAATATTCTGTCTCTCTGCTACAAATCCCTGAACAACTGCGCTCCCGCCTATCTCTCAAACTTACTTCACCCCTACACTCCTCCCCGCTCCCTCCGCTCCGCCTCCGACCCTCTCCACCTCCACATCCCCCGCACCAAACTCAGCACTTTCGGCCCCCGCTCCTTCTCAGTATACGGTCCATCCACCTAGAACACTCTCCCACTCTCGCTCAGTCTCTCTCCTCCTTCCAGTCCGCCCTCAAAACTCACCTATTTCAACAGTTCTAGGACTATATCACCACACTCCCCACCCCAAGCTGACTGTCGTAATGTATTTCACTATTTGTGGTACGTGAGTCGTTGTCTAAAGCGTGCGCATGCGTGCGCGAGTTGTGAGTGCGCGCTTAGAGTTATAATTATTATAAGATAAGCGCATTATAAATACCGTAATTATTATTATTTTATATGTGACCCTCTCTCACGAAACCAGTCTTAACTCGCAGCGGGCCGATCAGCGCTGGGTCATTTTCACTTTTTTGCAGAAATATGTTCTACATACACCAAAGTATGTATGGTTAAAATCTTTATCATAAAAAGTGCCAATAAATAGGTTAAAAATGATTTTAAAAGTCTGACCTTGGCCCCAATTATGCCGACCTATTGTTAACATAACAGAACACAATCGGTATCCCTTACAGAATCCCATCATGTTATATACTGTTGGAAAGGCCTTTGTCTTCTGTTTCCCGCGGTGGTCGAAAAATACAGGATGTGTACCTCTTAATAAGGAAAAGAAGGCGTATACAAATGTTCAATTTTGACCCATCAGAGAATAGAACTCTTACCAACGTGACTACGACGAAGTTAAACGCATTCCCATTGGCTGAGCTGAGACTACGGGAAGAAACTACGATCTCTTCCGCGTTCATTTTCCGTGTTTACAACCACGCGTAAAATGGAAGCAAGGCTTGCGTATTTACTAAACTCTTTCAAATCAGGTAATTTACCGCCTGCAGATCAGGAAGAATTAAGCGACCTGATCAGTGATTATTTCGTCGCAGATTCTCATGACGATGGTTTTTCCGACAACGATTTTGAGTTTGAAGCGGCCGATGGCCGTGAGGACGAAAGCAAAGGAGAGATTGATGCCCCACTAGTCCACGTCGAGGAATTTAGAGGTGATGGAGAGACCGGCTTGGACGTCGATGCTGCACCAGACGATGGGGGAATGTTTGCTCGTGCCTGTGTTCGATCGTGCAAGGCCAACGGACATGGGTGCAAGCAGATAAAAGTACCATCGCCTGGACCAGCAGACACGCGACACGGCTGCATCACCCAGTTTTCACGAGAAGAAATCGGGGCTCTTCAACTATCAGTTCAAATCATGGATCGAGGTATGTGCATGACTTTGTGAATGTAAATGTATGCTTATTATTATTGTGTGTGTATATGTCAGTGTGTGTGTGTGTGTGTGTGTGTGTGTGTGTGTGTGTGTGTGTGTGACCAATTGTCAACACAAGATGAATAGGCTAATTATACTATTAATGATAGTAGAGATATGCTGACATAAGTGGACAGTTTACAAAGAGTTTATACTATTTTGTTCAGATGCAAAAGATGATCCTCGGCATTCTGAGTTCGTGCATGCGGAATGGACTGAAGACAGAGTGTAGCAAGTAGAAGGAGCAGCACGAACGCAAGAAGCCGCGATCCAGCTACTGCCTGCTGACACATCCTGTCTGCAAGGATGCCTTCCTCTATCTCCTTGGGTATGTATATTACATTTAAGCACTAAACAGAATCATGTACACCTGTATGTTGTGTCTAATGAACGACGAGTTTATTTTCATTGACTTCATTATTTTTTTGTTTCTGTTTTCAGCATCAGCCAAGACATGCTGACGTGCCTCTCGAAGCACTACCAGGCAGACGGGCTGACGCCAACGCGACGTGGAAAGGCTGGGGGAGGCGGGGGGGGGCGAGGGGGGGGGGTGCGGGCGAAAGAACAACACCCGGAGCCTGACGATCGACGACACATTCTGCGTGGTGCGCTTCATTAAAAACTTTGCAGAGGACCACGCCGTCACCTTCCCGGGATGAGTACCAGGATTTAAGAGGGTGGATGTTCGCCTGCTGCCTTCATCATCACCAAAGAGTCCTGTTTACCGACATTATAAACAGCATGGCGCTAGAAGCGGTAAGCTTTTCCAGGATATCTTTCAGCATTTTTTTATGGGATGCAGGTGTTGGTATATATGCATAAACTTCCTAACTCTGCTTTCGCAGATATCATTATGATAACTTTTTAATGGTTCTTTTCAGGGTATCGGGTTGTTGGGAAATATATAAAATTAACTATAGACTGACCGCCAACTGGGCCTCCGACCATCGTACCGTCAAATCCACCGTCAAATCCACCGCCAAATCCACCGCCTATACGTCCCGAGACAGAAGAGAAAGATTGAGTGAAAATTGATGACATTGATTATATTTCGAGTTATTGCAATTTGTTTAGAGCAACCCCAGTGGCAAAACGACCTTCAAGCAAACCCACTATGACTTTGACTAAACAACTAGACATCATTGTGTACATACTGTTTAGGGGACATCCGCTTGTATTAACAACCTTACGCGTGCATCCACCGATATTGTTTACAGTAGCGGTGACTGCATGCACGGCGAGGTTACATTCATGAACAAAAATACATACATGAAAAATAAATTAATAAATACATAACTTAATAACTTAAATGTCATAATTGGCAAGAATGAATGCCATAAGTAAATAGATAAACTACCCTGACGAGCAAAAGGAATGCGACATTTTTGGAATCATTAGTGTTTCCGATGATTAAAAAAATGTCGCATTTCTTTTGCTCGTCATTATAGTACAGATAGAGAAAGAGACAGACAGATAACTTCAAGGCTTACGGGCATTGCCTGAGAGAGCACCAGGGATGGCGTCTGAAGGCTGGAAGGGCCTGCTCGCCGGCTTGGGTCTGCTGACTTGTTCAGCCAGACCTCCGATATTCAGTTTAGGCTTTTGGAAAACTGTTGTAAGACCAATCAAACAATATCAAATTTACAAGCCTGGGCTCAAAACGCGTTACCACGATGTATATCAATGTACAGTATTGATCTCTTGCGTACTCTGTCAGAGAAGCGTTATCGCAATGTATATAAATGTTCATCGTCCATCTCTTCTGTACACTGTCACAGTACTCTTGCAATATACAAGGGAAGTCGATAACTTACACCGATATACATCGCGAAATCGCGTTTATAGTCTCATGACTGTGGTCAAACACAACACATTCGTATGTCTAAACCCCAGACGACAAGCCCTGCCGTTATTTGGCCAACAAAGCAACGTATACGATGATGAGAAAACCGAGATTTCAACTGTTAAAAATGAAAATCTCGCATTTCTCAAACAGACAAACTGGCATTTGCCAAATTCGGCAGACCTCATTGTGAGCAAGAGCTAACCATATGTATGCGATTTGGCTTCATTTCTATAAGAAAGTTCATTTCAAGGGAGTGCCAAAAAGAGTATGATCAATGTTTTGACACCACCTAAATTCGAATCCGCGACATTCCGTACGCGAGAAACAAAACTGATGTGTGTCAAGATTCTAGGCCATAACATATAAAATCGCAGACTACCACACACCTTTCTTTCACTATTTATCCCCGTGCAAACGAACAGTTATGTTCTTCGACACCTTCCTTGTAGCACCGAATCGCCTGACCATGACATATGTACAAGGCATAAAGTACATGGTTCTCCACACCTCTTAAAACAGCCTGTACCGTTTGCAGGAGTACTCACCAGAGTACGCCACAAGTACACGTCTATTCAAATGAGACGCTTTAGCGTCTCATTTGAATAGAAGTGTGCTTGTGGCGTACTCCCGGAGTAAGTCTATCTAGGGAGTACTGCTGCAAACCGGACGTGAAATTATACTCACTTGGGAAGATCGGGTGGATTGGTATGATGGGCTTGATTGGTATGATGGGCCTGATTGGTATGATCGGTCTGATTGGCACAATCGGTAAGACTGGCCTAGGAATAAAATGAGCACTGACGTGAGACATGACCATAACCATGGTCACCAGACTTGATACGCAAACACGTCCTGCCATTTTGTCCTTTCCTGCAAACATCACAAACACATCATCACTCAATTATCGGTATAGCAACAACAACAAGATGAACGAGATGGCATCAGCAGCTGTGTAGACTACCTTTAAAATCATCATATAAAGCCCTTTGCATGCGTATGGATTTTGTCGCTTGTAACACGTTGCGTGGACACCCTGGCACGTTACAATTAATATAAATGCAATTCAAGAATTAGACAACTTAGTGCATTACTATTTTGATCCTACTGAGCATCGACCATCAAACGTATAATTAATGTATGAAACATCAATGGAGACATAATGAACGTTTGGTTTTTAAAACATTATGAACAATGTAAGCTGGTCTGTGATTAGGAACCTTATGCCCACATGCTGTAAGATCCAAAATCAAAGACAAAGGCACAAATGATGAACAATCACAGCCCGTCATAGCGTTTACAACCCAAAAATCGGCTACTGACAAGTGTGTTTTGTCACTCAAATGCGATTTTTAAAAAGAAATGATGAAATGTTTGATCTTGATCACACCTAGATGTTGTACACCTTAAGATCTAATATCAAACAAAAGAATCAGTTTTGAAAAACCCCATAAATAGTAATAATAATAATAATAATAATAATACATCACTGTCCCATCTGAGACATATGCATTATATGGCTGGTAACAGACGAAGTAGGTCAAATAGTACGTCTTTCGACAAAAATAGTGGATTAAAAGCCCTGACAAACATGCGATATCGCATGTTTGTCAGGGCTTTTAATCCACTATTTCGTCCGAACAACGTCTATTGGCATTTACATTATTCATTCACACATACTGAGACACACGTTGACTTCTTACCGTAGGCTAAGGAAACAAAATTCCTTTTTTATGGGTTTTTTGTTTTGTTTTGTTTTGTTTGTTTGTTTTTTTCCTGTTCAGTGTCAAAGCACATTGATACACACCACGAAAACGCATTTCTTCCCCAGCCTGTACTGACAAGTGTCTTTGCGCACTCACCTGTGAGACCTACTGGTCGGCCTTTTGGAAACAGAGAAGGTGACAAGGACCAAGGGCAGTGAACGCTACTTTTTATATCGCACGGGTCAAGCACGTATCCAATGGTTGGTCAGCCAATCCCAGCTGTGAATGCCCCCCCCCCCCTCTCCCCACGCCTCCCCCCCCCCCCCCCTTGTCAAATGGCAGACGTAACCCTGGACGACTACTTCAGTTTGAACATGTGAAAGGGTCTGATCTCCGCCAATAGTATGTGGCACAGATTCTGATAAGCCTCTTCCCCGGTGAAACTGCCATGCCTACCTCTGTCAGATTTTGAGTAAGTCAATGCGGCAAAGATTCTCAGTATAAAAAAATCACGATGCCTCTCTTTGTGTCCTCCAAACGCGTGGTCTCTTTGGTCTGTCCCTCTTGCTTACATCTGTCAAGCGCACCCATCATGCGGTAATTTAAGGGCCCTCGGGTCGACGTTGGCTACGGTTGGCTCGTGCACGGCAGCACAAAGTAAAGCGCGGTCAACGACGGCCTGATGACCTTTGCTTAACGGGCAGAAGTCATCAGAAGTTACGACAGCCTATTCGTAAGGTCTGCCGTAGTCAGCGCTCGTGACTCGGTTTATTCTTGTCACTTGGAGTGTCTGGTCTCGTAACTTGCAGTTTAGTGACGTAAATATTGGGATTGTTTGCCCTTTGTGTCCAAGATCATAAATATCACCGGAGATTAAATTAATGTCCACCTACTGGCAGCAGAGTAAAACCTGTTCAAAAGACCTGAGTGCGTGTGAAAAACTAAGGATCGTTCACACCAACGTACAAAGTAACATTCCATTTGAAAAAAAAATCTATCGTCGTAGTTTCCAATGATAACGTCCCAGCCACACATGGATGATAATGGCGAACTTTTTTTTGAGATGGGGTTTGGACGCGGCCTGTTTCTTCGGAGACATTGTCGATTTCATATTCACTGTGTATTCACTGTTAAAAGTGTATGCATACATATTTGGGTGACCATAACATAAACAATGAACGCTCGATCATTTTGAAGCTCATTATATTTGTCCACTAACCTTTCGCTGTCCACTGAGAAAAAAAAAAAACAGAGCAATAGGCGTTGTTCGAAAATAAGAAATAGGTCAAATTTTCACGTGTTTCGACGAAAAAAGTGGATTGAAACACGATATCGCGTATTTGTCCTGGCTTCAATCCACTTGCACGTGCAATTTTGACCTACTTCTGACTTCGTCTAGGAAATCGTCTATTGATTTGTTTGAGGGTTCTTCCGTAACTGGTGGACTTTTGCTCTCTTGCAACAAATGAAAAAGTCAATTTGATTTGTATAATGGTGACTCACTTCTTTAGTCACCAGGTAGGCTGGCTGGGAGAGTTGGGAAACACAATAGGATAATAACTGCCACGAGTATCGTTGTTTCTTCCTCATTAGACATAGATAATGGATGAGCATATGCAAATGTAAAGGATGTTATTCCTTTCACTGCCAGAGCCTAACAACTGACATCTTAGCATTGTCTGCTGAGCACATATTAAAAGTCGCTAGAAATGAACCGTCCATGACGCCTAAAGGGTAGTTCATGATCTGCCTGGCGCTTTTCTAGGCGCCAGGCTAATCAGGCACAACTCTTAAGCTGACCTTGTCGATTCATCTCCCGCCATTGGCGCTAGAAATGATAGAAGGCGAGGGTCACTTAGTTTGGCTGTGTGTGGGTGGGTGGGGGGGGGGGGGAGGAGGGTCGCAGTCGCCTTTTGTCTGGAATTCATACAGCTGTGCCTAGAGTAGCCTAATTATGACCGACAAATTTACTTTTATGTTGTGAATTTGCTGATAACATGTGTCAAATGCCGATTTGTGCTTTTCGTTTCGTCCTTGACAGAACCCTCCAAATGTTAGGGGGGGGGGTTGTTGTTGTTGTTGTTGTTGTTGTTGTTGTTGTTGTTGGGGTTTTGTTGTTGTTTGTTTGTTTGTTTTTTGTTTGTTGTTGTTGTTGTTGTTTTGGTTGGTTGGTTTACTTCCTGTACGATGTACGTTTGCTTCTTGCTTTCCTTGGCGTCCATTACGATCATAGTCATGTCACTGACTAAAACGATAACGTGAGCAAAGTAGTTATGCACTGAAAACTCAAAGTCGGAAATTTCATCCCAAAAGATTCCAGTACCTATTCCCTTCACACAGCAAAGGCTGGGCGCGGTGTTAACCGTTTCAATGCCGTTGACGCAGACGTATTTTTTGCAATCTTAGGTCGTCCAAGGAACATGGGTACAAAGTGGTGTCAGCAGAAGGTGTCGATCCTCGTGAGCCCCCGCGATTGCGGGGGCTCACGAGGATCGACGCCTTTTGCAGCTGTACCGTGTTCTGTGTCTTGGCAGTGACGGGGTTAATAGTCACGAACGAATGAGTAACTCTGAGGTAAATTCCGCACGACCAAAGTCAGATTACCTTACTTTCTGACACCCACTACACAGTCAGACAAGATGATGGTCAAGACACATCGTGCAAAAGGATGTCGACCCGAGGATCTTTTACGTACCGGGAAGTAACAGACATAAACTGTCTGGTGACAACTGTAGCAGACTACACGAGGACGCACGATACATGTAGATCATGTCATAAACAGGAGTAAGTTATGTCGTCTACCCCACGAATATGACAAATAATCGCACATCTCAGGAGAAGAAAACGACCTATAACACACGAGTAATATGGCATAATAACACACATGTGATGTGTCCTAAGACACGTCGCACACCTCACTTAATGTAACACATTGCATAATAGCGCACATAACATGTAGTATTGCCATATAACTAAAGCTGAAGCAACAAAATTTGTCATTTTTTGTCATTTTCCTGTGTTATTCTGTCAAAATATTAGCGCACGTGGATGAGAAAACAAGAAAAAGAAATTGACTGAAAACTGATGCAACAGAAGTGTGTATGTATATTATAAGCATTTGTCACACAAAGCAGCAGGTGTCGCAGGGTTTGAATCGCGATGCCTTTAAGAGTCTAAATCTGATGAGTTATCGACTTGAGAAGTTCGAAGGAGAATGGGGGAGGGGCGAGTACATATACCTTAGTATGCGCTCTGACTACGAAATATTCATTATCCAGGTATCAGAGTAATCCAGGGATCAGAGTAATCCAGGGATCAGAGTAAAGTAAGGATCTGAGTAATACAGACATTCTGCCCCCTGAAAGCAAAACACAGTGTCCATTTTTGTCCAAAGCGAGATTTTCATTGTAATACAATGAAAATCTCGCTTTTGTACAATAACGGTCTCGCTGTCTTGTACCTTCTCATGGCATGGTTCTGCTGACATATCAAAGCACTTTCGGTGCCAGCGGTATGATACCAGTGTAAGAGTGAGCACATTCAATCTGCAAAAAAAAAAAAAGACCCTCGTGATATCCTGAAAACTGCGCTGATCCCTGTGCTGTGTGAACTGTTTTACACTCACGACAATAACGTACGATAGTTCTCGTTTCCAGTTTCACCGACGCAATGGTGTCATGCCATGCTCGTTATTTTACTGCCTGAGTTGTCATCAATATATTTGGATCGTTTCCTTCATTGTAGTTCATGGTTACTTTTTAGATGCAGATCTTCATGAAGGTGATTATTCTCTCGAGACCCATACACACACACACACACAAACACACACACACACACACACACACACGTACGCACGCACGCACGCACGCACGCACGCACACACACACACACACACACACACACACACACACACACATACACACACACGCACATTTCTGGACATGTGGCGGTCACTATGTGGGCAGATGTGAACGGGGTTATAGACCCGTTCAGTGCCGAGAAAATCTGAACAAGACCCCACTGCAAGAAGCATAGATCCTCATGAGCCCCCGCAGTTGCCGGAGCTCATCAGGATCTATGCCTCTTGACGATACCATGTTGAATCCATGTTCCTGAGAAAGCTAGGACGTTTTGGCGTGAAATTGCAAAAACACAACCTAGGTCAACAGGCACTGAACTGGTTAAGTAGCATCTCATAATAATTTATACAGACCATTAAAAACACGGAACGTGTCTGTAAGTGTACCTACAAACAAAGAGTCACCCTGACAGCAAAACAAGAACATTTTATTTGTTGCTTACTTCAGATGTTCAGCCTACTGTCTGAGCTACCTTCACACAAAAATTGGATGAGTTATCGCCCATAGCTACCTTGGATGATACAGGGTTTCATTAATGGTGAAAATAAGCAAAACTGGACACATTCTGTGAAGCAAGTTTCCTGTGATATGTTTTAACACACAAGTTATGTGGATTGCTTATGATGATATTAACTGTCTCAAAAGAAATTTGACTCGAAAAAATCATTAGAGAACCAGAACTTCCGGTGCACATCATTTTCTTAATAAATCTTATTTTGATTTAATGTGAATTACTTTCAAACCAATTTGTATGCTCCAGTGACTGACACAGAGATAAAGAACACACCCATATCCCATATCCATTTGATCAGATAAATATGGCCGCTAATCTAAAAATAAAGAACTTTTTGATTTGATGTGTGTAGGCCATATTGATTATTTGGGTGCCTTTGACAAACGAAAAGTAGGTCAAGACCAAACAGGCCGGATTTTCATGCACACGGACTCAAGTGACACTGCACATTGTTTGGCTTTCAGCTGTGTCCTCTGCAGATGCTCCCCATTTCACTTTCAATATCCTGTGATGGTAGTGTCACTGATGACGTCATAAGTCATTCGATGTGCGATTTTTAAGACTAAACATTCTATTTGCACACGACATAACACACTCTTCATAACATTTTCTAATAAATGACGTCAAAATAACCCGGATTAAAGCATATTTACGAAGAAAAGCGATATGGTGAAAAATTCGCTTTTCTTTTGTTGATCAGTATTTATGTGATGCTCTTCTTCGGGTGATGTATTAATAGGAATCGTGAACGATTATAGACCTGGATTAAGCCTTCTGTTAGATATATGACCTCACATGCAAACAGTATGTCATAAATTATTATTATCCTTCCCTGATTCACACAGGACAACGAGCGATCTTTATTGTCTACTGCCCGGTGACAAGCTGTATATTGCACGCTGAACTCATTTGTCGCACTCTCTAGAATGCTGCAACAAGGTCAGGGGAAAATTTGTGAATGGACCGCGTAAATCCTCTAGTAAGGGCGAGATCACAGTTTTCTTCCTTGCTGGTCCTTATTCCTGCTGCTGCTTTACACTTTTATGAAATTTGCTTCAGTGTAAGCCTGTATACTTTGATATTGTAACTTTGACATATTTCTTTACATGTTGCCGGAAGCATCTTGCATTGAGCAATGGGTCGTATTCGAAGTTATCATCGATGATCATGGCACTCTGCCACACTGTATCGTCAGTCAGTAATCATAGACATAATATAATTGGGACAATTTGGTATATAGTGTAGATCAATATAAGATCACACACACACATACACACACACACACACACATACACACACAACACGTGCGCCACAACCCGTGTCCTACACTTAACCGGTTCAGTGCCGAGAAAATCTGAACACCACCCAACTACAAGAGATATAGATCGTCATGATCCCACGCAGTTGCGGGGGCTCATTAGGATCTATGCCTCTTGCTGACACCACTTTCAATCCGCGTTCCTGGGTAGCTAGGGTATTATGATGTTGAATTAACAAAGATTGCAGAAACATAGTCTCCACGGTCAACTAGCACTGAACAGGTTAAACAGAGTCCAGTAACCCGTGCTCCCCGCTGTTAGGGACAGTACACACAAAAAAAAGAAGGAAGGACCAACGAACAGACGGAAGACGGGGACGGACGGAAGTAAGCGCTCGTTTCATAATAGAGAAGAAGATGTAAACGTCATGCCTTGTATTTTTTGTCTACCGTATCGAAAATACGGTAGACTTTGAAATGGGGCTGGTAGGAGCGCATTCCGGAGCATGCACATGGCGTTTTTGGCGTGCGGGGCAGAAATTCCGGCCAAGAAGTAACAAGATAAAAATGACGTCACGTCTAGCTACGCAAACCGCTTGCTTGAGAATGTCTTTTTGGCGCCAAAGCGCCGTGTGTGTGTGTGTGTGTGTGTGTGTGTGTGTGTGTGTGTGTGTGTGTGTGTGTGTGTGTGTGTGTGTGTGTGTGTGTGTGTGTGTGTGTGTGTGTGTGTGTGTGTGTGTGACAGCGACTAGAGCCCGCGTTTGAGGACGGACAAGCTTGAAATTTTACGATATTGTCCATAGAAGAATTATCTCGAATCGTTTTTCGACTTTTTTATTAAGATGCTCATTGGCGAGAAAATCGCCGTTTCACACAACAACAACAACAACAAAAACGGTTGATCCACACTAGAGTGCGTAATTTTCTTATTTTTACTAGATATTTTGCACATATCTAGATAAAAAGGAGATGATGATGATGAAACGTTTTTAATCAGGATAAAAAGTTTTAGGCATAGCAATGCCTATCTTCCAAACTGTCCTGCTACTCTACACATATAAAAATACATCAGACGATACAGCAAAAGATAAAACATATATAAGTAAAAAGACTCATCCCCCTCCCCCCCCCCCCTCCCCCCCCCCCCCCCCACTATCAGGAAAAAGAAATAATAATAATAAATAAAATATAAAAAGAATTAAAACAGTATATATATACTGGTATGAACCTGACATGTTAATGCAGACAGTCGAACTATTACGTAATCTGCAGCAATCTGCTGTGATGGAGCAACATACTAAGAGGAAAGATAGAACATTCACATCGACAGCAGATATTTATGGACGCGAGCTCTAAAGATAGATAACTTTGAAATAGACTTTAAATGAGAGGCAAAGTTATTCCATGACTTAGCACCGGAAAATGATATGCTAGATTTGAAGATGTCGATTCTCGGTTTTGGGAGATGGAGTAAGCTGTTCCTCGTGTTCTCTCTATTCGTGTGGGAAAACAGCTCATAGGGAGGGAGGGGCGGCATCGTTTAGAATTTTTTGCACAAGTAAGCATCTATTAAGTTACAATTGTTTACTGAGTGTTAGGATATTAAGGGCCTTCAGTCTTTCATCAGTAAGGGACGAACCAGGAAGAATAAGCTTAATACCTCGCCGGTAAAGGGAATTAATTTTTTTCAAATGAATGTCTCCACAGCCGTCCCAGATATTGGAAGCATAATTACAATGTGTCTTCATGTGAGCGTTAAAGAATAGTTTTCGAGCATCAGTGTCAACTATACGACTTAATTTGGATAATAAAAAGAGATTCTTCGAAATAGTTTCACAGGCAGTTTCTATGTGAGGCTGTTCGTCGACTGTCACTCCTAACAAACGATGTTTTGACACTTGCTCTATGGGCTGAAAGTGAAGGGACAGCTCAAGGGGTTGCAAACCACGTTGATGCTTTTGGCGTGTCGTCACCAACATACTTTTCGTTTTAGGAATATTAATAATCATATGATTTTCTTCACACCAAGTTGACACTTCATCTAAACTATGTTGGAGGACAACGCTCACGGTTGAAACATTTTTATCAGATACATGTAATGATGTATCATCAGCAAATAGTTCACAGTTTGTGTTGGGGTGTGATATTGACAGTGGAAGGTCATTTATAAAGATGTTGAATAATAACGGTCCTAGGGTGGATCCCTGAGGAACACCATGGGTCACCAGTCCTTCCGCTGAGTATTTACCATTCAAGAATACTTTCTGCGTTCTGTCTAAGAGATAGGACGAGAGAAAAGCGACTGCATTTGAGTCAATGTGATATAAAGGTTAGTTAGTTATTTGGGTTTAACGCCGAGCAGGCGACTAAGGCCATCTCACGGCGGGATATAAAGGTAACTTCTTTAGTAAGATTGAGTGGTTAATGAGATCGAAAGCTTTTTTAAGATCTAGAAATACTACACCTGAAAGTTTGGACTCATTTATGGCAGTAAGCCATTTGTGGGTTATGAGAGTAAAGGCTATCTGACACGAATGTTTAGGCCGAAAAGCTGATTGTGCTGTACTAATAAGACGGTTTTCCTCCAGGAATTGAAGTAAATGATTATGTATATGCTTTTCAAGTGGTTTGGATTGAAATAGGTCTGTACTCACTTGGGTCGCTCAGATCTTTGCTTTTTGGTAGAGGAGTAACTTTTGCTATTTTCAATTCTTTGGGAAACATGCCCTTTTGAATCAAAAGGTTATATATAAAGGTTAATGATTCAACAATATAAGGGAGCGCAATTTTCAGGATTTTACTGCTAATACCGGCAACACCACAAGATGTTTTACTTTTCATGTTGGTTATATTGAACGAGTTCGTTAACCAGCATAATACCTCTAGAACCTTTTGAGTGATAATTTTTTTTAATTTATTATATATTTTTACGTTTCGGAGATTAATTTCACGAATTATATGGGTTAATCTTAAAACGATTTAATCTTTTTTTACGAAAAAAAACATTCTTTTTATAAATAACCGCATGATTTTTCGTATACGGTATTTATATAAGCCTTCAGTTTGTCTTGGCTGTCGGGTACGATTAGGTCAAGTGAGTCCTATCTACCCCAGGTGTGAAGATCAGACAATTTTCTGCACCGCTTTTTTCGGAGTTATTTGTAAAACAGCTAACATAACTTAAATTTTTCTTTTACAAAAAAAAAACTATCTTCTCATTAATACCCGCATGATTTTTCATAAACAGTGTTTGCATATGCTTGCTGTTTGTCCCGGCCCTGGGGTAAGATTAGGTCCAAATTGTGACCTGTAAGCCCTTGGCGTGAAAATCAGCAAGAAAATTGCAAAGTTGATCCTCTGATACGTCAAATGCTAGTACTGCGATGAGTGACGTATAACGACGAGTCGTCACTATGAACACGCATCGTGGGCCATGGGACTAATGATGCCATGACTGACGTGACGCTTGAAGTGACGTCATTTCGTTGTTAAGCAATGTACAACCAACCAGACGGGTTCGAACCCACGTCCTTTCGGATGAAAGTCGAACGCTCTACCACCTGAGCTGCTCATAAATGATGAAGGCTAATCGTCCTCGAATCCCTCAGGCAGGTTCGCCTTTGTCTGTGCTGGTATGATCTTGATTGATCTGCGGCTAGTTGACTGTCGGACACTGGAGACAGACCAATGATATATGTTACCTAATCCATTCAGCCCTGACATTATTCAGGACATGGATCGACCATGATAGCTCAAGGCTAGCGTCTGAACTACAACTTATATCTGATTCACTGCAACAAGATATAAATCGATGTGAATGACGATATGATCGGCCATGATATTTCAAAGATGGCGTCAGAACTGTAAATGTTATCCGAGTCACGGCAACAAAATATAGATCGATATGAAGGACGATATGATCCACCATGACAGTTGAAGGTTGGTGCCAGAACAGCTTGGCGCCTTTTGGCGCCAGGCTGTTCTGGCACCAACCTTAAACTGTCATGGTGGATCTGCCGCATGAACTGTGGTGTAGTCATTGGACAGATGACAACTCTCAAATGTGAGCCGTTCGACCCCTGGCATATTTCAGCAGCAGTGTCATCGTGAAATTAACTTTCTTTGACCAAAATGATGGCGGTGATGATGATTATGATTATGATGATGATGGATACCGGATATGAATGTGTTTTATTACTATTGGTAATTGTTGTTCGTCGATTATTTTTATTATCACAGAGTTGTTGTTGGCTTTAGGGTTTATTGGTGTTTGTGTCGACGCGCCTTCACCAAGGAAGGCAATCCAAACTTTTTCTTGTGGGACAATATTAAGTTTTTTTGTGTATTTTTTAAAAAATCAAGATGGACTCTTTAACTGCCAGCGTCAGATGCTGCTTACGGATTACTGATGGTAGTTCATGTGTAGTGACCACACCTCAACAGACATCAAGCAGATCAACTTTGAGCTGTTAGGGTCACTTCATTGTTTGTTGTGAGCGTGAAAAAGTTTTCTTTATCTATGCAGTAAAATAAAACAACCAAAATTTATAGAATAAAGTGCACTGTTGTTATAGCGACCTACTTCAGGCAGTAAAGAGTTCATAATTTGCAATATTTCCTGTATAAATGCTCTTAATATGTCTATGATAATGCTGGACAAAAGGGCTAACTAAATTGACAAAAGGGCTAACTAAATTGACAAAAGGGCTAACTAAATTGACAAAAGGGCTAACTAAATTATGAAGTTTGAATGTCGTGAAATGAAAGACTTTTCTGCCGTTCTTTTCCTTTGTACATAGGAGAATTCCTTGAGTTACGCTAAAATGGCAGTGGAAATTAAACCTCTGGTACGTGTGCCTATTCACATGGATTGTGAAAAGAAATGTAGAAAATTCTTTCTTCCGGCAAGACCACGTTGTATCGGAGAATTTTAGCAGTTTGATTTGTCGTGTGGCAGATCACTTTAAGCTATCCGGTCCCAGGTAACCCCTTTACTGCCGAGAAATAGTGAACACGATTCAACTGCAGGAGACATAGCTCCTCAATTATTCCGGGGTTCTCCTGAGGATTTATGCCTCAAGCTGAGACCAATTTGTATCCATGTTTTGGCTTTTGGTCGTTGAATGACCACAGGTTTCAGAAACAAAAATGTGCGTACAGTGGCAGGGAGGGGGTTAACGTGCAGTTTCTTACTTACTTTCTTTTTTTGTTAGCTTGCCTGTTTGTTCGTTCGTTTGTTTGTTTGTTTGTTTGTTTGTTTGTTTGTTTGTTTGTTTGTTTGTTTGTTTGTTTGTTTGAGTTCGTAGATGAATTCAGTGACTGTTACCTCTTTAGCTGTTGTTCAAATGCAAAGAAACCCAGTACCGTTGGCGGAAGTAGGCCCCTTCCCCAGATAGACCCAGTCGGCGAGTACGTCACAAGTACATTTATATTGAAACGAGATGCTAAGCACCTCATTTGAATGGAAGTGCATGTATGGCGTACTCCCCGAGTGAGTCTCTCCGGGGAGTACTGCCGCAAACTGCACGGAACAGTATTCTGCGTGAACTGCCTCCCGTGTTCCTTAACCCGTAAAACCCCACGGCCGCGACTCCCAAATTTTAGAGGTGGCACTTAACCGCTATGTACCCATTCCAGGAGATGGATAGACGATGATAATTTAAGGGTAATGCCAGATTAGCTTGGCGCCATCAGGCGCCAAGCTAATCTGGCATTACCCTTGAATTATCATGGTCGATCCATCACATGCTGTAGGGCGTCTTGTCTAAATGGGTTAACGGTTTGGCTGTCGGTAGTATATTTTGTCGCGACATCATCATACAGGCCGGCAAAGAGTTAAAATGGGGTTAATTCGTTAGGTCGAAATTCTAGAAGTTGGGAGTTGTCTTCTGAAGCCGACTATATTACAATATAATGAGGACTTGTATAGCACCTGTCCGCAAACTGGAGCTCTACGCGATTAACGAAGAACTAATTAATTATCAATTACAAACCAGAAAATAATTTTTTAAAAATATAACCTAAAAGTCTTAAAATAGAAACAAAATACTACACATTCAATAAAATACCGCTCTATAGACACTCTTGTAAACTTCACGTGCACACACACACACACACACACACACACACACACACACACACACACACACACACACACACACAGGCGCACATAAGCCTCACAGTGGGTTACCTACCATTTCATGTGAAAATGGGTTCCCATATTTCTATTTATTCTAGGGCTCTGGAATTGATGCGAATGTTTAGAACTCACCTTATAACTAAGCTCTATAACTTAAAATAAAATAGACATTTTCTAGAAACAGAGGCACTAGATGCCGAAAAAATGGGTTTCTGCCAATAAAGTGGGTGGGTGTCTCTCTCACACAAAAACTGGCATTACAGTCAAAATGGGTGTCTTCACAACAGTAGGCGTCTGTAATAAGGTCAAGTTCATGGAATACTTCTTTTTCACATTAATTTTTTTCCCCAACTTAATGTGTATGTGTGCTTTAACATTCTTTACATTGTATGGTGCAAAATTCAATAAACACTGGCCCGAAACCTTTCGATTATGATTTTTACAGAGGAAATCTTTTAAACATTGCTGCGTTTTGTCCTTCTGAAGCAAAACAGTTTATCATGGCATTGATGTGAGAATCAACATAATGTATTCTGGAAATTAAAGGACTTTTTTGTGTTTTGGGGTACTCTGGAGTTTCAGACAAACAGCAACAGAGCATTTTGAATATTAACCCTTATCATTCGGAATACACCAGTGTGTGCAACTAGTGTGACTAAAATAGTCCAAGGGTTAGTGCCAGAATAGCTTGGTGCCTCTAGGCGCCAAGCTATTGTGGCACCACCCTTGAACTAAAGCCATTGGTCTATGTCCTCATCTGTAAGTAATGGATTGTAGCTTGCATAGAATTATGGCAGTGAACAAATTTGAAGCTATTAGCCTCAGTATGACTATGATGCGGGTCAAAAAGTGTGGAAAAATATGAAAGATAGAAAAAGAACCAGACGAAGAAACGAACACTTAACTTATTCTACCCCAGCAAAATTTAAGATCCACCACGATAGTTCAAGGGTGATGCCAGAATAGCTTGGCGCCTATGGGCGCCAAGCTATTCTGGCATCACCCTTGAACTATCGTGGTGGATCTGTGTCTTGCACTGCAACGCAGTCTTCTGAAGACGACTTCAACATTTGGGCTTAACTTATTCTACCCCAGACACACCACAGCAAAATAAAGATCCACCATGATAGTTCAAGGGTGATGCCAGAATAGCTTGGCGCCTATGGGCGCCAAGCTATTCTGGCATCACCCTTGAACTATCATGGTGGATCTGTGTCCTGCACTGCAACGCAGTCTTCTGAAGACGACTTCAACATTTGGGCTTAACTTATTCTACCCCAGACACACCACAGCAAAATAAAGATCCACCATGATAGTTCAAGGGTGATGACAGAATAGCTTGGCGCCTATGGGCGCCAAGCTATTCTGGCATCACCCTTGAACTATCATGGTGGATCTGTGTCCTGCACTGCAACGCAGTCTTCTGAAGACGACTTCAACATTTGGGGATTCCGGTCTTGGGGTAGAATGAGTTAAAATGACAGAACAGAACACTGACATTAATTAATTAACTGACAACATAAGAAATCACTTGAAACTTCAGCCTTTATTTAACGTCTTTCGTCTCCAACAACCAACCATTCTTTCATTTGCAGAGTTTTTAAAATGGTATGCAGTACAACCAACCATTCTTTCATTTGCAGAGTTTTTAAAATGGCATGCAGTATATTACAAAATGATCCCCCCCCCCCCCCCCCAATAACACTCTTGTAATCAATCTTTACATTGTCAATGGTTTTCTTATCTTATTATTGTCTTTTGTCCCCAGCCGGCTGTTTCGTTTTGCAAATCCAAAGGTTATACAGCATACAAAATGTGACCCTTTCTCACGAAACCAGTCTTAACTCGCAGCGAGCCAATCAGCACTACACGCAATAATATGTGGTGGGGGTCAATCTGGGGCATTTTCACTTTTTTGGAGAAATGTATTCTACATACACCAAAGTATCGTATGGTTAAAATCTTTATCATGAAAAATGCCATTAAATAGGTAAAAAATGATTTTAAAAGTCTGCCCTTGGCCCCAATTATGCTGCACACAGAAACTTCACAGGCTGTTTTCTCAAAATGGCCGCCGGAGGCTTTAACAACTTTAAACACTAACAGCTTTTACAATTTTTGCACTACTGCATACAGTCATATATCACAGTAATCAGCAAACACTGTAGTTTTCATAAATGTATATATGTCAAAACATCCAAAATGCGAGTTCTTAAGACTGATTTTGTGAGAGAGGGTCACAAATGATCCAGGCGTCCATCAGATAAAAAAAAAGCAGGCTATACATGCTGAAACCACCCCAATAATAACACTCATGTAATAAATCTGTATGAAATCGAAAATGCCGCGAGTGGCGGGGAACCTCAATTCATTTCTTTTGTAACTTTTTCAGTCTGTTGCGGACGTAATCCTTAATGTTTGTCCAGCGCCTATGTCTAAGTGCAGGCTCCTCTGCCATTGCGTGCTGTATCTCGGCCTTTCCAGGAAGTTTGTTCATGACGAGGTGTGTCTTGAAACGAGTTTGAACAGCTTTCTCTTCAGCTTCCCCCCATGGTTTCCTTGTAAATCTAGCTTTCTTTCGAACAGGAGCTGACGCAGTACTGTCATCATCAAAACTACCTAGATTGTCATCAGGCTCTGGACGTCTTTTCTCCGTCATGCTCATCGATTCCTGTGTTGCTGACCTGCTACTTGCTTCATTCACAGGTGCTGTTCCCCCCGAGACCTCTCTGCCAGTTTCTGATGTGTCTTCATTGTCAAAGTCAATCTCTTCATCATCGCCCAGCTCAGCTCTAATGCAACTCTCAAAATCTGTCATCCCATTGTTAACTGACAGAAGAATCTTTGCCACTTTTGCCTTTTGAAGGACGTCTTGAGGTTGGCGGTAGATATGGCGATGTATCCGAATATCATGGCCAAGGAAATCTGCCAGCTGATCCTGGTCTAACTCCGAGATGGCCATTGACTGAGCCAAAGTTGCAACCTGCTTCCGCAACTGAGTAAATGTGAACATGGCTGGGTATGACACCCCTGCTTCTAGGGCATGGGCCTTCAGAACATCATGGCCTCTGTAAGGCCTCTGACCAGAAGGTGTGGCAAAGATGTACTGGGAATCAGCGAGAGCTGGCACTGATTGCCTCATTTGAAGGATTCTGTCCACAGTTGTCATCATCTTCTTCGTCAGCAAAACGGGAACACTCCTATTAAACTTGTCTCTGATTTCCACTCCCTGAAAATGATTCACCATTTTCTTCTCAACCTCTGTGAGACCTTTCAAGATATCTTGATTGGTGATCGATCCAATCTTAGCATTCTGGAAGTCTGACACCTTCATTCTCTGAACTTCTCCCCCTCGTTTTCGGTTGAAAAGTGATACAGCACAAAGAGTTGCTTTAACCACTGTCGGATAATCTTCCGAAACCATCCTTGTCTCAAGAAGCTGTTGGGCCTTCCTCACATCTTCACATGATGGGATCAGCTTGGGTTTGTTCATGGTCATTTTCCCGACCGACTGGGCTGCTGTAGCGGACACACAATCATACCAGTCCCCGTTGAAGACAGAGTAAAACCGCTGCGCCTCAGAGAGCTCCTGTCGCCACCTGTCGTCTGAACCCTGCCCAAGCTGTTTGGATGCCTGTGACTGTTTGATCTGTGAACACTTTTTCAAAGCATGGCCTATGCGCATTGCGAGATTGCCTTTTTTGAACTGATGTGTGTCCTCATCAAAATCTGCTAGCTCTTTTACAGCCAGGACAACATGATCAAAGCTAGCTGAATTGATCACAGCATTTAAACTTGCGATTTTCATTTCTGACCTCACTCTGATAATCTTTAATAGTCTCCCTAACTCCCGCATCCTGGAGCTGATTTGTCCAGCCGTGTGTTCTTCAATGTCCCTGCGGTCAAATAATCTCTTTCCATACTCAAGAAGCAAGGGGTCAGTTCTGATGAGACGGCTTTTCTCATCATCTCTCTGGCTGGCCAAGACCTTGTGATAGAATGAAAATTCAACGTCTAAGGGTATTGGAAGCATTAGCCGACCACGGCGCGCCGCGTCTCCTCGCCGAGTGATCTGAAACCCTCCTGGCTTCTGACAGCAACGTTTTGAGTGTACAGAGATCAGCTTTTTTGGATAGAGCCCTTTGCAATGGCTACAGGCGAGAAGGTCGTCTACCTTACTAGTTTTGGTGCGATACTTAGGAATCAAACATCCGGATTTGTTTTCAAGAACAGCAACGTTATGCATGTAATCACCCTCATCTTGTAGTCTGATCCATGCTAGACGTCTCTGCTTTGTCCCTTTTTTCATCAACAAAATTTTAGCAACGTCTGCCTCATCTGCATGGACATCTTGTAAGTGCGTGCTCATTTTCAAGACAAGCTTGCCACACAATTTGCATGCATGTTTCTTGTCCCATTTGTACTTTCCTTTCCCTCTCTGCGACACGTGCACACCTGTTTCTTCTGTAAGTGCTCTTTCCCCACTCTTTCCAGCATCATGTTCCTCCTGCCTATCCACATTCTCATTGCCACCCCTTAACGCACACTGCACCTTGCTGGTACTAGCGTCACCAACACCTGGCCACCCCGAACCTGCCACTTTGATGAAATCTAACATAGTCGATACAATACTGTCTATGTCAGAGATCCCAGCAATTGATGCCGACACACCCTCTGAATCCGGTGAGCTCGAGCCAGGAACAAACTCCTCGTCATCACTGCCCTCGTATTGCGATGCGCTGGCACTACTCTCAGTCTCGGGTCCATCCCAGGCGCCATTTGCCAACTGGAGAAAGAAAGAAAGAAAGATTAAAACCAAAGCTGCATTAGAAACAGAAACAGCCCAATTGTGGTTTAAGGGGCCTTGCACAAGAATAAAAAGAGTAATCCCGTGTATGACCGATTTACATATGTGTGACCTCGGTGACGAGGGCTGGCTTCTGCAGCAGTCAAAATCCACGTTTTCTGAAAATGCAAGCAGTTTTCACACATTTGTCAACCCTGCGTGACCCTTTGAGAGAGGTCACTCAAATTGGCATGTTTAAAAAGGTCTTGCCACAAAGTATCCTTGGGCCAAGCTTGAAGAATGTGGCTTGAATAGTCTCCGAGAAAATGCCACCGTTAACTCATTCTACCCCCCAGACACACCACAGCAGGATAACAGGGGTGGGATTAAGAAAGAAAACGCGGAAATCAAACGACGGGGGGGGAGGGGGGGCATGTCCTTCATTTTCAGCGGCCGAAAAATCAAACGACAGGGGAGGGGGGGATAGGCGCGTGTCCACCGTTCGCCAAAGTATCCAAAAACCGACAGGGGGAGCGAGACCAAACACACCCGAAAATGGACTTTGTTATGACACTCCTGATCTGCAGTATAAAAATGGAATGTGCGTACCAGTTTATGTTCAGATGCACACTAAACGGCACTCTGTCTTGGACAATATCCTTTTTCACCGCCATTTTCCACTGCGACCTAAAGCTACAGGAAGTGTCGGGCGATAGTGAACCAAACTACATACAAATCCAACCCATTTGAGATTTTTTTGCCATTTAAGAAGATTTTTTTTTTTCGTCTTTTTCGTTGTTATTAGACGCGGAAAATAAATATGCTTCAGCGGAATTGTGAAAGAATTTCCGCGGAAATCCGCGGAAACGCGGAAGAATCCCACCCCTGGGATAAGGATCGACCATGATAGTTCAAAGGTGATGCCAGAACAGCTTGGCGCCTACGGGCGCCAAGCTATTCTGGCATCACCCTTGAACTATCATGGTCGATCTGTGTCCTGCGCTGCAATGCGGTCTTGAGAGGACAGGGGCAAAATTTAAGGATTTTGGTGTTGGGATAGAATGAGTTAAAGTTTACCATGGACGACGGACGGACGACCAGTGGCCCAGAACATAAACTCACTTTTGCTTCGCACGCACGCCAGCCAATAAAATGAAGATGATCATAGAATCACTTTACTTACCAGTTTGTAATTGGGAGCATTCCGCTGCCGTCCATGCACCCTCCTACCAGACGCACCCTCTGTGGCAGAGGCTGGGGGGGCCATGATTCTGCAGCATAGATCCCGATGGGTTTGGACATCCTACTGCCATCCGGCGCTGGGTGTGTGCAGAAAGTCCTGAGCCGGTGTGACCAAAACGGTGTTGCTGAGAACATGTCCAATACAACCATGTAAACCAACTGACATTTTGAATCAGATTGATTGTACATTGCTTAACGTCCCGACAGCCACAAGGCTTTCTCAGGACGTGCCTGCACTGCTTGTGAAAAAAAAAAAAAAAAAAAAACACCTAAACAGAACATTGCCATGTATGTCACCTGCCGGTCAAATACGTTAACTCATTCTACCCCAACACCAAAATCCTTAAATTTTGCCCCTGTCCTCTCAAGACTGCATTGCAGTGCAGGGCACAGATCGACCATGATAGTTCAAGGGAGATGCCAGAATAGCTTGGCGCCCGTAGGCGCCAAGCTATTCTGGCATCACCCTTGAACTATCATGGTGGATCCTTATCCTGCCGTGGTGTGTCTGGGGTAGAATGAGTTAAATAAACCTAACACATGGGGCCAAGACATAAAGCTAAGACCATTTAGCAACACACATCCAATATCAAGAGCTACAGGCAGTGCAGACAGTAGGGAGAGTTTTAAAAAGGCAAATACAGGTGAATAGACAAAGGGTAGACAGAAACACATGCCCCAGAATAGAGAGAAAAACCCACCCTGTGGGGCTGACCAGGGTGACCCTGAGAACTAAAAACTGGCAATACAGTAAAAAGCGACACTTCAGTTGCACATTCCTAAAGACCTGTTTGTGGACGTTTGTTCTTCGAATCGCGAGGCAGTTTTGCGAACGAGGATTGAAATCTGGCGCCATTTTTGTTTTTAAAAAAAAAAGTCAACTGATACTGTGCATGCATGTGGCAAGTTAACACATGTCAGAAAAAAAAAGAAGAAACAAAATCGCGTGGCAGATTGACCTTGTAATGGGGTTATTGAACGAATTCCTTTCATTGAAGAAGAAAGCTTTTGTTAAAATCGTGGGGTTCTATTATCATTTACTACAAGACTCAACGGTCAGAGCGGCCGAGAGGCCGAAGACACGTTTGAAGCAGACGCCTTATTTTTCTGGGCCAAACGGGTATCGGGGATTGGAGGCATCTCTCAGTTAAATAACTGCACTGAACAAGTACATTTGGGCGTGCTCTTAACTAAGAAATATTGCATAAAGTACCTCTGCAAACGCGAAAGAATGGCCGGTGACCGTTGGAGACGAAAGACGTTTAAGCAAGGGAAACAACTCCGTTTATCGGTGTTGGGCTAACCAATCAGCGATCAGCAAATTGATCTGAAACACTCCCGCCGCTTCCGTGTCCACACACAGGCCCAGGGCATCCCTGAAACACAACCATGAAGTAAATCTGTTAAAATGGGGACATCGTATTTTGATATTTTTTTCTGACTTTTGAATGAAAGATAATACAGAAACAACCCTCAGAAAAAAATGGGTGTCTGACTTGGTCACCCAGAATTTCACACACACCCATTTTGCATAAGGATGGTAAAGAAAGTAACCCATTTCAGTGATTTGGTGTACACACACACACACACACACACACACACACACGGCACACACACACACACACACACACACACACACACACACACACACACACACACACACATGCGCGCGCGCACGTATTGCTAAAACCGGATAAACCCCAACGTAAATCTGAGTGTGTGAGAACGGTCAGTGGTAGTACACCAAAAATAGATGGGTCTTTAACCCCGTGCCTGCCACTGTAACGTACATTTTTGTGGCTGAAATCTTGGTTCATTCAACGACCAAAAGCCAACACCGTCCAAAAATCATGGATACAAATTGGTCTCCGCAAGAGGCATTGATCTTCGTGAGCCCCCGCAGTCGCGGGGGATCATGAGGATCTATGCCTCTTGCAGTTGAATCGTGTTCACTTTTTCTCGGCAGTGAAAGGGTTAAAATCTCCCTTGAATGCTTCTCTTAAATTCACGTATCTCTGTTCCCGTGGGAGGCCATTGAAAAGTGAAGGACTCTTATGCATTAATGATTTCTCATTGAACTACGTTTTGACAAGAGTGATACAGCAGTCACTTGCGAGTCAGTCAGCAGCGTAAATTCAGCAGCAGAGCGTAAATCAGTTATACCTTGAGGATATATATATATATATATATATATATATATATATATATATATATATATATATATATATATATATATATAATATATATATATATATATATATATATATATATATATATATATATATATATATATATATATATATATATATATATATATATATATATATATATATATATATATATATATATATCGGGGGGGAGGACCGGATATTCTCCAGCGGATGGCGGGGCGCCTGGGGGTAGTCCCTATTGCTTTATGTAGTAGGTGTTCAGTGGAAGGCTCAAAAGATCTAATAAGCGATGCAGTCACAAAAGGGCAGCGATGTCCTGATGACACAATGCAATCTTACCAGCCTGGAATCCCATGGCATTAGCACAGCATTCTAAGAATTTAATGAAAAATTACGTCCCTTGGAGCTACTCTGAATGAGTGCATTTTTTGGCTTTGGGCGACGCCTTTGTTAAAAGTAAAGAATAATTGTACCACAAAATTGCCTAGGTGTTGCCTTTTCAAAATTAGTCTGTTTTCTTCCACTGCAACACCTCATAAAGCTTTAGGGATGCAATCCACGTTGTTCTAGTGGTGCTACCAGTAAATTCTGGAGGCGGCTTCAAGTAGGGCCTACATGCGTTGTGTTTGCAATTTCAGGTTACGCCGTATGCCTACCTGAAGAGCCCCCCCCCCCCCCCCCACCCCCACCCCCTCTTGGGGCGAAACCGGTTGTAGGCGGCAAAAACTTTAAATCTACTCAGCAGGTCCAATATCTGTTTGGGAATATTTTCTTTCTTTTTAATATTCTCCAGCGGATGGCAGGGCGCATGGGGGTAGTCCCTATTACTTTATGTAGTAAGTGGAAGGCTCTAAAGATCTAATAAGCGATGCTATCACAAAAGGGCAGCTGATGTCCTGATGACACAATGCAAGCTTACCAGCCTAGAATCCCATGGCATTAGCACAGCGTTCTCAGAATTTAATGAAAATTTATATATAATGACTTCCATTAACAACGCGAAAAGTGCCTGTAAGTGTACCCGCAAACAAAGAGCCACCCTGACAGCAAAACAAGAAAACAAGAACATTTTATTTGTTGCTTACTTCAGATGTTCAGCTTACTGTCTGAGCTACCTTCACACAATATTGGATGAGTTATCGCCCATGGAAAGAAGAAATTCAAATACTTAGGGCCACGGAACACAGTGCCGTTTCCGTACTGTCCAGTCTCTTAGCCTTAGTCAGTCCCAGTCATCCCCTAATATTTCAATCCCCTTAAAAAAAAATTTAAAAAAAAATACCGCCTACCAGCTGCACATTTGCCATGCACAAAATATTTTTTTAAAAGCAGCACATTGCTGTCTCATTTCTTCGCTATGAACCTGATTCCTTACCAACCCCACACCCAAGCACAGCTGAAATCAGCGTGCCCCTCAAATCACCACGTCAACGGCAACTCAACATAGGCCCACAATTGTCCACTGGATAAGCTCGGGATGGTATGAATCAAAGCACCAAATATGTCTCCTCTTATCTAACCAGAAATTTCCAGCAAATTCCAACATTCCGCCCTACTACAAATTTTCAAACAAGACAAAAAGTTATTTTAAAAAACACCGGTCCTTGAAATGCCTGAACTGCCCAATTTGAATATGTAAAACTAAATTCCAACATTCCGCCCTACTACAAATTTTCAAACAAGACAAAAAGTTATTTTAAAAAACACCGGTCCTTGAAATGCCTGAACTGCCCAATTTGAATATGTAAAACTGATGACCTGTCGGGAGCCATTGTGACAGATGAGGGATCAAAACCAGAAATACTCTCCAGGATTGCGCAGACAACAGCGCTGACAAGACTGAAGACCATATGGAAGGACAGAAACATCACACTCTGCTCCAAGATCAGACTGATGCGCTCATTAGTCATCTCAGTGTTCTATGATATGCCTGTGAGTCATGGACCCTCACAGCAGACCTCGAAAGGAGGATTCAAGTCACTGAAATGAGATGTTTTCGAAGGCTGCTTGGCATTTCGTACAGAGATCACATCACGAACGAGGAAGTGGGAAGCAAAATCAGGCAAGCTATCGGGCCCTATGAAGACCTATTAGCCATTGTGAAAAAACGCAAACTGAAATGGGATGGGCATGTCACGCGATCAGCAGGGCTTGCCAAGACAATCCTGCAAGGCTCTGTGCAAGGAGGGCGAAGGAGAGGAAGACAGAGAAAAAGATGGGAGGACAATATCTCAGAGTAGACAGCTGAGCGACACACTAAGAATGGCAGAGAACAGAGTAGAATGAAGGGAGCTGGTTGCCAAGTCATCAGTGGTGCCCCAACGGTCGGCAAGACTACGGGATAGATAGATATATAGATAGATAGATAGATAGATAGATAGATAGATAGATAGATAGATAGATAGATAGATAGATAGATAGATAGATAGATAGATAGATAGATAGATAGATAGATAGATAGATAGATAGATAGATAGATAGATAGATAGATAGATAGATAGATAGATAGATAGATAGATAGATAGATAGATAGATAGATAGATAGATAGAGAGGGGGAGAGAGAGAGAGAGAGAGAGATAGATAGATAGATAGATAGATAGATAGATAGATAGATAGATAGATAGATAGATAGATAGATAGATAGATAGATAGATAGATAGATAGATAGATAGATAGATAGATAGATAGATAGATAGATAGATAGATAGATAGATAGATAGATAGATAGATAGATAGATAGATAGATAGATAGATAGATAGATAGATCGCCCATGGCTACCTTGGAGGACACAGGGTTTCATTAGTGGTGAAAATAAGCAAAACTGGACACATTCTGTGAAGCAGGTTTCCTGTGATATGTTTTAACACACAAGTTGTGTGGATTGCTTATAATGTTTTTAGCTGCCTCAAACGAAATTTGACTCGAAAAATTCATTAGAGCACCAGAACTTCCGGTGCACATCATTTTCTTAATAAATCTTATTTGATTTAATGTGAATTACTTTCAAACCAATTTTTATGCTCCAGTGATTGACACAGAGATATAGAACACACCCATCTCCATTTGATCAGATAAATATGACTGCTAACCTAAAAATAAAGAACTTTTTGATTCCATGTTTGTAGCTCATGTTGATTATTTAGGTGCCTTTGACAAACGAAAAGTAGGTCAAGACCAAACAGGTCGGAATTACAAGCACACGGACCCTAGTGACATTGCACATTGATTGGCTTTCAGCTGTGTCCTATACAGATGCTCCCCATTTCACTTTCAATATCCTGTGATGGTAGTGTCACTGATGACGTTATAAGTCATTGATGTGCGATTTTTAAGACTAAACATTCTATTTGCATACGACATAACACACTCTTCATAACATTTTCTAATAAATGACGTCAAAATAACCCGGATTAAAGCATATTTACGAAGAAAAGCGATATGGTGAAAAATTCGCCTTTCTTTTTTTCGATCAGTATATATAGCTGGAGTAGAGAAGCGAGGGCGGACGGGAATAAGTAATGCAGCTGTGATTCAAACACCAGATCTTTTATAAATGATATAGATTACAGTTCAAGAGACAGATCGACCATACTAGTTTAAAGGCGGTGCCAGTAAAAGGGATAATGGGGAGGAGCCCCTATTATGAAACAGTGCCTATTATGAAACACCTTGCTCCCGGCGAAATGGAATAACTTGTCCAAATTTTACCTGTTCAGTAATATAGAGCTATTTCAGTGAGCCTTATTTCCGGTACAAGAATGTCAGGCGTGATGAAAACAAAAACACGCCGAGAAAATGTGATTTTTTTACCCTTCTGCGTCTAATTTTTCGCCATTTTGAAACACCTACATCAGCATTCAGTTTTGTGATTTTTAAAAAAAAATAGAGACTCCTGTCATGAAGAGCAATCTTCGGACATCAGATAACCAGCGGCAATCATTTTGATTCTCTTAGTGTTGTTTTGGAGGCACGCATTTTCCTGGAGAGGCATCTTGTTCCTATTATGAAACACAAAGAACACCTAATATGAAACGTGTTTCATAATTAGAACAGTGTTTCATATAAGGAGCAGTGTTTGTCTAGCGTATATATCGGAAACCATCCAGCCAGTGTGTTCCAAATTTCAGATGTTGATACTTTTTGCTTAATACAGAGTATCCCACACCAGGATCATGTCACTTTGGTCAAGGTCAAGGTCACAACGGCTACATTTATTATGTATGCCATTTTCCAGGCAATGTTACTGTAAACACCAAAACGATGTGATCTAAATGACAAATTGTGATATTTTGTGACGACACAGAGTGTTCTATACCAGAATCTATTCACTGCCGTAAAGGCCAAGGTCACAACGACCCTATTTGTTTTGTGCAGAATTGTGTGCAAGGCAATAATTATCTCAAAAACCATTGGGCCTATTCAATCCAATTTTTTTTATTATAGTATTTTACAAATAGCACACATTGCCATCAATCGTAACTGTGCCTTTACCTCTAGGTCAAGGTTATAGTTGCCATATCTTTCTTGCAGATTATTGAGTCGAGAATACCTCTGAAACCGCTGTACTGATTTGCTCTGAATTTTTAGGAAAAGATGCCTTAACCTCATATGTGATGTTTTTAACAAAATAAATTCACGACCTGTAAGGTGAAGGTCGCAGAGGCCATATTTGTGTGAGCCTTTGTGCAGGCAATATCTCTGAAACCACAGACCCGAAATTTTCCAACTTTTGTTTCATGATATTTGCACTTAACCCCGTCACAGCCGAGAAACTCTCAATAGGATCCATCTGCAAGACACACAGATCCTCATGAGCGACGTGCGATCACGGGGGTTCATGGCAATTTTGGCTCTTGCTGACACAACTGACATATTTATTTGACGTTTGGGGTTCCTTGGAACTGAATTAGGAGTGATTTCAGAGCAATATTTGCGTCTAGTGGTAGCGAAGAGAATAAAATAGATATGTCAAAACCAGGTTTATGTCGCTACATCACTTCAAGATGACCCGCACAGTTCTCGGGAATGCTTTCAGACAGACAAAGTGGCCCATTACTGTCGGCCGGGAGGGGGTGGGGCTAAAACGTTGTTCCAAGAGCAAACCTCTTTGGCTTAGGTGTGACAACACATGTGAAACAGTATAAATGTAGTCACCAATCGTCCATGCAGCCGTTCTTCAGCCGTCGAGTGTGTATGCTTGCGGTTTGTATAAGGCAATTTCTTAGGGACTATAACATTCACCGACTTTAAACTGTAGTTTACAAGATCAAGTGTACCTACATATTTCACCTGTAGAATAGGTCAAGGTCATCCCAGGTCGATGTGTTTGTAAAGATTAGTCATTTTCTGCACACACATTTTTTAAAAGTTAATTTTGGGAGCAAACGTTTGAAAGTACCTAAGTATGCATTTTATGCCACGAATACTATTGCGAATGACCCCTCTTTAAGGTATAGGGCAGTTTGTTTGTTTTTTAAATAAAAAGAATGTGCGGGAGATTCCGTAGACCTTTTCATGGGAACTCTTCCTGTCGGCGGAGTCACAGTTGCTGAGAATGTGAAGAGGGTGAGGACCTACAAATGCGCCACTTGTTGACTATCAAACGAAGGGAGGGTGGTGCTGGTGTTAGTGCGGGTGGGAGGTCGCGGGAAGGGGGAGAGAGGTCTGGAGACCTTTTCACCAATGGACAAAAAATCGGGCCGTTTACAATTTCCAAGAAGAGGCGCTGGAGGGTGTGTATGGGGGGATGTGTGGGGGGGGGGGGGCGGGGGGGGGGGGAGGAGCCAATAAAATTAATAGTTTAACCCCTAGCAAAACATTTCCACTGGGGTCTTATTGCAAAATTCATATACAAACTACCTGTAATAACAACCACATAAGATATAAGCCTTCTTAACTTCTCCTGACCTTTGGCCTTAACGAAAGGTTAACTTAGTAGAGTTGCAAACAAAAGTTGTTTCATCAGTTTTCTCTTTGGCAAGTTTTAAAATAAGATTATAACTATTTTCTTTAAAAAAATCACCCGTGTATTGACCTTTGTAACCTTGACCTTTCATGGAGGTCAGCGCAAGTGACAATCAAAGCTATGGTCAAATATGATCACTGTGCCAAATTAGAAGTCTGTGGCTCTGATGGTCTCTCAGAAATTCAAAATGATAACATCTGTCACAATTGGATATACACAGGATGATGGATGGATGGACCAATAGTGGACCAGTGGCGGATGACTCATTATATTTAACTCAATTTTAATATTAAATGAACATATAATGTCTGCTAACCATCTCTCATGCCTTAATTTTCCAACAAAATGTAAGTGTAACTTGTAAAAAGGACATAATCACACTGTTTCATAATAGGAGACCTAGTGTTTCATATTAGACAAATGGTGCCTAATATGAAACAATGTGTCACTTTTTTTCAAACTGGAACTGCTTCTGCATCGGATTCGAGTTTTGAAATGTGGCTTTGTCCTAAGTTGCATCAATATAATCTCTATCAAACCCTGGTTTTGGATTGATTCTACCTATCACTGGACGGTCGCTCGAGACGTTTTTGCTTAAGTGATCCTTTCATGGGTCCCCTCCCCTAGATGATGGCCTTGTTCTATACCTGCTTATTTTCTTTGGGCTGGCGATAGGCGGGGACAGGGGATCTAACTGTTTGTCTGTCCAGCGCTGAGTAATTCCCCTTGGTATGTGTACAGTTCTACCATCTATCTGGTTTGTGAGGTGCCAGTATAGTGTTGATCCTAGAAACGCCAAGCTATTCTGGCACCATCCTGGAACTATCAAGGACGACACATATCTTTTTTTTTTGTATGTCATGATTGATTGTTTGGTTGGTTGGTTGTCTGGTTGATTGGTTGGTTGGTTGATTGGCTGGTTGGCTGTTTGATTCATTCGTGGATTTGTTGGTTTGTTGGTTGGATGATTGATTGATTGATTGATTGATTGATTGATTGATTGATTGATTGATTGATTGATTGATTGATTGATTGATTGATTGATTGATTGATTGATTGATTGATTGATTGATTGATTGATTGATTGATTGATTTTGAGTGATCGTGAGTTGTGTAAGCAGCGAAGAGTATCTCACTGCGTTGGGACTGAATGGGTTAACTCATTCGAGACGTGCCGCCTCCGGATACGCGGCGTATGCCGCGTGTCCTTTGGCGGCAAGTCTCGAATGAGTTAACTTACTCGCGTACATAAGAAACTGCACTACAACACATTCCATGACTCATTAACCCCTTGACTGCAACTGCCGATATCGCTCGATGGAAAAGAGGCCTCTTTCCCGCCCACCGGTATTGTAAGTGGTAGTCAAGGGTTAGAGAGGTTTTTTTTGTTTAACTCATTCGAGGATTTCCGCATCAACAGCTGCAATATTGTCGTATAGCGCTCCGGCGGCACTTCCACGGCTATTGATGCGGGGCACCTTGAATGAGATAATGAATTAACGCACACGCCATTGAAAAGCCAAAATTCATTTTGAAAATGTCTTAGTTTTAATGCACGTAAGAATTAAATGCCCCACGCATGCCTTCTGTAAAAGGCAAGTCAGTATAGCATTTCCCTGGTAAACGTCGGGGAAACGCCATAATCGCCTAGTACACGGTAAATGGTGGGCACTAACAGCAAGAGAACAGTTCGGTTTGTTTGTTTGTTTCTTTCTTTCTTTGTTTCTTTGTTTGTTTCTTTGTTTCTTTGTTTGTTTATTTAATTAAAACGGAGTGCGCTGGTCGAAGGATAGGTCCCGTCCGTCCTTCGTTTTCTCTCTTCCACCGTTGGCCAAATAGGTACCGTCCCCTCGCAAAACGACGCCTTGCGCCCCTCCCGGCAATTCATCTCCCGGCACTTCTGGGACTCCCGGCACTCCTGGGGCTCCAGGCACTCCTGGGACTCCAGGCACTCCTGGGACTCCAGGCACTGCTGCGCGACGTTAAAGTTGGTGGGCACGGCGTTGCTTACGACCTGTGGGTATGGAACCACCTGTGCGGGTGCGTACGGTTTCACGCCGCCAAATGAGGGTGGGTAAATGTTATTGAGAAGTTCAGGTGCCTCACCGTACGAGATGGCGATTTGGCCGGGCACTCCCGGGTATCCTGTCGCTCCCGGGTGTCCTGTCAATCGCGGGTATCATGATCCTGTTGCTCCCGGGAACCCTGTCTGTCCCGGATATCCTGTCGCTGCTGGGTATCCTGTCGCTGCCGGGTATCCTGTCGATCCCGGGTATCCTGTCGCTGCCGGGTATCCTGTCGATCCCGGGTATCCTGTCGCCTCCGGGTATCCTGTCATTTGGTACTGCCGGTACACGGGAGGTGCTTGGTGTGCTGTTGAGTAGGTAAAGGTAAATACATTTGTGTGAGACCCAATGCGCAAAAGGTCATCGGGCCGATGTCGGCAGCCGTTGGCACGCGCAGGCGGTGTGCGGGCCAACGGCAGCCGACGTCGGCCCGAGGGTCTTTTTGCGCATTAGATAGGACTTTCCGCTGTGGATATAGTGCTATCTATCGTATATCACACACACACACACACACACACACACACACACACACATACACACACACAAACACACACACACACACGCACTTACACACACACACGAACACGCACACCACCACCGCAACGACGACAACGAAAGTAACAACACCAACAACAAAACAGATAGTTTCGACCATCAAAACTATTAGCTCTTTCAACCCTGCATCGAATATTCAAAATGTGTTAGGCATCTTCCAACGAATACGCTAGGTAGTGGGAGACGGATGGACCATGATGGGCGCCTGGGAGGTGCCAAGCTAATCTGGTGCGACCCTTGAACAGTCGCGGTCCATCCTTCTCCCTCTGAAACTTGTCAGGCGTGAACAGATAAGGTGAAGGTAAAACAAGTTGTTGGGTTTTTTAAATCGCGATTGACGTAAAATGATGACTGATGAGTATAGGCATGGACAGACAGAACGTTTTCAGGACCACATTGAATCCCCCAATACGCAAAACGTTTTCAGAACCGCAATGAATACCCCAATAAGCAGAACAGATGTATTCAGGTGACATTGAAACCTCCAATACCCAGAACGATTTGAGGACAACATTGAATCCTCCCAATACGCAGAACGTTTTCAGAACCGCAATGAATAACCTAATAAGCCGAACGTGTTCATGACGACACTGAATACCCAAATACGCAAAACTTTTTCAGAACCGCAATGAATCCCCCAATACGCAAAACGTTTTAGGACAACACTGAATCCCTCAATACGCGGAACGTTTTCAGGACAACATTGAATCCCCCAATACGCAAAACGTTCTCAGACCACAATCCGCCAAATGTTTTCAGGACAACATTCAATTCCCCCAATACCCAGAACCTTTTCATGACAACATTAAATCCCCCAACACGCAGAACGTTTTCAGGACAACACTGAATTCCCCAACACGCAAAACGTTTTCAGGACAACATTGTATAGCCAAGCCAACGTCGGCCGCCCCGCCCTAATGCTGCAGAGTAGATAAATATAATATGTACCTTTTAACGCCCTGACTAGTAATGACGATATCGCTCGATATCGTCAGTAGCTGTCAATGGATTAATTTGCGCCGATCTGTGACTTTGGACCTCGTATGGAATTTTCTCTTCTTTATTTTATTTTTTCTTTCTTCTTCTTTCATGCAAAATGCAACATTCACATAATACATTTACAGTGTCTTGACAATCACAATTCTACTGACTTTAACGGCATGCGGGTTGGAGGCAGTGACAGCATATACAGTAAATCAGAATAGTTACCCAATGCACAAAAGGCCATCGGACTTACATCGGCCCGATGACCTTTTGCGCATTGGGCAGCCACAAGAAGAGAGAAAAAAATGATTCCAACTTACGTATTGTAAAGGGTGCTGACCTGACTGAAAAGGAAAACAAGGGAAGATGTGAGACATTTGGTATAATATTGAAATCGTGATATTATAGTATATTGAGCAACATTTTGCTTGATGTAGTGCCGATACCAGGCAGATGTGATTACGAAACCCGAATCAAAATGTCCAAGTCGTAAGACGAGGACATTTGATTCGGGTCAACTAATCACATCGGTCTGTTTATCGGCACTATATCAAGCAAAATGTTGTTCAATATAATAGTATGTACCAGTCCAAAACAAAACTTTACCAGAGTCCTTCTGATTACCGCCATTGGTGCTGAAGTGGTCAATTTCGCTATAATGCCAGCAGGTTTGTTTATTTAGTCCTTTTCTAAGGTTGTCACTAAAACTAGCGGACATCAGTGTCGTCAATGTCAATAGTATGCCGATTCGATTAGTGTCTTTGCTGCTGTCTATTCACTTATGTGTGCGTGTGTGGGAAAGAAATTTCGAGCGTACGTACACACTAAGAAGTATTCTTTACTAGTGCGCATAAGGAGCTTGCTAATGTGACAGTATGAGCATATTGAGCGTTTTTGCATTGCGGACAGAGGCAAGCATCAAGATTAAATCTTTATGGTCTGCAAGGGATTATTGGAAGGAAAGTATATCGAGCAAGTTTATGAATATTAATTTGCTTGTTATACAATATATCAGTACATGTGTCAAAGAAGGGAAAATTTTATGGAGTGGGTACATATTATGATATAGATTGTCGGACGGTCTTCAACTTGTAACAAATGTACGCGGCTTCGACACGCTGCAAACTATAAGGCTCGATCATGGTAATTCAAAGGTGGTACCACCTTGAGCGCCCAATCTATTTCGGCACCACCTTTGAACTATCACAGTTGATCTGTCTCATGAACTATAGCTGTCTTCAGTGAAATGCTGCCAGATTCAGTGGATTCTACACTTAGGGTACCATGACTACTCAACTGTGATGTATTCACAGGGGGAGGAAACCGTAGTTATGACAGTCATGTGAAGAGTTGTGCCCCTGACTCGTAGCGTCACATTACAGAACACGTCACTGCCATAACTTCGGTTTTCTCTCCCCTCCCCTCCCCCCCCCCCCCACCCCCCACCCCCTCCGCCTTCTCACTCCCCTCGTGATGTATTCTGTATTCTACAGAAAGCATCTCCCAAATCGAGGGATTTCGACATTAGGATTCAATGCTTTAGTGAAATAATGCTCTGAAATTCTGAAATTACTTCTAACTCTCGAAAACTGTCATGGTCGATCAGAACTGAAATGCAGTCTTTAGCAACAACTCCTGAATTTGGGGATTTTGAATACAGCAGGTTTCAGTGAGTTGTAAAGAGACAATGCTACTTGCGTCCTATTAGAATATGGCCGTCACTCCTTTACCCTCATTAATCCTTTTCATCCTGATACACTACTGCTTAAAATTAATTTGACTATGATAGTTCAAGGGTGGTGCCAAAATAGCTTGGCGCCTGATGCGCCAAGCTATTCTGGCACCACCCTTGAACTAATATGGTTACTGTGTCTTAGTCCTAGTAGCCTTGACAGGACAATAAGCAATTTTTTAAAACATCAGCCTCAGGATGTAATGGGAACGACGGTCCTGTTCTAACAGAATGTGTTACCGTTTGTCTGTTATTATATCTCCGGATGATAAACTAATGTCGCTACTTACTGACTAGCGTTGATGACAATGGGCAAGATGGCGCCCAGGCAGATAAGAAAGCGTGCGGCTGACATAGTGACCTGTGTTCTCTTGTCTTTCTGCACGTGACAAACAACCACCATTTTTTTTTATATTTCACATTACCATTGAAATGATAAGGTTAAGAGAAGAAAAAGCACATTATACATAATAAGATAAAGTCCTTACCCCTTCCCTGCCACTGTACGTGTGTTTTTTGTTTCTGAAATCCTGGCTCATTCAACGACCAAAAGCCGAAACCGTCCAAGAAACGTGGATACAAATTGGTCTCAGCAAGAGGCATAGATCCTCATGAGCCCCCGCAGTCGCGGGGGCTCATGAGGATCTATGTCTTGCAATTGGATCGTGGTCACTTTTTCTCGGCAGTGAAAAGATAAAGGATAAAACTTTGCCGCGAGAATGTGAAAAATCTAAATTATACATACATTAAATAAATAGTGCCAACTAAAAATTTACCGGACAGCAATTAAAACTTATCAATTGAATTTTCGCATGAGACGTGTGCCCTTCTTCGAAACTGATCAGATTTACAGTAAAGTTTTAAACTAAAGGCTAAATGTCTGTATTTTGTAAATCTGTTTCCTACCAGTTTCACCTTTGAATAATTCAGCACTCTTATTGAACATTTGTAATCAGAAACTGATGTGATCATAGAAGGATGTAAAGTTCAAATCTAGCAACCCTCAAGCTGAAAGTTCGATGCAATATATAAAGCAGAATCGTTTTCACTTCTAATGCACTTCCACCAACCATGAAAGTTCAAGGATGATGTCGTAATATTTTGACGCCTATATGCGCCAAGCATAAATATGTTACTATAATAGTAGTAGAGTTATGGCACCAAGCTGTTCTGGCACCATCTCGTAAACTGACATGGTCGCTCGATCTCCTACAGTGGTATGTAGTCTCCAAGGGACAACGCGTACCGCTTGCGCAAGTACACCCCAGATAGACCCCCTCGGGGATCTGCCACAAGTACACTTCTGTTCAAATGAGATAGTAATTAACGTCTCATTTGAAAATAAATGTGTCTGTGCCTAACTCCCCGAGGAGGTCTATTAACATCTCATTTGAATACAAGTGCAAGTTGGCTTAGTGCCCGAGTTGGTCTTTCTGTAGAGCCTGTGTTCCCGTAAACGGTACGCCAGCGTAATCTCAGAATCGTGCGCTATTCATGTAAACGTAAATCAAAGAACCGTGGTTTTCTAATGGTTATGACAAATACTAAGTCAACGTTTCTTTGACTTACTGTCTATAGTCATAATTATGTTGATGATCCTCAGACTTCAGTCAGGACCCGTCAACGCACCTGTTCTGAGAAATCTACTTCCTGTTCTCATGTTTTATTCTTTTCCACATTCACCAACAGGTTAAACCCCGTATGACTTTCTCCACAGAGATATAAATGAAATTGCAAGAACCCTGCCAGAAAAGGGCACTGATTTGCTGCAGGGGCGCATGAGAATCCGTGCCTCTTGCAGGTCAAAGGGGCTGGCTTGCAAGTGGAAGGGACTGAATCTTGGCGCGGATTTAAACTCGTACTTCTTCTCCCGAGTAGTAAAAAAATGGTGCCGAACCTTTGTACAACAAGAGGCTTAGATTCTCATGGGCCCCTGCGATTGCAGGGGCCCATGAGAATCTATGCCTCTTGTAGATGTAAGGGTTGAGGAGGGGAGAATTTCGGATAATTCGTGATCTGGTCTGTGTCTGCTGTACATGGCATACTATAGGTTGATCCCATCGCGTCATGCCCATCGTTCAAGCTATTGTTTCGTGAGATCCCATTCTAAAAGCGGTTGTCAATGTAAATCCTCCGATGTTAGAGGTTACGTAGTATTTATAGTCATTTGTTTCCTATCCCTTTTCTTACTCACTCCATTGTCACTCGTGTCACTTGTCATATGTTGTCCATTACAGTGTCGTTTTACCCCAACCACCCCCACCCCCCACCCCCACCCCCACCCCCAACCCGCGATCCATCTACCTCACAGACCTCACGCCCACCCCCACCCACCCGCCCCCCTTCCCCCTCTCCTCCACCACTACCACAACCCCACCATCCTTCTTCGACCACCCCAAGCCACTCGAGTCCTTTTGCTTTTGGCTCACGTTGACACATCGCAGTGCCCGCAACGTGTGGCATGCAAAAATTTTAATACGGTACCTTGGCACAATAGAGATGACACCTTGATTGTCCATTTTAATGAGAAAAGGCCCTCTGGCCAACCCTGACACATACCCCTCCCGTTTAACGTTCCCAAACATGAGACTGAATTTTTGGATTCACCCATGGATAATAATTGTTGTTTGGACAGCTATTGACTTTGGTCATTCAGTGAACACTCTACAGATTTTAAAAACAAAACGTACGTACATTGGTAAGAAAAGGGATTAACTCATTCGCGGCCAGCCGCATCCGGATGCGCGGCATAAGCCGCCCGCGCATCCGGATGCCGCTGGCCGCGAATGAGTCAGCTTGGCTCATTTCCAAGCACCACTGACGACACCGCGGCGCGACTGATCCAGCATGGCCCGTTGTTTGGGCACTTTCGGCCGGCATGGACATTATTTTTGGTGGGCCAAGCCACCAAGATGATCGCACGCTATGGCTACACAAATCAGACTGCTTCTGATGTTGTAGACACTACTCATGGACTGCCTACCGGTCGAGTCCTATACTGAGTGTAGCTACGGTGACGTTAGGACATATGAAACGGACGACAATCGCCCGTAATAATTAGACATACGTCACGTCCGCTTTCCGGGGCACGCCCGATGGGCGCCCTCCAGAGGAACTTGACAGACTAAAACTGACCCCTCCGCAAGAAGCGTAGATTCTCCTGTGCCCTTGTGGCTGCAGGGCCACATAAAAATCTGTGCCTCTTGCATACACGGTCGAACTGACTGAGAAACTGTAGTTGTGATCGTGATCTATTCACACGTGCGTCAGCCTGATGACAAGAATAAACGGACACCACAAACGAGCTGCCCGGGGCCATCCATCCATTGGACCATGCCTTGTCATGCTTTAGACAGACGGTCGTGTCTGTGGACATCAAATAAAACTCACGGCAGACCCTCGACTCTTCAGCCCCTGTATTACCGACGAAATCGGGGACGAGGAGGGAGGGTATCCCGGATTAACCCCTCCACTGTCGAGAAAAACCAAACTGCAAGAGGCATAGATCCTCATGAGCCCCCGCGTCTTCGGGGGCTCATGAGGATCTATGCCTCTTGCTGAAACCAAAGTTGTGTCCATGTTTCTTGGACGGTTCTGGCTTTTAGCCGTTGAATGAACACGATTTCTAAGAAACAAAATTTGACGTACACTGAGTGGCAGAGAAGGGGTTAAATGGTGACATTTGAGTTGAGTGCCGTACGGTTTTTCGTTTTCATGATGACGTAGCCAACCATTGTAATCGGTGATCACGCTCATGAGAAAAAGATGAATTGAGACGTCAGTCTCCGTTTTCGCAATTTCCTCAGTCGGTAACCCAGACCAAAAAAGATGACTGCCAAGCGTGTGAAAAAAAAACCACCCCCACTGCCCACCCCCACCCCCACCCCCTTCCCCCACCCCCAAAACAAACAAACAAACAAACAAACAAACAAACAAAAACACGCCGAGTTCGGATATCTTAGAAAGTACAATTGCAACACAAATAATTTATTAAATTTTCAGGTTGAAAACCCCCGACTTTGTCTAAGTGGACATACAGACAAGACAAATGATTTACTACATATCTTGTTCTTTTGCCAAATTATAAGTCGGCTAGCCGAGATGTTTCTGCACAACTGACTGACTGGTTTTTCCTTACCTTCCATCCGACCTTGGGTCATGTACCTGCCGCGTCTCCACAGAAGTCGGTCCAGCAGCGAAATCTCTTTTCCCAACCGAGTTCCGTAACGCAAGCTCCACTGACGCATAGTCCTGCCTGTCGGCAGAACTATGCGTGGAGCTTGCGTTACAGAACTCGGCTGGGAAAAGAAATTACGCGGTACGGCAGGCTAGTTGCTTAAAACTCATTCTACCCCGAAATCCTCAAATTTTGCCGTTGTTCTCTGAAGACTGCATTGCAGTGCAGGACACATATCGACCATGATAGTTCAAGGGTGATGCCAGAATAGCTTGGCGCCCATAGGCGCCAAGCTATTCTGGCATCACTCTTGAACTATCATGGTCGATCCTTATCTTGCTGTGGTGTGTCTGGGGTAGAATGAGTTAATTGGTCTCGCCTTTTCTTCCAATGCGCCGGTTTACACTGATGTACGCCCTGCCTGTCTGCTAATATTACGATAAGATTTTTTTGTAGATATGATATTGAAAAACACAAGGCTGAGACAAAGGGTCATTATAGTCAGTGTTCACAATAATGGTCTCCGTTAGACACGTTCAAACCTATAGTCAAGTTACAATAATGCTTCAGTCACAAAAGATTTAACTTATGATCTTTGCCGAATGTCGTAATGACGAAATACTTCTCCGGCTGCTCGTTCCCTTTGCATGCGGCGGAGTTCCAGTGTGACCCACGCGCACGCCGGTCAGTTGAGGTCACTAGGAAACCTGTGTTACGCCGCTCTGTGCCGCTGATGAACTGTGTCAAACAGTTTTAGCTGATGGTGAAAAAAAATCACTTCAAATCGGACCTTCTCAAATCAATTGTTTTTGTGTTTGCTTGTTTGTTCAGTTTGTTTACTTGCTTGCTTGTTTGTTCGTTCGTTCGTTCGTCCGTCCGTCCGCCCGCCCGCTCGTTCGTTCGTTCGTTCGTTTGTTCGTTCGTTCGTTCGTTCGTTCGTTCGTTAAATTTGACTCGAGCTGACCGGACTCACTGAACCAATAATAGTTTCAAATGACCGATTCAAATGAATACAAGAATGCCACAACTTTGCAATGCGGCCGTGTATTGTTTCATCTAGGCGACACTGGTGTGTGTGTGTGTGTGTGTGTGTGTGTGTGTGTGTGTGTGTGTGTGTGCGTGCGTGCGTGCGTGCGTGCGTGTTTATATGAACGCCCATTTAGTGACATTTTGTAGCTGTTTTATTTTGATGCCCGAGCGATGATTATGTGCCGCGGAAGCCCGGCTTGTAATACCATGTTGCTAGTTTATGATTACTGCTGTGACACGTATAAATAATACTAAGGTAATGTTGAGTGGTGCTATATGATATTTAACTCATTCGCGGCCAGCCACATCCGGACGCGGCTGGCTGCGAATGCGTTAATCTGATAAAACTTAAAATTAATTGGCTTACATGTTTTATGTGATACATAGTCAGTATGTCATGTGTATCTGTCTTATTTGTACTCTACTTGTATAATTATGTTTATCACTTATCCTTTAACTTCTGTCGTTTATAAGCTGTGGGCTGTAACTGACAAGAATATCCTTTTGGGACAATAAATATTTTGAATCTTCAATCTTGAAATAAATCCAGTAACTGTACTAGTTGTAATCCAGTCAGTCTGGGGACGAAGAAGTCTGATTTTCAAACAACATAAAGACTGAAGACGCATATTAGAAGCACCCATAAAACCCGGAACAGTCCGCATTGTAGTACTTTTTCCAAAAGCATTTTAAGTGAGAGAGTCAGTGGAAGGCAGGAGTCTCAGAAACCTCACGCCAGAGCAAGATCAAAACAACTTCTTCCAATTATTTTAACCTTTATGCTTGATGTCTGGAATAGGATTACCGGACTATTGTGCATCATTTATGTTCCCGGTGTCTCAGTTGTGTAATGCGCGTGACCAACACCTGCGTATCCTTCATAATCTCCCTGCAGACCTGTCCAGGCCTAAGGACTGCAAAACTATGACTGAAACACCAACGTGACTGCAATGACTCGGATTGATCAGAGTCCGGCTAGAGGTTTTTTTTCCCCATACTACTATTTTAAGCCATAGCCCTACTGCAGGCGCCAAGCTCATCAGTCTGGCACTGCCCTTGAATTATCATGGTCAATCCATCTCCTGCAACTGGGTACATATTCGTTAGGCAACACCTCCAAAAATGAGAAATGGGACCTTGGGGCTAAAAAGGTTTAAACAATAAACTAAATAGTCACTTATAGAGTTGTGCGGGGAAAATGTCAGAAGTGGAGAAGTGGTGCCTGCTTACGAAGAATATTTTTCCAAGCAAAGTTTGTCAAAAATGATAAAAACTGTGTAATGATCCCCCCCCCCCCCCCCTTCAGACATGATTTGATAGGACTGATGATATCTTCGGGCCCAAGAAGGTTGACCCGCATCAAATATGTTGAACTACTGACTCAAGACTAAATTCGAAGACTTAAGTTCACACTAGGCGGACGTGGATATGACAGTCATATGGCCGGGATTCAGTCATAGTCCCGCCGAGGTGCTGGCGTGCTGATATGAGAGGGGGCTTGGACGGTGAAATGATGCTTATTCTAATTATAGTTGTCATCAAGACAATCAAGTCCAAACTAAATCGAGCCAGAGCCGCGGCCGAGTGTGCCCCCCCCCCCCAGTCCCCCCCTCCCCCCCGCCCACCCACCACACACCCCCACCACTACCCCACCCCAGCCCCACCCCGCCTTACGGTAATGTGAATTAGACTGACTTCAAAACAGTGTTGCTTAATGTGGCCTGCAATGTTGCCATGTCAAGTTCCCATAAAATCCGTTGGAAGACACCAGAGATATTGCCCGTAGCCATGCAAGACTGACTACCCCCATTACGCGCACTTAGTTTTGCGGCGGCCCAGTACTACTGAGCCTGCCGAAACACCGTCTTTACCGAGTCATCGCGGCCTAAACGGCATGACCGGCGTTTTTTAGAACTTATTCGTTTGGCCAGAAGCACACATCAAGCAAGATTGTATTTATGCACATTCCTCAACAACAACGACAAAAGGCGTAATTGAAAAATCAGTTACCATTAATCTTTTCATGTTCTTTTGTGTTTTAATAGTGAAATGGAGTCAGTGGACTACTAAGGAGGCAGTCAGTAGTCTACCAGCCGCATCACTGATGATAAGATGAGGTTTGGAGTAAAGGTGACATCAGTTGTATCCCATCAAAGTAATGCTAAACTGAAATGAACTACCAGTTCCGTTATACGTGTAGAAGTACCCAACGGAGAAAGAAACACGCTTAGAAAAGACGCCGGGTACAACACAATTCAAGTATTAACTATTTCGGGTAAATACCCTTTGTCAAAATAGACAAACAAACAAACAAACTGAGAGATTAGCCGCTACTTATTTAGTGCTTGACTAGCTTGTGATCTTTAGTTTTAGCGGTGACATGGGCATGCACAAGAGTATTAAAATCATGCACAACACTGAGCCGATTTGATTAAGAAGACCGTATGACTCACACAGCTGAATCAGCTCAGTGTCTTTTCAAGATAACAAGAGTGGAGTCAAGATCGGAGATCTTGTGATTTAATCGGATTGAATGTGACACGTCATTAACTTAAAGCTAGTTTTCTCAAGAATTGTTTTAGTCGCCTGCTGAAACTGAAGAGAAAAATTATTCAGATCGGAAGGACTGAGAATGTTTAAGCTGAAAACCAACAGGAATTATACGAAGGCGAATACATTTTTTTGATAAAAGCGAGATGACTGGAGCATTTAGTTTTAGAAAAAATAGTTTTAGCATAAAAAATGACAAAAAGAAAAGAATCGGTGGTAAAAAAGCAAAACGTGAAACCAAACGTGAATGCAAGCCAGTGAAAAAAGCTGACGAAGGCCGATGCTAGTACAAGGAAAACGAGACAAACGTTATACGCGTGTGTAAATGTCTGCGCTTTGACTTCCTGGGTCACACGGGTTAATTTCCCAACCTACGTCTTTGTCGTTCTCTAAGTGTATATCATGGCATGGTCGCAGCTATGCTAGCGCATCGACTGATCAAGTTGATAAACTCTGCGGCGGAGTGTGCTTTGGTTGCTGATCAAACACTACGTGCATGTCGGCTATTGGCAAAAGTGTGTTGGTTCTGCTCAAGCCAAAAACTGCTTGCTTCACATAAGGTTCAAGTGAGTTACTGAGAATTCTTCGCAGAAGCATAGTGAAGAGGAAAGGAAGTGTTTTGTGAAAATCAGTGGCCCAGCGGACGCATCACTGAAAAGCACAGAAAATGTCGATTTGCTACAAGATACACTAACTTATAATGGTGGTGGGCTGTACATGCATGTATGCAAGACAAAACTTAGCCTGTGATGTGTTGTACCCTAGTTCAACTTTATAATCTAATGAAACGTGTAAATCATTCTTGCACAAGTTCAGTGAATACACTAATTTCGTATAAGTTTTAAGAAATTTCTTACACAAATATTACCCACTTGGTTATGTGCAGCCACCGTAGTGTTTACCCCTTTTCATCCTGATACACTACTGCTTGAAATTATTTTGACTATAATAGTTTAAGGTTGGTGCCAAAATAGCTTGGAGCCAAGCTATTCTGGTGCCACCCTTGAACTAAAATGATCTATCTCCTAATCTGCACTGTAGCCTTTATAGGCCAATAAGCAACTTTTTCAACCTCATGATGTAATGGGTTACAGTGCAGTTGGCAGCATGCAAGCATAAGGTGATTAACTCATTCAAGACATGCTGCATAAACACAGGTGGCATAAAGCTGCCAGTCAGAATGCACCCAGTCATGACTGTGTTAATGTATACCGCAATAATTTGATATATTGTTTTATCACATCTTTCTTACAGTATACCACTGTGGCTCAAGCAGGTGATATGACACCAAAGAAAATCATTCTCGATGTGGACACTGGAATTGATGACGCTCATGCCATAATGTTGGCACTGTCACAGGCTAATGTGGATGTCCTGGCGATCACGTGTGCCAATGGCAATGTCAAAATTGATGATGTCACTGCCAACACTCTGCGCGTCCTGAATGCCTGTGATAAGTTGGATGTGGGGAATGTGTTGTCACAAATTCTCAAATTCTTGACCAGCTTGTGCAAGCTGCCACTGGTACTGTGAACTGTACCAGTGGCTGCTTGTTCAAGCGGGTAATCTTCTCCTGTATACAATAATGAAAGAATATTTCTAAGCATTTTATGACATACTTTCTGAAACTCATGTAGCTGTTCACCCCTCCTCTCTCTCTTCCCCCTTCCCCCTTCTCCATCACCTCCCCACTAACACCCTCACCCCACCCCCACCCCCCACCCCCCAACCATCCCCCACCCACCCCTATTGTGCATCCATCGGTACTGAGAGCATTACCACAGTCTGCAAGACAAAACTTAGCCTGTGATGTGTTGTATCCCATTTCTAGTTCAGCTTTATAATCGAGGTTGGCAAGTTTTTATCTTTCAAACCTTCCTATATGTATGTATTGATAAATACTATTATTGCTGGGAGATTTTGGCTGAGTCTTTTTTCTTAAAATGGAGATATGTGACTTGTTATAGTTTACTAGAAAACGGATATATATATATAGTAATCAACGTCATGCGGATGCATGCGCACACACTCCAAAACACAAACACTCTAATCAAATAACACGAACGCAAGAAGGCTTCAACAGTACAGTACTTGTAACATCTGACAACATTCGTGCACACACACATGTATACACACATGTAAATGTGTACATGCACGTACATACACTGGTAAGTACAATTACTCATGTAATGATATTTCTGGGAGGGCATGTTATTGATAATATTTATAATACATGTACATCCACAAAATTCAGTTGGGTAGCCTTGTATGAGAATTTGTAGAGAACAAACCAGCACATTTTTCATTAGTTCTTCTATTTTCTTGCAGGTGCCAGTGTACAAGGGAGCAGCAAGATCACTACTAGGTCAGGTGTCTACATATTTCAACTTTGATGGGGCGGCATGGAAAACACCTGTGGATTTGAGCTGTCTTCAGCCTGACCATGCAGCAAATGCTCTCGTCAACCTGGCTAAACAACATCCAGGTCAAAGGTTTTCTACTATTTTGTGTGTACATTTATGTATTTTTTTTAACCCATAACGTCCTGAAGCTGAAGTTTTAAAAATTTGCTTATTGTCCTTTGGAGGCTACATTACAGATGAGGAGACAGATCAACCATTTTTGTTCAAGGGTGGTGCCAGAATAGCTTGGCGCCTCGGATGCCAAGCTATTCTGGCACCACCCTTGAACTATCATAGTCAAATTTATTTCAAGCAAAAGTGTATCAGGATGAAAGGGGTTGTAGTGTAGATGACTTGAATACCGATGTGAAGTTAAGTTCTGAATTGTAAATGTGCTTTGTAACTTCTTTCATCACACTGAAAACTACATCCCCTCATGAGATAAAATAGTTCAAGAGTGGTGTTAGAACAGGACATCTGGGCACCAAAAGGCACCAAGCTATTCCAATACTACCACCGTACTATCATGGTTGATACATGTCTCGTAATTTCAGGAGTAATAAGGATAAGAAGTAAGATGAATGGTTGGCTCGCATTTAATAAATAATAATAATTACGGTATTTATAATGCGCTTATCTTATAATAATTATAACTCTAAGCGCGCACTCACAACTCGCGCACGCAATCGCATGCTTTAGACAACGACTCACGAACCACAAATAGTGAAAAAATTTACGACAGTCTGCTTAGGGTGGGGAGTGTGGTGGTATAGTGCTAGAACTGTTGAAAGAGGTGAGTTTTGAGGGCGGACTGGAAGGAGGAGAGAGAGTGTTTCTGACGGAGAGAGAGTGGGAGAGTGTTCCAGATGGATGGACCGTATACTGAGAAGGAGCGGGGGCCAAAGTGCTGAGTTTAGTGCGGGGGATGTGGAGGCGGAGAGGGTCGGAGGCGGAGTGGAGGGAGCGGGGAGGAGTGTAGGGTGAAGTAAGTTTGAGAGATAGGCGGGAGCGCAGTTGTTCAGGGATTTGTAGCAGAGAGACAGAATCTTGTATTGGATGCGTTGGGGGATGGGAAGCCAGTGAAGGAGTTTGAGCAGGGGAGTGATGTGGTCGGATTTTTTCTTTCTGAGGACGAGGCGCTGGAGAGTGAAAGTGGTGGAGTGAGGGAGGCCGGAAAGGAGAGAGTTGCAGTAGTCGATGCGAGATAGGATGAGAGAGACAGCAAGTTTGGTCGCAGCTTCGGTAGTGAGGTATTTTCTGATCTGACCGATGCGGCAGAGGTGGAAGTAGCATGCCTGGGCTGTGGCGGAAACAAAGCTGGTCATGGAAAGAGAGGAATCGAGGATAACGCCGAGGTTTTTGGCCGAGTCAGAGAGGGAGATGGGGGTGCTGTCGAGTTGAAGGTGGAGGGAGGGAGGGAGCTGGGAAAGTTTCTGGCGAGTGCCTACCAGCATGGCTTCCGTTTTGTCGTCATTCAGTTTAAGCTTGTTTGCTGTCATCCAGTTTTTTACGTCTTCGTAGCAGTCAGCCGTGCGAGTCAGTAGTGACTGAGTGTTGTCGAGTTTGTCTTTGTCTAGTAGTTGTGAGTCGTCAGCGTAGAGGTGGTGGTTTATGTGGTGAGACTGGATGATGTTGGACAGGGGAGACGTGTAGAGTGTGAAAAGGACCGGGCCCAGGACGGACCCCTGTGGAACTCCGCAGGAGAGCATGACTGGGTTGGAGGAGACGCCGTCGATGGTGACGGACTGCTGTCTGTCGGAGAGGTAGGAGAGAAACCAGGAGTGAGCAGAGTCAGTGATGCCAAAGGAATGATGAAGGCGGTGGAGGAGGATAGAGTGGTCTATAGTGTCGAAGGCGGCAGAAAGGTCGAGTAGCGTAAGAAGGGAGATGTTGCCCGAGTCGGTGGAGAGAAGCAGGTCGTTTAAGATATGTAGAAGGGCTGTTTCAGTGCTGTGATGTTTGCGATAGGCAGACTGGGAGGGACTGAGGAGGTTGTTGTCGGCGAGGTGGAGGTTGAGCTGGTTGAGAACGACCTTCTCAAGAAGCTTGGACAGGAAAGATTGGTTGGAGACTGGGCGATAGTTTTTGAGTTCGTTTGGGTCGAGGTTGTGTTTTTTGAGGAGAGGACGGACGATGGCGGACTTGAAGATATCGAGGACGGAGCCATTCTCTAGAGATGTGTTGATGATGTCGGTAATGAATGGCAGAAGTTTTGGAAGGCCGTCCCGGTAGAGAGAAGCTGGGAGAGGGTCTAGTTCGCAGGTTTTGAGAGACATGGACTTAATGGTCTTGAGGACTTCATCCTGAGAGACGGGCTGGAAGGACGAGAGGGGGGTGCCGGAAAAGGGGGTGTCGGGAGGGCAAGGCGGAGAAGGAAGAGTGTCGAGTGTGTTGCGCAGAGTTTGGATTTTGTCGGAAAAATAGGTGATAGCAAAGTGAGTCTAAGTAATGGGCCAGTGGTCGTCCGACTATGGGCTGTCGTCCGTGGTAAAACTTTAACATTGACATTTTCTCGGAGGCTATTCAAGCTACAATCTTCAAATTTAGCCCAAGGGTATTTAGTTGCAAGACCTGTCTAAGCAATTTCAGTGACCTTGCTCAAAGGTCAAGGTCACAAGGGGTCCAGAAATAGGTTTTTAAAAAAATGGCCAATTTGTGGACATAAATTATCATATCTCAAATACTATTTTCAACTTCAAAAACAAACATGGTACAGAGATACCCGATGGTAAGACCTTTCTATGCATACCAATGTGGCTCACCCCTTGGAAAGGTCAAGGGTCACAAGAGGTCCAGAAATAAGTTTAAAATTGCAATATTTCACCAAAAATTGCTTTTTCTCAAATACTATTTTCAACTTCAAACATAAACTTGGTACAGAGATACCTGAGGTGGGGCCTTTCTAATTCTGTGCATACTAATTTGGATGACCTTTTGGAAAGGTCAAAGGTCATAAAAGGTGGACAAATGTGTAATTTTTAATGCCAATTTTTTGACAGAATTTAGTTATTGATCGGTCATATCACAGTTTTGGATTGGTCATACACGTGAGCCATAAGGGCTTTGCCATTCTTGTTTTCATGTATTTTTAGCATATCAGCATACTTTGTTCTTTCTACCTGTTTTGCAGGGGAGATTACCCTTGTGGCGCTGGCTCCATTAACCAATGTTGCCCTTGCTGTCAACATTGACCCGGCTTTTCCCAAAAATCTGCGAGATGTGGTCATAATGGGGGGCAACACTGATGGTGAGATTAAGCACTTTTGTCCTCTCTACTAGAACATACCAGTAACTCGTGAGCATTGAGTAACATGCTCTTGTGGCCAAGCAAAGAGTTGTTCCTGAATCAAATAATGGACGTTTGTTAGCCCTTTCACTGCCGAGAAAAATATGAACATGATCCGACTGCAAGAAACATAAATCTTTATGAGCCAGCACGACTGCGGGGGCTCATGAGGATCTATGCCTCTTCTTGAGACCACTTTGTGTCCATGTTCTGTGGACAATTGTGGCTTTTGGTCATTCAGTGAACACAGATTTGAGAAACATAGCGTGGGTCCGTTGGCAGGGAAGGGCTTAATGAAGTTTTTTTTCATTTTCTACATAAAAACTTAACCCATTTAGCCCCCTACAGCAGGAGATTGATTGACCATGATCATTCAAGGATAGTGCCAGATTAACTTGGCGCCTGAAGGCACCAAGCTAAGCTGGCAATACCCTTGAATTATCATGGTCAGTCCACCTCCCACATCTGGTACATAGTCATTAAGTAACACTTCCAAAATTTGGGAAATGCGCCCATAGGGCCAAAAGGGTTAAGAAAGTATGTGTGAACAGTTTTGCGGGATAGTGTACAAGGGGTTTAAGAAGGAAATATGTTGGTTTTTTGTTTTTTTTATTTTATTAGCTCGTGGTCGTGTCAGCCCATGTGCAGAGTTCAACTTTCATGGGGATCCAGAGGCCGCACACATTGCACTGAATTCTTTGGAAAACATCCGACTTTTGCCATACGAAGTCTGTGTAAACCACCTTCTTTCGTGGGTAAGATTGTGCCTAGTGGTGCAGTAAATTCAACACTAATACCCTTCAACAGGAGATGGAACGACCATAATTGTTCAAGAATGGTGCCAAAATAACTATACTAGTACCACCAATGAACTATCATGGTCATTGTGTGGTCTGAACTGGTATGAAAAAAACCAGCTCCATAATTTGGAAATTGGGACTTAGTTGTTTTCTTAAAAATAAATGAAATTCAAATAAAATGGCAAAGCTTCTACAGGTTTGTCTCAGTATATCACAGGACCTGGGTGAAAATAGAGGAATCCCTCTGCTCTGGACAAACGAACAGTTAGACCCCTTGACCCATTCCTTAAGGCACCAAAATGCCAGACCACGACAAATATGTACAAGGCATGAAATGTCGAACTCTACACCTCTAAACACAGCCTTTGCAGAAATACCAGGCACTCCCAAGATAGACAAACTTCGGGAGTATGCCACAAGTACTCTTCTATTCAAATAAGATGCTAAGCATCTCAGTTGAATATAAGTGCACTTCTGGCATACTCCCCGAATGGGTAAATCGGAAGAGTACTCGCACAAACTGAGTGGGAGGTCACTGTTTTGTCATTGCTTTTCTGAAGCAAGTTTCTATGGTTCCTGATTATTTTCTTGCAAGTTGCATACTTGACAGTCACCCTTTTTGGTCTGTATTTTGTTCTGTTCAAAGGACTTCATGCAGAAATGGACAAGCCAGAGCAACAAAAAGTCACACTTCCTGCGGGATTCTCTAGGCTTTCCTGTCATAGATGCCAAATCTTTCGGGCGTCAAGGTTACCGAACATGTGACGGTTATGCGATGGCAGCTGCTCTTGATGAGCAAGTTGTTACAAAATCACAATCTGTTTATGCCACAGTGGAACTGAATGGTCAGCTAACTCGGGGTCAGATGGTGGTAGATTGGACAGGCCTATTAGAGAAGAAGGCAAATATGACTTTAATTCAAGGACTAGATATCAAAAGAATTGAAGAAATTTTATATGCGATTGTAAAGTAATTTGCAAACTGTACATAATAAGCGGGAGAAAATTTGAAGCAGTGGGAGAAAGTGCAGGCATGCGTGACAAGTGTGCTCTTTGCCACCATGTGTATGCGTGCAGCCACCTGTACTGTTTGCTGTACTGGTGGCTCTGTGTAAAATAGGGTTGAGGGTATTCCTAAGTTAGAAGTAGGTCTGGAAAACGTGCATATATATATATATATATATATATATATATATATATATATATATATATATATATATATATATATATATATATATATATATATATATATATATATTTGCCTCTTTTACAGACCAGTTTTGATATACATGTACTCATCTGAGTTAACTCATGCAGTTCTGACACACCACAGCAAGACGTGGATCGAGCATGATAGTTTAAGGTTGGTGCCAGAAAAGCTTGGTGCCCACAGGTGCCAAGCTATTCTGGCTCCACCCTTGAACTATCATGCTCGATCTGTCCCTGGAATTGTAATACAGTCTTTCAGAGGGCAACTTCAAAATTTTGGGATTTTGGTCCTGGGGTAGAATGAGTTAATTAGCAACATGACATACCACAGTAATGGTGGCAATCAAGCAAACTAAATGGGTTTATTTTAGAAGTGGCCATCCAAAGGACCGTAAAAGTGTTTGCTTAAAACAGATGTTTATTTTCTACAGATGTGAATTTTGAGATTAACCTCCTTACGCAGGCAGCCGCTGGTACTGTAAGCTGCATGTGCACAAGGAAATTAGTCTGCTTTCTGTTGGGAAGCGGTGGAGCGCTTTCAATAGCAAGCACATGACGTGATAGGCGGACAGGACTCCAACTGTGACAGTGAAGTAACTTTCAAGATAAAAATTCCGTCATATCTAGTTCCGTCGCAAACCTTGCTGTATAACGTTCGTTTGGCGCGAAGTGCTATGTGTGTGTGCATGCGTGTGTGCACCGTGCTGTGCCGTGCCGAGTGTGTGTGCGTGTGCATATGCTGGTGTGAGAGAGAGAGAGTGCATTATTGAAGAAAGGCCCGGCAGTGTGTTGGAGAGCTTGCACTATTGAAGAAAGGCCCTGCAATGTGCCTGAGAGCTGCAAAGGCATGGGAGGGGGGGGGGGGGGACTTGCATTATTGAATAAAGGCACGGCACTGTGGGGGTGGGGACTTGCATTATTTGAATAAAAGCACGGCAATGGGGGGGGGGGGGGGGGGGAGGGGGGCGGACTTGCATTGTTGAATAAAGACACGGCACTGTGGGGGGGAGGGGGGGGGGCGGGCTTGCATTATTGAATAACGGCACGGCACCGTGGGGGAAAGAGGGGGGGGGGGGGGAGGGCTTGCATTATTGAATAAAGGCACGGCACTGTGTGTGTTGGGGGGGGGGGGGGGGTGGTTGCATTATTGAATAAAGGCACAGTACTGTGGGGGAGGGAGGGCTTGCATTATTAAGGCACGGCACTGGGGGGGGGGGGGGGGGAGGAGGGGGGCTTGCATTGTTGGATAAAGGCACGGCAGTGTGTTGGAGAGCTTGCATTATTGAATAAAGGCACAGCACTGGGGGGGGGGGGGGGGGGCCTCGCGCTGGGACCATACGGCGTTGAGGCGCGTCCCCTGGGTGGTGGATAGGGGGTCCCTCAGAGGGGTGCACCGAATGAAATAAGGTGCCGTGAACCAACACGGTCTAAGGGAAGGTGACCCCGACAGAAAACCCCTGGTCCTCCTTGTAAGGGGGTTGGGCGTGGGGGTAGCTTCCCCACCCTGCAAAAAAGGAAATAGCTACAAAAACGCCGACGAAAAGACTAACAGTAATTCCTTTCCTGGAGGAGGAAGGTTCTTCTACTAGAAGACTTATGACGTCCTGTGGTGAAAGCCGGAAGTCTTCGGAAGCCACAGGACCGAGCCGCCTCTCTCTATCCAGGGATACAACCATGGGCACATGGAACGTCAAGACCATGTACCAGAGCGGCAAAGCCGCCCAGCGGCGGAAATGCAAAAGTACAACCTTTCCCTGCTAGGCATCAGTGAAGCCAGATGGACGCAGTCTGGCCAGAAAAGGCTGTTAAGTGGGGAGATGATTCTGTATTCAGGTCATGAAGAGGAGAATGCCCCCCCATACAGAAGGAGTAGCACTCATGCTGTCACCAGTGGCACAGAGAGCGCTGATGGGCTGGGAACCTCTTGGGCCAAGAATTATAACAGCAGCCTTTAGAACCAAGAAAAAGCTCAAGCTGAACGTCATCCAGTGTTATGCGCCCACCAATGACAGTGACGAGGAAGAGAAACAAGAGTTCTACGACCGACTCCAGAGTGCCGTGGACAAATGTGCGGAGCGAGACATCACCATCGTCATGGGCGATTTTAATGCCAAAATAGGGGAGGACAACACCGGATACGAAGAGGTGATGGGGAGACAGGGACTAGGCTCGGAGATGAGTGAGAACGGGGAGAGGTTTGTAGACTTTTGTGCTCTAAACCGACTTGTCATTGGAGGCAGCATCTTCCCACACAGAAGAATACACAAAGCAACTTGGGTCTCACCTGACCATACAACAGAGAACCAAAATAGACCATATCTGCATTAGCAAGAAATTTAGAAGATCCCTTCAAGATGTTCGAGTGAGGAGGGGAGCAGATGTCGCCTCAGACCACCATCTGCTTACCTTAAGAATGAAGCTCAAGCTAAAGAAAAGCCGCACAGAGACAACAAGAAGACCGCGCTATAATGTAGGCCTCCTGAGAGAAACTGGAGTTAGAGAAGAGTTCAAACTGGTGCTGTCCAACCGGTTTCAAGCGCTACAGGAGCTAGTAAATGAAGAGGAGGCGGTCACCACAGAGCAGCAGTGGAAGGCAGTTAGAGAGGCGCTGAACTCAACCTGCAAAGACACTGTAGGGTTCAGGAAACACCACCACAAGGACTGGCTGTCGGCACAGACCTTGAAGAAGATAGAAGCGAGGAAGCAGAAGAAAGCAGCGGTCAACAACAGTCGCACGAGAGCAGCCAAAGTAAGGGCACAGGGGGAATACTCGGAAGCCAACCGCGAGGTGAAGAGGAGTATCAGGGCAGACAAGAGGGCCTACACAGACAGCCTGGCAGCAGAGGCAGAAAAGGCAGCAGGCAGCGGCAACATGAAACAGCTCTACGACATTACCAGAAGATTGTCGGGTAAGTATGGCCATACAGAAAGACCAGTAAAAGACAAAGAAGGCAAGCCTATTGCAGACAGAGCAGACCAACTCGACAGATGGGCCGAGTATTTTGAAGAGTTACTGAACAGACCTAGCCCACCCGACATCCAACCGGCAGAGACCGACCTACCCATCAGCTGTGACAGACCCAGCCGGGAAGAGATCAGAAAAGCAGTGGCATTTTTGAAGAATGGCAAAGCAGCAGGGCCAGATGGCATCCCAGCGGAGTCACTGAAAGCAGACCTAGAGACAACAGTTGAGATGCTGTACCCACTGTTTGGAAAGATCTGGGAAGAGGAGGTGATGCCAGCTGACTGGAAGGAGGGGTACCTAATCAAGCTTCCCAAGAAAGGCGACCTCAGCAAGTGTTCCAACTACAGAGGAATCACCTTGCTGTCAGTACCAGGAAAGGTCTTCAACAGGATCATCCTAGAGAGAATGAAGAGCTCCGTTGACCCCCAGCTGAGAGACCAGCAAGCAGGATTCAGGAAGAACCGATCATGTACAGACCAGATCGCCACTCTCCGCATCATCATGGAACAGTCTCTGGAGTGGAGCTCCCCGCTGTACGTCAACTTTGTGGATTATGAGAAAGCATTTGACAGCGTGGACCGAGAGACTCTGTGGAAACTCCTACGACACTACGGTGTACCCACAAAGCTCGTCCGCCTGATCAAGAGCAGCTATGATGGCATGACATGTCGCGTGATCTACGAAGGGCAGTTCACCAGAGAGCTCCAGGTCAGAACTGGTGTCAGGCAGGGGTGTCTGCTGTCTCCGTTCCTCTTCCTACTGGCCATAGACTGGGTCATGAAGATGACCACAGAGCACAGACGAAGTGGAATACAGTGGACACTATGGACACAGCTTGACGACCTCGATTTTGCAGACGACTTGGCATTACTGTCCCACACTCATCAACAAATGCAGGACAAGACCACGAGGCTTGCTGACATCTCGTCCCAAGTGGGCCTCACCATTCACAAACAGAAAACAAAGACAATGAGGCTGAACGCAACCAGGGAAGAACCAGACTTGCTTGCTGGCACCCCGTTGGAGGAGGTGGAGTCCTTCACCTATCTCGGGAGCATCATAGACAAAAAAAGGCGGCACTGATGCAGATGTCCAAGCACGAATCGGTAAAGCCAGAGCAGCCTTTCTCCAGTTGAAAAAAGTGTGGAGTTCCAGAGAGCTGTCACAACACACCAAAGTCCGGATTTTCAACTCCAGTGTAAAAGCAGTTCTCCTATATGGAGCAGAGACATGGAGATTGACAAAAACCACAGTCAACAGAGTACAGACCTTCATGAACAGTTGCCTTAGAAGAATTTTGAAAATCCACTGGCCAGAGAAGATCAGCAACGTCAGACTCTGGGAGAGAACAGAGCAGATAACAGCAGAGAATGAAATTGGGCGAAGAAGATGGGGATGGATCGGTCACAGTCTGAGAAAGCCAGCTTCCAGTATCACTAGGCAGGCATTGTCATGGAACCCCCAGGGAAAGAGGAAAAGAGGTAGGCCGAGAAACTCCTGGCGTCGAGACCTCCAAGCAGACATCAAGAGACTGGGAACCACCTGGAGTAGAATCGAAGGAGAAGCACAGGACAGGAGTTGCTGGAGGTCTCTCATCGACGGCCTATACCCGGGTAGGGGTGACAGGCGTAAGTAAGTAAGTAAGTACTGGGGGGGGGGGGGGGGGGGGCGTCTTGCGATGGCTGTTCATTTCATAATAACACTTTGAACTCTCATCAGTTATTACGTCCCATTGCTCTTCCAAGAGATTTCTATAAGGGAGGTAACTGAGATTTCTATAAGGGAGGTAACTGTTACTTGTTCTTAAAATGTGTAATCTTTATTCTTTCCCATTAATGATATCATCTGTAAATGGTTAGGTCAAATGAAAAAAATATGTAATGTCTCACACGCGTGTTAGATAGTCTGCTGTTGTTGTAAATAAATGAGCAAGACAACAATGTGTGTTGGAGAGTCTGCTATTCTTGTGAATATAAGGCGAACACACGACTGTGTTGTAGAGTCTGATATTTTTTTGATATAAGGCCGCACACACAACCGTGTGTTGAGGAGTCTGCATTGTTGTGAATAAAGGCGCACATGAATGTGTGTTGGGGAGTCTGCATTGTTGTGAATAAAATCGCACACAACCGTGTGTTGGAGAGTTTGCATTGTGAAGAATAAATGCGTACACGACCCCCACCCACCCAACACCCCCCCCCCCCCAAACACCCCCCATTGCACACTCTCCCCACACCCTAAGTCTCCCCATTCTATTGTTTATTATTATTATTATTAGTGTACTTTTGTGACTGCTGGAAAGTTCATTCGTTCATTCATTATGTCTACCTACCAATTTTATGACGTGAAGATATTTTTTAGAAGGCTGTTCCTTTCCAATTTTCTTTTCAAGTTCTCACGATTTACGTCCCCTGGCCATTCCACCCGCCGTGAGATGGCTTTAGTCGCCTGCTCGGCGTTAAACCCCAATAACTAACTAACTGGCCATTCCAACCCTTACCGGATTAAGAGTATTTTGTCGGCTCGGCTTCTCATACAATGGCTTTTACTCTACTGAAGTGGCTGTTCTCTGCTCGATGCTAACATGTGGCTGCTGTTTGCTGCCCCACTTAGGTTAAATGGCGAGAATGTATGCATTTATTATTCAGACATTGGATCGCGGAAGTCAGTACAATCTCGGTATACATGGGAGTTTCATTCATTGCTGCATGCGCCACTAAATCAAGAGGACGTGCCGAGTGGTTAGCGTGGTTTTGGCGTAAACTGGGGAACCATACTACTTTGGACGGTTCCGGTTTAAAGTACCATTACGTGTAAATCTCCTCGCGCTGGGACCATACGGCGTTGAGGCGCGTCCCCTGTATGCCGGTGGATAGGGGGTCCCTCGCGAGAGGGGTGCACCGAATGAAATAAGGTGCCGTGAACCAACATGGTCTAAGGGAAGGTGACCCCGACAGAAAACCCCTGGTCCTCCTAGTGTGGGCGGCTTCCCCACCCCGCAAATCAACTTACTTACTTTACTTACGCCTGTCACCCCTACCCGGGTATAGGCCGTCGACGAGAGACCTCCAGCAACTCCTGTCCTGTGCTTCTCCTTCGATTCTACTCCAGGTGGTTCCCAGTCTCTTGATGTCTGCTTGGAGGTCTCGACGCCAGGAGTTTCTCGGCCTACCTCTTTTCCTCTTTCCCTGGGGGTTCCATGACAATGCCTGCCTAGTGATAGTGATCCCCGCAAATCAAGCCTCTACAAAAAAAAAAACGCCGACGAAAAGACAAACAGCAATTCCTTTCCTGGAGGAGGATGGTTCTTCTACCAGAGATTTATGACATCCTGTGGTGAAAGCCGGAAGTCTTCGGAAGCCACAGGACCGAGCCGCCTCTCTCTATCCAGGGAATGACAGAACCGTGGGCACATGGAATGCAAGACCATGTACCAGAGCGGCAAGGCCGCCCAGATAGCAGCGGAAATGCAAAAGGCGTACAACCTTTCCCTGCCGCTAGGTATCAGTGAACCCAGATGGACGCAGTCTGGCCAGAAAAGGCTGTTAAGTGGGGAGATGATTCTGTATTCAGGTCATGAAGAGGAGAATGCCCCCCATACAGAAGGACTAGCATTCATGCTGTCACCAGTGGCACAGAGAGCGCTGATGGGCTGGGAACCTTTTGGGCCAAGAATTATCACAGCAGCCTTTAGAACCAAGAAAAGATCAAGCTGAACGTCATCCAGTGTTACGCGCCCACTAATGACAGTGACGAGGAAGAGAAACAAGAGTTCTATGACCGACTCCAGAGTGTTGTGGACAAATGTGCGGAGCGGCGAGACATCACCATCGTCATGGGCGATTTTCACACTAATGCCAAAATAAGGGAGGACAACACTGGATACGAAGAGGTGATGGGGAGACAGGGACTAGTGGAGATGAGTGAGAACGGGGAGAGGTTTGTAGACTAGTTTTGTGCTCTAAACAGACTTGTCATTGGAGGCAGCATCTTCCCATACAGAAGAATACACAAAGCAACTTGGGTCTCACCTGACCATACAACAGAGAACCAAATAGACCATATCTACATTAGCAAGAAATTTAGAAGATCCCTTCAAGATGTTCGAGCGAGGAGGGGACTGAGCAGACGTCGCCTCAGACCACCATCTGCTTACCTTAAGAATAAAGCTCAAGTAAAAGAAAAGCCGCACAGAGACAACAAGAAGACAGCGCTATAATGTAGGCCTCCTGAGAGAGACTGGAGTGAGAGAAGAGTTCAAACTGGTGCTTCCAACGGGTTTCAAGCGCTACAGGAGCTAGTAAATGAAGAGGAGGCGGTCACCACAGAGCAGTGGAAGGCAGTTAGAGATGCGCTGAACTCAACCTGCAAAGACACTGTAGGGTTCAGGAAACGCCATCACAAGGACTGGCTGTCGGCACAGACCTTGAAGAAGATAGAAGTGAGGAAGCAGAAGAAAGCACTTGTCAACAACAGTTGCACGAGAGCAGCCAAAGCAAGGGCACAGGAGGAAGACTCGGAAGCCCACCGCGAGGTGAAGAGGAGTATCAGGGCAGACAAGAGGGCCTACACAGACAGCCTGACAGCAGAGGCAGAAAAGGCAGCAGGCAGCGGCAACATGAAACAGCTCTACGACATTACCAGAAGATAGTTGGGCAAGTATGACCATACAGACAGACCAGTAAAAGACAAAGAAAGCAAGCCTATTGCAGACAGAGCAGACCAACTCGACAGATGGGCCGAGTATTTTAAGAGTTACTGAACAGACCCACTCCACCCGGCCCCCCAGACATCCAGCCAGCAGAGATCGACCTACCCATCAGCTGTGACAGACCCAGCCCGGAAGAGATCAGAAGAGCAGTGGCATTTTTAAAACGGCAAAGCAGCAGGGCCAGATGGCATCCGGCAGCGGAGTCTCTGAAAGCAGACCTAGAGACAACAGTAGAGATGCTGTACCCACTGTTTGGAAAGATCTGGGAAGAGGAGGTGATGCCGGCTGACTGGAAGGAGGGGTACCTAATCAAGCTTCCCAAGAAAGGCGACCTCGGCAAGTGTTCCAACTACAGAGGAATCACCTTGCTGTCAGTACCAGAACAGGATCATCCTGGAGAGAATGAAGAGCTCCGTTGACCCCCCAGCTAAGAGACCAGCAAGCAGGGTTCAGGAAAAACCGATCATGTACAGACCAGATCGCCACTCTCCGCATCATCGTTGAACAGTCTCTGGAGTGGAGCTCCCCGCTGTAAGTCAACTTTGTGGATTACGAGAAAGCATTTGACAGCGTGGACCGAGAGACTCTGTGGAAACTCCTACGACACTACGGTGTACCCACAAAGCTCGTCCGCCTGATCAAGAGCAGCTACGATGGCATGACATGTCGCGTGATCCACGAAGGGCAGTTCACCAGGGAGCTCCAGGTCAGAACCGGTGTCAGGCAAGGGTGTTTGCTGTCTCCGTTCCTCTTCCTACTGGCCATAGACTGGGTCATGAAGAGGACCACAGAGCACAGACGAAGTGGAATACAGTGGACACTGTGGACACAGCTTGACGACCTCGATTTTGCAGACGACTTGGCTTTACTGTCCCACACTCATCAACAAATGCAGGACAAGACCACGAGGCTTGCTGACATCTCATCCCAAGTGGGCCTCACCATCCACAAACAGAAAACAAAGACAATTAGGCTGAACGCAACCAGGAAAGAACCAGTCTTGCTTGCTGGCACCCCGTTGGAGGAGGTGGAGTCCTCCTATCTTGGGATCATCATAGACAAAAAAAAGGCGGCACTGATACAGATGTCAGAGCACGAATCGGTAAAGCCAGAGCAGTCTTTCTCCAGTTGAAAAAAAGTGTGGAGTTCCAGAGAGCTGTCACAACACACCAAAGTCCGGATCAGATTTTCAACTCCAACGTAAAAGCAGTTCTCCTATATCGAGCTGAGACTTGGAGATTGACAAAAAACACAGTCAACAGAGTACAGATCTTCATAAACAGTTAGAAGAATTTTGAAAATCCACTGGCCAGAGAAGATCAGCAACATCAGACTCTGGGAGAGAACAGAGCAGATAACAGGCAGAAAATGAAATTGGGCGAAGAAGATGGGGATGGATTGGTCACAGTCTGAGAAAGCCAGCTTCCAGTATCGCTAGGCAGGCATTGTCATGGAACCCCCAGGGAAAGAGAAAAAGAGGCAGGCCGATAAACACCTGGCGTCGAGACCTCCAAGCAGACATCACTGAAGAGACTGAGAACCACCTGGAGTAAAATCGAAGGAGAAGCACAGGACAGGAGTCGCTGGAGGTCTCAGTCTCGTCGACGGCCTATACCCGGGGAGGGGTGACTCAGGCGTAAGTAAAGTAAGTAAGTACGTAGTGTAAATCTGATGACACATTTCAGCACCATTTGTGTTCGTTATGCCTTGCTAAGACACCTAATGAACTTTAACGGCAGTTTGGACATGCAGTAAAAGCACACGCATAATCGCACTTATTTATTCTGTGCACCCGTTAGCGTGTCAATCTATTTTGGCTGTTTCTCATACCGATACCATTGTTTTTATATAACGGAGTAGAGTCATTGTCAGGCTACTTGATATTATGACGACCTGTGCTGAATTGGATTCTCCTGTGCCTAAATGAAACAGCCAGACGTGTAGTGTTTCGTAACCATCTCTTACAAACGTGTATATTTAAACAGGTACAGCGGTAGCCCCGTGGGTCTTTAGTGGTTGCTGCGACTGAGTTGGCTGTTCTCTTCTTGTCAAACTTTACTCTTATCTCCCCTTTTGGAAGCAGACACCAATGTAGGTCAATGGCTTTTTAAAATGAAGTTGTCATTTTACAAAAGCTACTGACTTAAAATGAGAAGGAATCAAAATTAAACCCAGTCAGTAACTTTTAATCTGGAGTCATTTCTCTCTCAGTTTCTTACAGTATTATAAGTCAAATTTGCGATGACAAAAAATAGAATCTAGAGCACAAAAAAAGAAATGCATGGAACCTCCCAGGATTTTCACTGAAACCGAAGTTTCTCATGGTCAGGTAGAGGAGATACGGTCTAGTGTGTTTGCAATGTTGGTGAACCGCGTTTTTTTTTTTTTTTTTTTTTGGTTTTTTGTTGTTGTTGTTGTTGTTGTTGGGGTTTTTTTTTCAATATTAGTTTTAACACAATTAAAATTGTTTAAATTTGGGGGGGGGGGAGGGAATGGCACTCTTTTTAGTCTGTAATACCCGACCAAAATCAGTAGTGTTTACTGACAAACATTGCACGCCGTAGCGGCGGCGGCAGGTTTTATCGGAGAGTGCTAAGAGTTTAACAAGTTTATTTTTAAGGTTGTTTATCGTCGTTTGAGTTGCAGTGTTTCATCAAAATGATTTCCGGCGTCCACACAATATGGACCAGCAGAGGGCAGCCACACATCAGTCTTAGCAGCCAGCAGAGATATAAATATAAGTAAAGGGTCCGTCCACTAGGCAAAGGCGACAACTGTGTCTGCGTGTCCTCATTGGCGCAGCGGTATCAATTTGCGATGGGTGTAATAAATTTGCACTAATTGCAGAGTTGTAGCCAAAACACATGGGATCACCTAGTTCTGCTTGAGGTTTGGTAGACATTGTTTTCGAGTATATTTCACGGTGGTTTTATTCCACTGCAAAAATGATGGGTTTGGGCGTATTTCGATGCATGCCGGAAATACTATCAATCGAACGAGGTCACCGCGACTGATACTTATATGGGACATAATTTCACAAGACTCCTTTTCGTGACGAGAAACAACGAGATTGCCCGAGACTTCGCCGAAGCAGAAAAAAAAATCATTTTTCTGTTAAATTTGCCGAGGGAAACAACGCAAGTATGGCAGAGTCTTGTGTTATCAAGGCACTATTTGATGACTTTCTCGAGGAGCACGCCAAAACTGGTAAAAATTTCGTCAATCATGCCAAACGCGATCGCATAATGAACGCACTTCGCAGCCCGAAGTCTGAGAAAAATGCCCAGTTCAAGCAGAAAGTGCGCCTGAAAAAGTACAGAATTGTGCGGGCAGAAGACACGCGCGAGGAATATTTAGCAGTAGCACTGGAAGAAGATGGCCAAGATGTAAGTAGCAACTAGCACGTGCGCTGACGAAGTTTGAAACTTTTGGGTCTGTAGAGCGATATGTGGTAATGTCATGTATGGATATTGGCTGTCCCATGTGGATAGCAATGTCAAAGTGGTTCATGAAAGGTTACTGATACTTTTACTAGTTTTAGATCACAGCCACATTGGTGATGCTAAGCTATTTGTTTTATATTTTTAGAGCCATGACTTAGAACTACAAGCCTTGTAGACTCTCTCTGGCTGTCTTGTAGCCTGATTCCCCTTCTTTCACAGTTGTTGATGTGGAGTTTTAGTATAAAATTAAAAGTACTTAACCCATATCATACTGAGGCCAAAAGCTTCAAATTTGTACCCTGCCATATATGCAAGCTTTATTATAGTACTTACAGATAAGGATATAGACCAATGGCTTGAGTTCAAGGGTGGTGCCAGAATAGCTCGATGCCTAGAGGCGCCAAGCTATTCTGGCACTACCCTGGAACTATTTTAGTCAAACTTATTTCACACACTGGTGTATTCCGAATGATAAGAGTTAATGATTATAATTAAATCATTTATTTGGATCATTTAAAATCATTCAAGGCATCCTGCATCAAGACCTGCAGAAGTATCTTATAGCGGTGCTGCTGTCAATGCTGTACAGTGCTTTCACAACTATTGATGCGGGGCACCTTGAATGAGTTTTACTTTTAGCACAAATATTTAATAATGTGTGTCTTAATTATCTGTATGTAGGACATGACACTTCGGTTACTTGAATGACAAGTGTCGAGCATCTGTCAACCTGGAGCAAGCGTTCATTTGAGCAAATGTCATTTTGAATAAGTGTCCATTTCAGCAAAAGTCATTTCGAGCAAGTGTTCATTCAACTTCAAGCGTCTGTTCAAGCAAATATTTTTGATCAAGAGTCAGTCCCGCACTCCAGCCTACCCTCCAAACCCACAACCCCTCTTTCAAAATATGGCAAAATCTTATTGTTATCAAGACAATGTTTGATGACTTAGCAGAATGTAGCAAACCTAACAAGAAAGGCAAAGCCCTTATTGCTCACGTGTATGACCAATCCACATAACAAGTGTGACCTTGACCTTCCAACAGGTCACTGAAGTGTTCAAGTGTCTAAATATAAGTAAAGGGTTGGCTTTTGTACCAGCGAAATCTGAATTTTCTGAAAATGTATGCATTTTTCACAAATTTGTCGACCCTCTGTGACCCTTGACCTTTCAGGGGGCAACTAGATAATGCTTGCATAGAAAGGTGTTATCATCAGCTACGTTAATGACAAGTTTGATTGAAACGTTAGCAAAAACTTTGATAAAAATATTAAAAACTACAATTCTGTTGCAGAATCTGACTGAAATGTTGGCAAAAACTTTGACAAAAACTACAGTTCTATGAAAAACTGGTATTTTCACACATTTGCCGACCTCCTGTGACCATTGAATTTTATGAGGGGTGATCCAAATCAGTATGCATAGAAAGGTCATTAGGTGTCTCTGTACCAAGTTTGGGTGTGAAGTTAAAAATAGTATTTGAGGAGAAATAATTTGTGTCAAAATATGGCTATTTTTTACCCCTTTCTGGAACCCCTGTGACCTTGACCTTTGCGAGAGGTCATTGAAGTTTGTATGTTTAGAAATGTTTTACCACTTGGGCCAAGTTTGAAGCCTGAGGCTTCAATAGTCTCCGAGAAAATGTCATCGTTAAAGTTTATGACTGACAGACACCGGATGGCCCATTACATAGACTCACTTTTGCTATTGCACGTGAGCCAAAAATTTCCAAGTGCAATTTTTAATTTCATGTTGTGATAGTTCTGATAAAATGTATGCCTTTAAAATTTTTATATTTCAGTTATTCTAATTTTTATCTCCAAGAGTGCTGTACAAACTATAACTGATTTAGCTTTAGTATTATGGGCATCAGTACATACAAATTAGATCACACTGGTTGTCTTCTTTGTTTTGCTACTGCTAGTAAGCAATAGCCAGTCGAGGGAGACAACCAGAGTGAAATTTGACAGACAAACACTAAACAGGTCTCTGGCTTCTAAGCAGATACCCCATGAGTGAAAAGTCCATGGACAGACAGCCTTGGTTGGCCCACACAGCTGTGCACAGACCAAAATAATAACTGAACTCCTTACACCCTGAGGACGAAATTATTAAATTTTTGTAGATATCCTCTGAGGTCTATATCACAGTTCTGGAGACAGATCGACCATGATATTTCAAGTTTCAAGCTGTAGGCGCCAAGCTATTCTGACACCAACCTTGAAATGTCAGGGTCGCTCCACATCCTGATCCTGTTGTAGTCTTTCAGGCGTTATGGATTAACTCATTCACAGCCAGCCGCATCTAGATGCAGCTGGCCATGAATGAGTTATTAAGGCTGACGTCAGCCTGAGAACCTATACAATTCTTCCTGGGTGTTTTTCTTCACAAAATTCAGCACAGGTTTGAAGCAAACACGTGTAATGCAGTGTGTTTTTTGGCTTCCACATATCACAATCTGCTGAGGTTGTCTTGTCTTTTGCAGAATGTGTACCGTCGAGTGGCCTTTGTGGAAGATTACTGGGATATCATCAAGATGGCACATGAGGAAAACGGTCATGTTGCTGTCAAAAACACCTTTAGAGCTGTAAAGATTTTGTGTTTTCTTTGGAAAGTTTTTGTTTTGCTCATTTTCTTATTAAAATAATAAATTTTAAAGTACAAGTGGCCTTCCCAACATCAAAAGTCATCAGACAGACATCAGTCACAGTTAATGAGTTTACCGCAACACAGCTGTGCACAGACCAGCTCATAAACTGTGGCCAATACCAGCCCAATGATCTTTTTCCATTTGCAGACCTACTGCAGCCAACATAATCTCTGAGACCATTCACTGATTGGTATGACCTCATAACAGTCGGCCATTTACAGTCAGTAGATTTTCTTTATGTTTATGTACATTCTTTACTTATTGCATGATTTGTATAAAAACATCTGTTGAATTTTATACTTTGAGCTTATTAATTTATTTATTTTTCGGCTATATTTTTATTGTATTCATCTACATAATATTAATTATTGTGTATGTGGACAGATCACTTCAAAATATGCCTGTCTTTCCATCTCCATTGTGAGAAAGTTCATCGAGCTGTGTCCAGTGTGCTATGCAGGAAGGTCAGGAGTGAAAAACATTCAGCTGATCCAAACACCATCCAGTTCCACTGCTGACAGTGACAATTCTAATTTCATGGGCACACCTGTGAGAATACAAGTTATTCTAAACCTACTTTGTGCATGCAGCCACCTGTACTGTTTATTGTGGATGCAGACATTGGTAGCTGCATGCACAAGGGTGTTTAACACACTTAACCCCCACAGCCAGATCGCCCACATTTGTTAGGTGTTACCTAACGACTGTGTCAGCTGCAGGAGATGGATCAACCATGATAATTCAAGGGTTGTGCCAGATGAGCTTGGCGTCTTCAGGCGCCAAGCTCATCTTGGACCTTGAATTATCATGATCAATCCTGTTGTAGTGTGTTGGGGCTAAATGGGTTAAGATGGTACTTACACCACAAGGGTGTTACATACACTGTGTTTAGTTATCTGCATTTAAACAGAAGGATTTTTGCACTTGAACATTAAGGCACTCTTGAAAAATGCAGTTTCTTGCTATCCATTTCATGCTGTGCCATACCTGTGTTTTGGAAAAAAATAATTTGGGAATCTTTTGTCCTTTTTGTTGTTCCAATGCATTTGTGTGTATGATAATGAATAGTGCCAGTGTTTGTGGGCGGACAAGCTTAAAACTTTAGGATATTTTCCCTGCTTGAAGCCTTCTGTGGTGTCTTCGAGGGTATTGTAATTTGAGTACTCGTTGAAGAGAAAAGGACCTTTTTATGAAAGCGGTTGAACAGCAGTTGAGGCCGTAAGTTTTGTTGTAGTTAATTGAAGTTTTACATAGATTGATTACATAGATTTACATTTGTTTGCTTGACAGATTTGTACCTCTTCAACATTCTGAATTAAAAAAAATTCTTGTGGAAGTATTCAGAACACCATCCCATCAGTACAGTGCTATAAAAAGATCAGATATGTTTTCACACAAAGACACAGGGACGCCAAGTCTCTCTCTCTCTCCCTCCCGACTCTGTGTTCACAGCCAACATCTACAAACATGTGCCTTGGTGACCATCTTCAGTCCTGGAGAGTGATTCAGCTTTTTCAAAATCACAGAAAGCTGAATTTCAGACAGATCAGCCCTTTGGCTGGCTTATGCCCATATGGCATTTGCAAGAGGCATACATTCTTATAAGCTCCTGCATCTGCAGGGGCTCATGAGAATTTATGTCTCTTGCTGGTCATGGATTATGGGATTATATGCTATGGACGCTTTTCAGTCTTAATTTTTCTCACTGTCACCCATACTTGTGCCGCTATGAGATGGCCTTGGTTGCCTGCTCAGCGTTAAACCCAAATAACTAACTGACCCATGCATGTGTGCACACGCATGTATTCATGTGTACAAACCTGCATGCACACACACAACAGTCAAGCACACAAACTGCTTTCTCAGTGGTCTCAGTGCTCAGAGCCAACATCACATTGGGCACGCACAGTCTCAAGCCCACATGCACACTCTTCAAAACCCTTCATTGTACAACAAAGGTATTGTTTAAAAATTGCATGCATAGGACATTACATGATGTCAGTATGTCATAAGACTGACATGTTTATAATACGTAAATGATTTCTGTGTTGGGCTCGTGAGTTGCTTTAGTGAGTAGGTCCACCTATGTGCGCTCGGCATCTTATCTTAAAATAGACACAGGAAAACACCTGTTCGGCAAATGCTGTGACATCATCTGGTTGAAACTGGTCCATTGCTCTTTTGTAGATCAATAGAGTGGTAGCCCTGTTTTAGCAGGATGCCGCAACATTACACTTTTGCTATACAAGCACTTCATACTTTGTAATAAATAATAGGCTTATGGTGTCGGGCATTACATCGTGAATTTCTATATTTCTTTTTTTTTAAAAAAAGGTCCTCAGGCTGGCTCGGTCTTTACTGTCCTGCACACAGCTGTGCATGGGCTGGTTAAGGCTGATATCAGCCTGAGGGCATTTTGCTCACCAGGCATCTCCTTGGAAGACAGTACATTGTAACAGATACCACAGTATAATGAAGCACATAGTACGTGTACTGAGGCAGTAAGTTGTATTTTCTAGTCTTTGTAAAGGCAGTGTTGCTCCATTGTAAAGATGATGTACATGTACTACCAACAGTGTGTTTGCAGATTGGTTCCATGTCTGACGTAATTGCTGACATCACTGTAAACCATACAACTGGCGAACAACATGTCCATCAGGTACGCATTTATTTTCTCAAAATCTTTACCGATGGCATTACTGCTAGGAATGGTTCGCTTAGCATACGAATTTTAGCCCAAAAACTCGTGTACCTCACAACCGTGGAGGTGACTCTAGGGAGTCATTACCAAGAGACCCTGAGTAGCCTCCCCTGTCTCCCTATCCCAAACCTGTGCACTCTTACGATTTTGGCGTAATTTTTACGCCAAAATTTTATTTTACGCCTTTGGGCAAAATTTTACGCCTACCAAAAATTTTGACTTTCTAAAATTAATTACAGCACTTCAACCAGTACTCAGGTACTGGCAGGGCTCGCCGCTGACCATCCGCAGCGGCGCCGCAACACACATTTTACTCATCTTTGAAACTGCGATTGTACCAACAAAATGCTTGCATACTGCAGTCAAGTGCATACATCAATAAAGTTGAGCTATTTCTCTTTTTAAAAATGTCTTTTTTTATTATGGGAAGTGCAGCCGATCATTTTCAGCGATTTTTTTTTAAAAAACGCACCCTCAGGCCTGAACGCGCTGTGTTGGCAACTGTACCGCGCGAACCCGCCATCAACCCCCTCGGGAAAACGACTAGCTACTCCTCCCCATGCAAGCTACACATCTAAAAATAGCACAATGCCATTGACTGAGTTCAGACCTACACATTGATATAAAGAAGTGTAATATTTTCTTAAATTTAACCCAGTAATAGATTTTTAAAAAATAAATAAATGCAATTTTCAATGTGATTTTCGAAAAATAACCCCTAAAAGGCTATACTTTTTGGAAAGCCCATGTTTTTCTCTTTAATTTGGACAAATCAGAAACGCGATAGCTTCAACCGGGAAGAGTAGCTTTGTCAAAAAGCGAGTCCTCTCATTGGCCATTTCGCTTTCATGTTATTCACAATGGCAGCCATGGCGTGCGACGAACACACGATGGTTTTGAGCAATCTCCAGTGTGATCTAGGTAAGAAATGTGTTTTTGTTTGCTTGATAATGGTTCTACAATGTGTTGTTGTGACTTAACCTAAGATTTGGGTAATGTTTGTGCGATAATTTGACGTAATGTGCATATTTCCACACTGGCCGTGGTAGGTTTTGTTTGAAGCGATGACCGCATGCAGTGTGTGAGAGATCGGTCACAACTGTAGGCGTATGTTTATATCAAGAGACAAAACACGAATGTAGGTAATATAGTGGGGCTTTCTATACATGCTCAATTAATTCCATGGGTATGTGATGGTCTTAAAACAGGTAAAGTAGCGATCAAAAATGATGTGTTGAATGAGAGTCTAGACCGGAAGTGAGACCGTCGTCTGCTTGAAAAGTTGTTTCGCTTTCGTGTTATTGACTGTGAGAGATCGGTCACAACTGCAGGCGTATTTGTTTCTTCAAAAACATTACCGATGACATGACCTTATGGGAGGTGTCTACTACTTACGCAATTCTAGCCTAAGAGCTCGTTGTGTTACCACACAACCCGGGAGGCACTCGGGGAACCCCGAGGGGGCCGAGAGTTATCTCCCGATACTCCCCATCCGGGACAGAGTACCCATAGTCCGTCAGTCAGTCTACTTAGGCTTACGCTGTTCAGACGTGTTTGCTCTAGCCTACGGACTTGGGATTTCGACCGGTTCGCCGGTCGTCGACGGCCTTGGTTCTTCGCTTGACTTCTTCTTCATCCGTCCTCCCTGTGCCTTGCGTGGCTCTGGTGTCCCCTCTTCGTTGGCAGCTGCCCGCTTGGCTGCTTGTATGCCTGGGCTGTGCTGTGCGCTTCGCTGTGACTTCGCCGCGCGTGCCTTGGTTGAGGTTTTTCTCCCCCCTTCCCCGGCCCCGCTCCGGGAAAAGGTAAGGTAGTTGGGTTGGCCCTCGGCCGGTCCCCGCGCTGGGCACTGGTTGAGCGGGCACGAAGGCGGTCTTCTTCGGCGCTGTTGCTTTGCGCCAAGATTCTTGGCTTTTACTTGGCGGGCCCCGCGCCCGTTCCCCCTCTCCTTCCGTGTTGGTGTGGCATTATTATTTCACAGGGTCAAAATCTCCCTTTCTCAAAAGAGAGGGCATTTACGCGTGAGGAAAGGAATGAGACGTTTTAATCTGGAACGGTCATTCTTAAACGGCTCAGATCCACAGGTGGTCAGCTTCGTTTTCCAAGATGGCGTCTAGCGATGCAGAGCACCTTTTCCTCGCGGTTAAAACCTTTAATGGAATGGGAGTGGTGTGAAAGATCGGTGAAAGTTAAGTCTAACCATATTTCTGGCGCTTACCTACTCACTTGTTTCTTACCTACTCATTTGTACCTTGTGGGGTTCAGGGAATGTGTTATGCTCCAGCCATTCCTTGACGCATTACGTTGGTGAGTGGGGCGAGAGCCGACGCTTACTTCGGTACTGTGTCGGTCACGTAAGGCCTGTTGTTTTGCGTAATGCAGACCTGTTTACCATACACGGGGGCTTATTAGGTACACAATTTGGCTGGTGGGTGAACATACTTGTGCACTTTTATACTTGGCATCACATGTTTCAGTTCTTGGATGTCATGTGTTATGTCCTCTTGAGCGCAGGGCCACTGGTCGCCACGCCTTGCTGCCGTTTGTTAAGGTTCAAGATGACCTTTTTGTGGCTGTAATAGACGAAAAAAATAAAAAAAAAAAAAAAAAAAAAAAAAAAACCTAAGTCTTGCCACCACAGGTGCTGCTCACATTCATGCATGCGCTCGTTCCGCAAGTTACAGGAACAGAGCTACAATATGGACATTGATTTCAGACGGGTGTAGCCCGTCGCCAAGGCAGCTAAGGGCCAGCGCCAGTGACCTCATCCCAACCCGAACCTACCTGACGGAAACAGAGTGCTAAGACAGCCCTATGTCTCCTGAACACTTTAGTATATGCTCTTTGGTTAAATTCCTCCTTGCCTAAGGCTTGTGCATGTGAATACAAATTACGGTCGAAAGGAGATTAATGGCCTATATAGGCAACATAAAACTACGATCAAAGCTGCACCTGGAGGCCCGTCGCTATAGTACAGCGCCGGTGTTCAGCGGAGGGCACCACTCCGACAAAGGTTACTGTGCATGCCGCTTGCTTCAGGCCTATACTTGTCATGACATGCTTGAGTTGTTGTGCATGATGTGTTGCGAAGGTTAACCTTACCAGGGCAGGGTCCCTCAGGCCCACGCCCGCGTGCCTTCGGTTTTTATATGTTGCAGTGGCCTCTGGACCTGCACACTACATGGAGGATTCCAGTGACCGTCGGACTCACACAAGGTCTGTCTACCATGTGCCGGATGTACCTCCGAACGTTGGTGTGACGTCTGCTCCACATGACCTGAACGGCGCTGGGCGCTACTTGGGACTTCCTTTGGCGAGTTCGCCCGGCACCTGTGACTGGTTCCAGACCTGCTGAAATACCGACTGCTGTTCCCGGTACTACGATCGCTCGAGTTCCGACGAGATGATGGAGAGATCACCATGCCGGACGCGTCAGTATAGTGTGCAGAGTGGGTTGATCGATGCGGTGGTTCCCAGGAGGGAACGCACCAGGACCAAACATTGTGGCAGACAGAAAGCCCGCATCGACACGGAGCTCGGTGCGGAGGGACGTGCGCTAATCCATCCTGATCCTATGCCGATCCCCGCTCGTCTCCTAGAAAGCCCGCTGGCTCCTACGCGGAGTCTCCTCACTGGCAGCGAGCCCACCTCGCCATAGAGCTCGATTCGCGGAGACATTCTCGCACGCATGCATCGTCTCGGCACAAATGGAATCCGCTGGGCGCACAGTACGGAACCCACACACCGCTCAAGGTCAGCGGGGAAGCCGTCCAGGCAGCCGATGACGAGGCGCAGGTTATCGCGCTCGGAGCGGGTATGCTGGCACCGCCCTCGCTCCCTGGAGGGGGCTCCACCAGGACAGCGCTGCTCGTCGGGAGACACACTGAGCCGGCTGCTAGTGGTTACAGAGTCCTGTTGGTGACAGCCGGCTAGACAGAGGTTCCAGTCTCCGTTTCTTACCGCTCGATTCCTTGACGATCTTGTGGAGAGATCACCATGCCGGTTGCAACGTACCAGTACGCGGAGTGGGATGATCGATGCGGTCGTTCCTAGGAGGGAACGCACCAAGAACAAACCTTATGACAGACAGAAAACCAGCACCGGCACGGAGCTCGGTGCCGAGGGACGTGCGCCAATCCGTCCTTGATCCAATGCCGATCCCCGCTCGTCTCCTAGAAAGCCCGCTGGCTCCTACGCGGAGTCTCCTCGCCGGCAGCGAGCCCACCTCGCCATAGAGCTCGGTTCGCGGAGACATTCACGCACGCGTACACTTTCACGGCACGATTTGGAATCCTCTCGGCAACTTGGATCTCCTCTCTCGAACTCCTACACGCGAGGAGGGACCGCTCCGCTCCATGGGATGCTCATCCGCTACGGTTCGCCATCGTTGGAGTCACTCTTCTAACACTCTACGTCTACACTCCGCTCTCTCTCCACTGCGGGCGTGCTTAGGAGTTGCCGTTCTTCACGTCGCTCCAGGGATCCTGTCCCGTCTCGCTCGTCGGTCCCCTTCGCGTCCGGCTGCCGTTCGTCCCTTTCCTCTCCCCTCACTCAGCCATTTCCCCTTCATCGTGCTCCGTCCCAGGGCGCCTGGCTGCAGTCGCTCCATTTCTGGACGCTCGACCCCCTCCGGTGGATCCTCGGGGAGGACGCTGTCGTTACTTCGCCTAGCACAGACCTGTTTACCTACACTTGGGGGTTTAAGTACACATATTTGCTTGGGTTACACTTACATGTACACTTTTCTACACAATTATACACTATATACACCTTTGGAGATCTGACTACTCACTAGCTTGTGACCTTTTACACGTGAGATCCAAATTACCCTTAGTCAGTTGGAAGGGTTTTGACTTCACACGGGGGGTAAACAGGTCTGCGAGCGCTTCGGCTTCTGTCTCCACTGGTGCCCTCTCGGATACAGCTCGGAGTTGGCCGCGGCTGCCGCACTTCGTGACAGGCGCTTCGGCTACCCTGCGCTTCTTCTCTCGGTTCCCGGAGCTTCTTGCTTCGCCCTCCTTGGAGTGGTCAGCTGTTGGCTTCCCTCGGCAGGACCGGGTCTCGGGAGGTCTCAGGAGTTTGCCTGCCCCTACCGGCTGCGGATCCGCTCTTGACTCTTCTTGGACTAGATGACCTCTCTCGTCCGTAACAACCTACACTGCGTGGGATCGGGGAGCTCCTTACCCTGCTCTTCGTTCTCCAGTGGACGGCTCCTGGCCCCTGGCAGGTCGTCTGGCCGCGGAAGGACCCCCTGTGCTGACGACTCGGCTGACCCAGGTTCTTCGGAGTTCCTGGACTTCACTTCGGGGAGCAGACCGTAGGAGGCTGCTAGGACCTTGGTTTCGCTTACGCTGGTGCCAGATGGCGATGGGATGCGGTCCGCGCAGGTGGTCCTCGGCTCCGCCTCCAGATCTTGGGCTGCGCCTTCTTCCGGAGCTGCCGACCCTTGACTCCAGTTTCCCGTGCACTCGGCCTCCACAATGTTCCTCGGTTCCCCTGCGAAGGAGGAGTCACCGCGGATGGAGGCTCCGCTCCTGTTTCGGTTTTCCGTTGGATTCACCGGGGGTCCTTAACCTACCCATGGACACTGTGGAACCAAAGCGCAGCGCCGTCTCCCGGGTGCCTAACCTACTCGACATCCCCATTGGGCGCACAGGGGTACGCCGGAGTTTGGACAGGTGGTACTGCTGCGGTGGTGCTCACGGTGGAAGGGCCTAGCCACTGCTCAGAAGTCGGCTCTACCCTCCGGCGGTCGTCTCGCAGCCCGGCGGCTATAGCTACGCCCCCTACTTCCGTGGTTCTTCTCGAGGTCCAGCCTAGCCTCCGGACCTCGCGGACAAGAGCGTGAACGGCTTGGATCTGACACGGACTAGGTCTGCTCGTGGGAGGTCTGAGCCAGCCTTTTCCCCGATGGAACCAGTTGCTTCACTCGGAATGCACGAGGATACCTTCGGAGGATCGGCACGCTGGCGAGATGGCTTAGTGGACCTGTTCGCCGCTAGGTGGGATCTCTAGCTTTCCCCGCGCCTTCGTGGGGTATAGCCCTCCTGGACGAGATGCCAACGCTCTGACCTAGCCTGGGAAGGATCCTCCTCTCGTCCTGTTGGTCACCCCTTTCCCTGGTACCGGTCCTGAACCTCTTTCCCCTCAGCTCGCCACGGACCCCCCGCTACTGCTTCCCGCATTCTACTAGGTCCGCATGCAGCCGCGATGGTCACTGTTCCGCCTTGCTGGAGCGCCTACCCCTGCACCTTGGCGGTTTGCGACAGACCCTCAACGCTGGAGTCTTCGCATGGGCAGCAGTCGAAGCCTCGCTATGGCCGCCTCCCCAACTTGACGCCTCTACGATGAAGTTGGCGAGGCATTGTGCTCTTGGACGGCGTCCGTCACCTCTCCCCTACCGACCCTGCTGACCCCAGCTGGTAGACTTATCCCCAGGAGACTAGGCAGGATAGCCTGAGCTTGCCTCATGTATACCTACGACGACATAGCCGTCCGGGCGGACGCGCACGCTTCTTGGCCGTGCCCGGCAGCTCTGAAGCTACAGGGCAGTCGATCTTCCTGTCTACGCTCAGTCATACGATCCAAAGTCCAGGATCCCTCCCTCAGGGAGCTTAGAGGCTAATTACGTCCAATCAGCTACGTGCAGGGCCTTGAACGCCACAGCCCTCAGGAACTGGGCTGCCCTCATCGTGGCTACTGGAGGGCGGGCGCGCAGGTGCTCTTGTTCGCAGAGTTCTGTCAGCCTAGCGAGGTTACGCACTCTGGTGGGGGACCGCCCGGGGGGGCACTCCTCCCTCCTGGCGCTTCAGCGCCGTCGCTTACACCTACTTAGAGTCGTCGGGAGTTTGCGGTTGGGAGGACGGCCCTTGGGGCCTTAGGTGTGCTAGAGCGCGGCACCCTCCTCCTTTTCGCCATTCTCCCATAAGGTCATGTCATCGGTAATGTTTTTGAAGAAACAAATGCATTTTTCTTTAAAAGGTATTTTTTCGAAAAATACTTACCGATGACATGACTCGGACGACCCTCCCACCTGCCCCGCTTGCCGCCGGTAAGCTAAGTATCCTGACTGACGGACTATGGGTACTCTGTCCCGGATGGGGAGTATCGGGAGATAACTCTCGGCCCCCTCGGGGTTCCCCGAGTGCCTCCCGTGTTGTGTGGTAACACAACGAGCTCTTAGGCTAGAATTGCGTAAGTAGTAGACACCTCCCATAAGGTCATGTCATCGGTAAGTATTTTTCGAAAAAATACCTTTTAAAGAAAAATGCATGTTTACATCAAAAAACAAAACACGAATGTAGGTAATAGAATAGGGTTTTCTAAACATGTTCAATAAATTCCATGGGTATATGGTGGTCTTAAAATGGGTAAAGTAGCGATCGAAAACGATGTGTCGAATGGAAGTCTAGACCGGAAGTGGGACCGTCGTCTGCTAGAAAAGTTGTTTCGCTTTCGCGTTATTCGTTTCTTTTGTGTGGCATATACTGCTTGAGATGGCCCCCTCAGACGTTTGTAAAGACCAAATAAGCAAATGCGGTGAAATATTACCCCTCCCTTTGCTCTGCTCTCTCTCTCTCAGTGACACACACACATCATTGTTAACTGTTTAGGTGGTGTTGCATCAATTGTTAAAATCCTGTGTTGTTTCCAATTGCAGAAATTTCTTCAGAATTCTTAGATTTGGAGTGTTTATCCACACTGGTAAAGGAAGAAGGAAGAACATTGAGGCATCAGTGAATAACAAACTATTGCTCCAGGTACACCTGAAGATGCGACATGAAAAAGCATGGAGGGAGACAGACGTTCGTCCATCACATTCTTGGATGAGATGACTTTCCTGGACAGCATGCAGATGTCGCAGCAAGGCACACTGCATACAAACAGCAGTACTGCGTGTGATGTGGAAAGATTGGCTTATTAATGAATGGTTTGCAGAAAGCTACTCAACAGTTATGCGTTTGCCAGTATGCGTTGTGGGGGGGGGGGGGGGGGGGGGGGAGCTGTTGTTTATGTAGGGGTGGGGTGGGGGTAAAAAAATAAGGTGGTTTTTCAATTATTGCTTTCTTTACTTACTTAAAAGAGGTTTAAAAACGTAGCAAAACACAGTTTGAATTTTTAAAATTGGACAAGAAATGACCGAAATACGCTATTTTGAAGTTTTTACACTCGGAGGGCCATTCGGCCACCTTGTAAAACTCACTTTTCAGCCTTTTTAGGGCATCAGCGTTGTAAAAGTTCCTGGCTTATGGGCCTGAAAATATATTATATAGAGATGCAATTCTGGGATGTCTGTGCTCAATATCTTTTGTGTTAGGCTGGCCTGAACTGGGCAATATCTTACTGTCGACCGATTTTGGGTAAAAACTGCGGAATATTTGCCGTACATTTTTTGCCCATAACTTTTGAACCAATAAAGATAGAAAGATAATTTTTTTTGTGTGTTGTGTTGTGTTTGTTCTCCTCTATAACAATATGTAGATACTTTATTGCTTATGTGATATTGAAATTTTGACCTGCCAGTTTACTTTCACTTTTGCTGATCTTGTTTTGAGGCGTGTCATTGTGAGTACTCTCCCCTTGCGTGAATCTCGGTGGTACTGGCAGATTTCTGGAAACAGTGAAGTGCTGTGTGATATGTTGTAAAGTGATCCACTTGATTTTGGTATGTATAATTGACATCGTGCTTTGTGTGCCTTTGAATAATATTTGAGTGTAAAGTTAAAAAGGCGTGAGAAAACATTTATGTTGATGAATTACTCCAAAGTTTTGTAAATTACACTTTTTGGCCTGGGAAATACACCAAGTCATTTTTCGGGGTGCAAAAGTCCACTATCCGGTGGCGCGCTCACTGTTTCCCGCCAGTCTCTTCGCTTAGCTTCACCTAACCGGTCGTGTGCACCTCGCGTGCTCCGACTGTGTATAGTGGGATTACCTTTGTGAACTTCGCTTTCTGAGGATTTACTTGGTGGTTTGGTCTCTGGGGATTACTGGGTCTCGGAACATGACAAGGTAAAGCTTCGGTTACTGCCTCAGCTGGCGATTTTCCAGGCGGCGGCATTGACTGGAGACTGTGTATGTGACCGACCGGGAGTCGGACCCTCGCAGGAGGCTCCGCGCACTCGCGCCGGCCTTTGTCTTGTGTTACAGTACTCAGATGAGGACCAGCACCAGGCATGGCGTTCCAGTGGCCTAGCGATGCGCACGATGTCGGCCTTCCATGCGTGGCTTCGCCCCCCAGTCAGACATGCAACTATGCTTGATGGGGGAGGGGGTACGTTGGTCGCAGCTTGGGCGTTTTCTGGACAGAGACCAGCACGTAACCCCGCAGCGACCGCAGCCATGAAAGTATCGCAGAGGAGGGCCACCTCAGACATCGTGAGCTTGTCGGCGCAAAAGGGACCTGCTGCCCCCACCGGTGCCTTGGACTGTGCTGCTCCGCCACGAGCAGATGATAGAGCCTAATAGCAGCAGTCAAGCCTTGTCACCAGGAGCTCCACCCCGCCTTTCTTAGGCCTGGGATATGCTGGACCGCCCATGACGGGACTCGTTCCCCTAGGCATGTGTCAGCATCATGAGCTCAGTCCCCCCACAGGAAGGATGTTGGGCGAGGTAAACGCCTCCAGGTGAGAGAGAGCAGAGAGCCCAGGCAGCAAAAGCGGGGGGACCCCCCCCCCCCTCCTCTGAGAGGTTAGTACCTGCCAGCCTTAGGCCAGACCAGCGCTGTCACCGGGCCGCATCCAGGACGTGCCTCTCAGAGAGGGTTGGAAGTTAGCCGCCGACCAGAAAGGCCACGAATCTATGTTTCAGGGGTACGGAACGGAGAACAGACATACAGACAAGACAGGTTCTCCATCAGGGCAAAGATGCTGAGACCGAAGCCCTTCCCAGAGAGGAGGAAAGTGCGGCCAGCCATTACAGCCGACGGGACGTGCTTCCCCGTCGAGTTTGGATCCCCAGTGCGCCACCCCCATGCCTTAGGAGCATGGAGAGGGACACAGGCTTTGGGGTCCAGATTCAGAGAGTGGAGCCACAGACGAGAGTAGGCTCTCAGGGCAGATCCACTGTGACCGAAGCCCTCATTGGGAGGAAGCTAGCTCGGTCAGTAGTTCAGCCGACAAGAAGTGGTTCCTCGTTGAGTGCGGGCCTCTCCGGAACGCCACCCACCCATCTGCCCTAGGAGGTAGAGAGGGACTCCCAGTGGCCTCGGCACCTGCGGCACACGGAGACGAAGCCTACACGATCGATAGAGCGACCGCAGCAGCCGGGGACAGGGCGCTACGGTTACCTCACGCAGGGAACGTCTTCATTTCCCGCTCCTCCTCGCCGACCGGCGGACAAGCTCTGGCACGTCACGGCAGATCTCCTTGCGCTCAGAGGCACCCTCCAGGAGCAGCCGAACTTCTGACTGGACCTTCAGGGACCGACCTTCATCGTGGACGCGGCGGCCTCGACGTCGGCACTGGGACCACTTGGATGGCAGCCACAAGACGGAATCACCCTCCCTTCGGCACCGGCCCAGCCCTCGCCAGCGGTCCACGGTGGTTCACAGGAACAGACTCCCCCCTGGGGGCTACTCTTCGGTCGACGCAGCCCCGGCATCACAGACTCGCTGCTCCTTGGACGAGGCATCCCGGCTCATCGCGTGAGAGGAAGGCCTCGGCGATGGTCGACGCACCCCGGCAGCCCAAGTGCTTCAAGTCAACCGGCAGGCTTACGGGATCTAGCGGAGGCGCTCTCGGCTCACCGGCGACAAGATGGCAGCGGAGACCAGGGCTTCTCCTCAGATTCCCGACGGCCAGAGGGGATGGATATCACCTTCCGCCAGCAGGGGTATAGAGGTCTCTCCCAGACGGTTCCGGTGCCCTTCCAGCGATGGACAAGGAGGCATTGATGCAGGCAGAGGTACCCCGCAACCCACGGACGCGAGGCTTGGACAGGACTGCTTCCTTGGCCCGCTACTCCCTAGCGTGCGCAGGATTCCTCAAGAGGGCGACGCAGTCCATGGGCAAGTGTCTGGAGAACACCTGGGACCTCTCGGCTTCGGCTCTTCGGCGCGGGATACACACGGGGCTAGTGGTGGTGAATAGGGCGGCGTACCACACCTCAGCTAACTCCATGGCGCCCGCCGCCATCGGCGACCTGATGTGACGGGATGTGTTGCTGGGACGGTGCCACACTCTCCTAGCTTCGGGGAAGGCACAGCTGTGCAGGCGCCGCTCGGGGGCACTCTACTGTTGGACCGACTTGGCAGACGGTAAAGGAGACAGCGCAGGAACTCTCGCAGCCACTGCAGGATTTGTCTCCACTTGCTTCAGGCAGCGGCAGAGCCGCGGTCACGCCTGGCGGCTCAGAACCCCCTCCTCCCGTCCTCCCAGAGACTGTGGGGGCACCCTCCCCTTACCCGCATGCTCGCGCGCTTTCCCCACACCCCCCACTGCCTGGTCCAGAGGTGCCCGGAAGCGAGGGCTCGGCTGGGCACGCTGACTTGATCCCCGTCCTCCCGCCGATTCCTGGAGGGGAGCGTATGCTACAGCTATTTCAAGTCGGCCCTGGGATTTTTCGACTGTTAGGAGGGCCTGAGGATCTCCTTCCAGTCGCTCCACCCCCCTTGCGACACTCCCTCCTGTGGATGTGAGTACAGGAGGATCGGGACAGGCGACATCGCTGCATGGCGATGTGATAGCCCTACCCCAGAAGGAGGCCACGGAGGTGCTCTCGCGTCTCGACTCCCCGGCGTTTTACAGTAGGCTCTTCCTGATCCCTGGACCCAGAGGCAAGTGGCGCCCAGCATTGGCCTTTCCGCACTACTCAAGTACTTTCGGCCCCGCTCTTCCAACTACCCGGACAACTGGCCCCTCCGGAACCAGATAGCGGAAGCGTTGGAGGACACAGATTCCTGGCTGACTCTGCTCTGCCGACGCGGATTCCTGGGCAATGGAGGCAAGTCCGACGGGGGACTGGCACGCAGGTTATCCACCTAGGCATAGAGTCCCTGTCCGACATCAACGGGGTACGACGCCCCGCAGGGCAGATGCAGAAGATAGTGGCGGCAGCACTCCGAGTGTCTCGCACGGAAGCTCTCTAGGCCAGGGTCTGGCCCCAACTTTTGGGCCTACTAGCACGGCAGCGGATCTCCTACCCCTAGGCAGATTCTACTCTCGGCCAATACAGCGGCATCCGCCTCTGTACTGGAGCCCCTCCTCGGTCACATCTCATCCTCAGCTATGGATGGACAGTGCCTGGTAGCGTCGGGGGTACCTCTCTTCTCCTCACCGCCACGGCTCTCCCTCTGCATGGACGCAAGCCTCTCCGGCTGGGGAGTGCACCTGTGACCGGAGTTGTCACAGTCTCGGGCAGCTGGACGGGGGAACATGCAGGCAGACATATCAACTGGCTGGAGAGGAAAGCGGTGTGGCTGGCTCGCGCCAGATGGGAGGAACGGCTTGCGCAATAGGAGGTATTGGTGCTCTCCGACTACTCGACGGTCGTGGCCTATATTCGCGTACCAAGTGCTCCGGTGGTGCAGGGATCGGGGCATCACTCTGCGGGCACGGCACATCCCAAGCCAGCTCAACGCACGTGCGGACTCCCTCTCACGACGGGGCCAACTGCTTCCCTTAGAGTGATAACTGCGCCCGGATATCTTCCAGCTACTCTACGCGCGTTGGGGAGACGCCGATGATCGGCCTGTTTACCACTAGGTGGAACAGGAAGCTGCTTCCTAGTCTCCCCCCATACCGGATCCACATGCCTGGACCGTGGATGCACTCTCCATCTTGGGGGACGGACTAATTGCATAGCCACCAACCATTCCACGTTGAACACACCGGTTATTGTCTATCACCGAAGTTAAGCAACGTTGGGCTCGGTTAGTACTTGGATGGATGACCACCTGGGAACACCAAGTGCTGTTGGCATCATCATTTAAGAAGAGAAAGCGAGTTCCCTCCCTCAGTGCGGGTACCAAGGTGCTCCAGAAGCTCAGGGGTGGCATTACGATACGGACCCTTGTGGCCTATTGGCTGGACCAGGAGCTGGACCACAGTCCTCCTGAGCCCCGCTATGGACCACCCTGCCTCAGCTCCCCACTCTGCATACAAGGCTCTAGCAACCGCAGCAGCAATTGTTTCATCCGTGCATAGAACGATTTCGGCTGCACGCTTGGAGATGGTCGGGCAGGCCCTCGCACCAAGAGACTTCTCGGGTGCGGCAGTGGAAGCGATCGCAACGGCTCGGCGGGTCTCTACCCGTAACGTATACGAGGGAGAGTGGCGAGTACTCCAGGCCTGGCGCGCAGCAGAGCGACTCGCCCCATGGACCGGACTAACCCCCAATTGACCGAGTTCTTCTGTGGTTATTCCCCAAGCAGAACCAGGCCCCCATCACCATCCGAGGTTACCTGGTGGCTGACACTTATCGACACCGGGCATGGCAAGGACCTCTCGGATGGCGCTCTGTGATCTGCAAACGGCCGGCTCTCGCTTGTTGTTCCTCGCTGGGACTTGTCCGGGGTGCTCACCTGGTTCGACTCGGAACGGTTCGACCCCCTTCCACTTGCGCAACTTGGAGACCTAACCAGGAAGACCTGCTTCCTGCTCGCCCTCGCTTCAGCCTCGCCGTTAGTGAGATACACGCCTTCTCGGGGCATCCCTCCTGTCTCCAGCTCAGGGCCGATGGCTAGGTGCAGCTCCTCACTGACCCTACGTTCGGGCCAAGAACCGCCTCCCACTCCCAGCGTCCGTGCCACAAGTATTGACCGTCCGTCTGCACACGGCTACAGACCAGTCCCGGGAATCCCGTCTACACGACCCTGTCGGGGCGCTTTAAGCATGCCTGTGCAGGACTAAGCCACTGAGACAAGGGCGCTCACGCCTATTCCTGCCCGTGGCTCCGGGCAGACGAGACATCTCGGCGCAGATGATCCCTCCCTGGCTACGCTGGGTCATCTGGTCGGCGTACAAGAGCTCTCCCTAGAGCAGGCCAAGACGATGCGCACCCGAGCACACAAGTCAAAGCATTGCCTTGCCAACAATGGCGCAGTGCGGAATATTGTGGCAGCCATGGGTTGGTGGGCCGAGTCTACCTTCGCCCGCCTCTACCTGTGAGACCTCTCTGGCCAGTGCGACACCTGGCACTAGTGGGGGACATCTCGGCGGCTCACCACTCCCTCCCGGCGTCACAGGGTAACGCCTAGCTAAAATTGTCGGGAGTAGTAGGGGGAGCCTCGATAGTTAAAGCACGGGAGCGCTCGGGCATGGGAAAGGTGTACCAAGAAGGCGGCACCCTCCTCCTATTCGCCATTCTTCCTAGTACAGGGGTGGGATATTTCCGCGGAAATTCTTTTACAATTCCGCTGAAGCATATTTATTTTCCGCGTCTAATAACAACGAAAAAGACGGAAAAGAAATTTCTTCTTAAATGGCAAAAAATTCTCAAATGGGTTACATTTGTATGTAGTTTAGTTCACTATCGCCCGACACTTCCGGTAGCTTTAGGTCGCAGTGGAAAATGGCGGTGAAAAAGGATATTGTTCAAGACAGAGTGCCGTTTAGTGTGCATCTGACCATAAACTGGTACGCACATTAAATTTTTACACTGCAGATCAGGAGTGTCATAACAAAGTCCATTTTTGGGTGTGTTTGGTATCGCTCCTCCTGTCGGTTTTTGGATACTTTGGCAAACGGTGGACACGCGCCTACCTCCCCCCCCCCCCCCCCCCCCCCCCCCCCCCCCCCCGTTTGATTTTTCGGCCGCTGAAAATGAAGGGCATGCTCCATGCTCCATCCCCCCACCTCCGTCGTTTGATTTTCCGCGTTTTCTTTGTTACTAAAATCCCACCCCTGTAGTAGTAATGCCATCGGTAAAGATTTTGAGAAAATAAATGGATTTTTCTCTAAAATGTATTTTTTTGAAAAATACTTACCGATGGCATTATTCAGAGGTCCCTCCCTCCTACCCCGTTTGCAGCAGTGGCGCTAAGGCTCAGAGACTGGCAGAAAACGGTGAGCGCGTCACCGGATAGGGAGGCAGGGGAGGCTACTCAGGGTCTCTTGGTAACGACTCCCTAGTCACCTCCCTGGTTGTGAGGTACGCAATGAATTTTGGGGTTAAAATTGGTATGCTAAGCGAACCATTCCTAGTAGTAATGCCATCGGTAAGTATTTTTCGAAAAAATACGTTTTAGAGAAAAATCCATTTTTATCACACATTCTTCAATCCAATCCAGATGCATTGTTATTTGTACTATGCTGAGTGGCTCAGTGAAAGTGTCCAGCATGAATGATCTGTCCTGTATGTACAGATTATTGCACGTAAAATTTTGCAGCTATGAACATGTTCATATTTTTTAGCATCATTATCACAGTGGCTATCTCCAGCTACTCACCATGTGTTTTAAATGATGGGAATCTCCTTGTGCACACAGCTGCCAGTACTGATATAGTTCCAGTGGCTGCATGCACAGGGCCTTAATGATTAAAGAGATGAATAAATGTGTTACGTTTTGTCAACAGTATACAAAAGCTGATAAAACCATTCAGTCCCTAAAATTGTGTGACTTTGTTGTCAACACAAAAGCCCAGTGAGCAGTGTTTGAAGTCTCTAAAATTATTTGACTTTGTTGTCATCAGTACACAGAAGCTCATTCAACAGTGAAGTCTCTAACAAGCGATGTCACAGACATTTCTATGATCTCCTCGTCTCCGGCAAACATTATCTTCAACTGTCACATTTGTGGCAAGCAGTTCAACAAAAAACTTTCCTTCCAGCGACACCTGCGCGACCACAGTGATCACAACCCCAGCATGGTAAGCTCAGGTATTAATTCAGGAGACGAATTGACCCTCATAGTTTAACCCCACGGCTGCATTAACTCTTCGACACACGGCTGCGAACCCCCTAAGCATACAGAGTCAAATTTTGTCGACTTCTAATAAGAGCACGAAGGCAAACAACCTTGCCCGCTACAATGTAGCTCATCACTACTCGTACTCTTGTTTGTAGCTTTCCCATAGTACCAGAGTGGTGGGTTCAGTTATATTATGTAGCTCTCAGGCGTGATAAGTAATTGGTTCAGGCTAATTGGTTCAGGCGGACACCATGCCACTGGTGGGGAAGTTGAAGAGTGATACATCCGGACTGCTGGGGGATGAAGAATCACACATCTGTGTCGTATTTACTATTCTAAATGCCCCTTCATGTACCTCTAATTCTTCCTTTTATATTCAGGGATGAATGGGTGTTACATGGTGGAGTTGTAGTCGTAGTATGATAAACACACCAGACGCACGTAAGGTTCTTTTAAATAAACTTTATTCAGGTGCAATCCGTTACACGTGGCTTAAGGATGTAGACAATACTGGAGTAACAGTTCCAACAATATTTTAATTCAGCGATGCGATCTCCACACAATGCATTTCCAAATGCACAAACACTGATACAAAGTCTCTTCTGCAATGTCCACACTGCCGACACAAAACTTCTCATACGCAGCGTCTCACACAATGTATACCCTAAACGGGCCACGTACCTACGATAAACTGCGTGTCTGTACCACTGACAATGCAAGACAATGTACGAACATGCTTTCCTAGCGCCCTCTTATATATACTACCAATTTCCAGAATCATCTACGAAAATCATACAGTGTAACCAATCAGAACGAAACACGCAACCGAAACTCATTAAAATAATCTTTCTAGAAAAACTACAATAGGCTACGAAAATTTGGCTGCTAACTTCAGCTCTAAATCCTAGTGTATAATGAAGTCACATAAAAGTATGGTAGCCCTATCATGACCTTGCATATCCACTCTAGAAAATTCGAGAACTTTCACAAAACAAAAAAAAGGCTGCTCAATTCACGCGCACAGAAAAACAAAATGTTGCAAACTGTTATGAACTCCCCTACGTCACACATACGAGGTTACTAGACAGTGCGACCTTTCTAGAACGTTCTGGACTAAATTTAACGTATCATAACAAAGTGAATTCCGCTCTGCGCGACCAAAAGAAAATGTGACTTAAAAAGATACGTGACTTAATCGGATCGTTTCCTACGATTAACACATGCATGCTCTCACAGGATAACACAACCACAATCGTAACAATGGGGAAAGTTAACTTTTAGATAAAGAAATACGCTGAAATTGGTCCGCACAGTAGCCGTGGGAAATGGAATTTTCCGCTTTTCTCACCCCTCCCCCTTCATCCCCTTTCTTCCTTGGAATTTTTCTTTGGACGGTAATATAAGAAAGAGTTAGAGACACAGAGCCACACATTATATCTTTGATTCGCCATGGCTTCGAATCGGCTGCTAAACCTTCAGCAAGCAGTGCAAATGCTCTTTATGCAAGACAGTGACAGTGAGGGAGAGGGTGATATTCATTCCCGAGGTGGAGTTAGAACAGGTAAACATCAATGGTCCTGATGATGATGATGTAGTGGATGCTGTTAATCAAAATGATTTAGACGAAGAGAACACTGCCACTTTCCAGTTTGTGGACACAATCTTGTGGGTTCCTATGGATGAGTTTGAAGGAGAAACTTGGGAATCGCCGCTCAAACTTGATTTCCAGGCACAACCAGGTGTGAAAGTGGACACTACAGGTTGGGGCCCCATTGATTTTTTTTCTAGCATTTTTTCCTGAGCAGTTATTTGAACTGACTGTAGAGGAAACTAATAGATACACAAAAGCCACGATTCTAGCTGCTAATGCTGCGCGCGGCCCTGGACAAAACCCGCTCACCTTTCGCCCTTTCTGTGTGGAGGAGATGAAAGCATATCTGGTGCATGAAATTGCGATGGGTCTTGTGTTCAAGCCAAATCAACGTGATTACTGGGACAAGAAGACGGGCATAACATCGACACTGGGATTTGGACAGTACATGTCTGGGAAACGTTTCCGATAATTACGATCGTGCCTCCATTTCAACAACAATGCAAACCAACAGCCACGTGGACATCCAGACTACGACCTGCTCTTCAAGGTGAGACCACTAATTGATGGTGTGATGGACACATACCTGAACAATTATAAACCCAACCGGCAGATTTCTGTGGATGAGTGTATGAGAAGATTCCGTGGCAGAGTGCATTTCCGTATGCTCGTATCGAGTAAGCCAACGAAGTGGGGAATAAAAGTGTGGTGCCTGTGTGATTCAGTGACAAGCTTCTGTATCAACTGGAAGGTGTATACAGGTGCGAAGGCAAATGATGCTGCCACTGGGCTTGTTCAGGAGGTTGTCTTAGACTTATTACGGCCTCTGTTCAACAGTGGTAGAGTCTGCTATCAGGACAGTTATTTCACTTCATCCAGTCTCGCTGCAGCATTGGCGAAAAGGCAGATTGGCTGCTGTGGGACAGTGAGACACGACCGCACAGGCATGCCTGAGATCAAAGAAAACCACCTGAAGCTTCAAAAAGGTGATGATCCCAAATTTGTTGGGCACTCAGACACGGGGATCCTTGTTTCTTCATGGCATGATACAAAAAAAGAGTGAATGTACTGTCGACAGTTCATGGAAACGCTGTACATCGAGGATGAATTAGAAGCTGGCATGAACCGACAGGTTACCGTCCTGTCAACAAGCCAAGCATGTGCCATGATTACAATAAGTTCATGTCAGGTGTGGATCGAATGGACCAGCACATGTCTTACTACCAGTTTCGTCATCGTCTCATCAAGCATTACATGGTGATATACCACTTCATCAAAGAGATTGCTTTGCACAACGGCTGGGTTATGGGCAAACATCAGCTATCGATCACATCAAAGCAGTTTCATGCGAATGTCGCAGATGTGTTTTTGAATCAGTACAAAGCTTGTGACAAATTTGTGGACTGGGCGCCGAGTGTCTGTCCCTTCGGACATTGCAAGACTCACAGGGATGCACTTGGCGGCCAGAACCGCGAAATATGGTGACTGTGCTGTGTGTTCAGACAGAAGCCGGAAGGCTAGAAAAACTACTGTTTTCGTGTGTCGCACCTGTGGCCCTAGAATACACCTGTGTGTTGGATCTGTCGACGATTGAGACTGCTTGCAGATATATCACACAGTGCGCAATTACAAGTAGAGGTCAGTCAGAATGGTTCTACCTTCAAAATGTTACTAATAATTCACATGACCGTCTTGCATGAATAAAAATAATCACACTAATCACTTTGCACGCACCTAAATTGATTACAAATACGCATTTTTCAGGTAAATATGCACATGAAAATAACATTTGATGTACCCAAAAAAAAATTGAAGTAATGCCCAACCACTACTGAATAAGAAAAATATACATACTTTTGTACAAACGTCAATGGTTAGCTGCAAAAAAATAATAATTAGAACCTATCACTTTAGTCTCCGCCATCTCTTAAAACTGCTGTGCGTTTAGGGGGTACGCTGGTGTGCACTTAATAGAGGCACCCCCACCCGGGTCTGCCCTGGGGGACTTGGGTGGGGTTAACTACTTTTTAGTTCCAGGGTCACCTTGGTCAACCCCACAGGGTGGGTTTTCCCTTCTATTCTGGGGCATGTGTTTCTGTCTACCCTTGGTCCATTCACCTGTATTTTCCTTTTTTAAACTCTCCCTACTGTCTGCGCTGCCTGTAGCTCTTGATGCTGGATGTGTGTTGCTAAATGGTCCTAGCTTTATTTAGGCCCGATGTCATAGGTTTATTTAACGTATTGGACCGGCTGGCGACATACATTCAATATTCGTTGTTGTTTTTTTTCACAAGCAGTGCAGGCACGTCCTGAGAAAGTCTTGTTGCTGTCAGGACGTTAAGCAATGTACAATCAATCAATCACTTAATAGAGGCAAGTTTTTTTCTGCCTGGGTGCGTCGAAGAGTTAAGGACTATGTACCAGCTGCAGGTGATGGGTGTTGACCATGATAATTCAAGCAAGCTATCCTGGCACTACCCTTGAATTATCATGGTCAATCCATCGCCTGCTGTATGGCATTGGGGCTAAATGCGTTAAAGCCCCAACATCTTTTATGTAGTTTAGCCCAACAACTGATATTTGCATCAGGTAAACACACAGCACTGACAGCACAATGTTGACATGCTGGCAGACACGATTAAACTGCCGCAGTAGGCCCGTGCACTGTTTATATGCAGATTGTTCCTTTGACCACCTTGTGTATAAAAAAATAAGAATTTTTCTTTAAAATGTATTTTTTTTAAAAATATTTACCGATGCCATTACTACATGGGACATGGGATTAACCTATAGCTTACACAATTTTAGCCAAAAACTTACGATGTGTACCTATTGGGCCAAGGGAGGCTACCTAAGGGTGCCGTGACCCAGTACCCGAGTAGCCTCTCGTACCACCCCATACGGGTAACTCCCGTGTGCAGCCACAACCAGTTTATTTACTTAGCTGACTAGCAGCAAGCGGGGCAGGTGGGAGGGTCGTTCGAGTAATGGCATCGGTAAGTATTTTTCGAAAAAATACATTTTAAAGAAAAATTCATTTGTTTCTTCAAAAACATTACCGATGCCATTACTACATGGGAGAATAGCAAAAAGGAGGGGGGTGCCGCGTAACTCTGTAACCCCACAAGCTAGCCAGACCCTCCCTTCCGGGCGCAAACTCCCGACAATTTTAGCTAAAGGCTACCGACGGCACCGAAGGCGCCGGGAGGGAGTGTTGCGCCACCGCGATGTCCCCCACCAGGGCCAGGTTGTCTCGCGGGCCTGCCATGTTTCGGGTGAAGGTCGACTCGGTCCGCCAGCCCACAGCCGCCACGATGTCTCGAACAGCACAGTTTCTGTCTAAGGCGAAGCTGGCGGCATCGGCTCGGACCTCATGCGCCCTGATGTGTAGTCGCTTGGCAGTGTTGGGGCAGAGGTCCTGGTAGGCGGAACATATCACCCATCGGAGCCAGGACGGAATCGTCTGGGCCAAGAAATTGGATCTACCTGGGGACCCAGGAAGAAAAAAAGGCGTGGGCGGCTTGGTTCGGCGCAGGTACACGCGTAAGGCTCTCTCCGGGTCCTGATTCCTGGGTTCCCAGTTCAGACCTATCCCTTTAGTATGGTGATCACCTGGGGGGCAGACAATGGGACTGCATCCTGGCCAGGAAGACTGGGTCTGCCTATAGCTGCACAGAGCCGTCCGTCCTGAACTGCAGCAGGAGGGGTGTGCCGAAGGCGCGTGCAGCTCCCTCACTCTGGAGGCCGTGGCAAGGGCAAGAAGTAGCAGGTCTTCTGCAATATGTCGGCCACCAGGTCAGCAATGACTTTGCACTTGCCGGGGTCCGGCCCACGGGTCGGGACGTGTCGGCAATCAGGTGAGGTAGCCCCTGAAGGTGATCGGCGAAAGCCAGAGGAAGAATCAGCCAGCTGGGGGGATGTCAGATCGGCAGGAGCAAGCTGTCGGTCGATGTACCAAGATTCCAGGATTCGCCACGTTCGACCGTAGCCTCAAAGGTTGAGGGTCTGCGGCCTGGAGCGAAAGCTTCCACTGCTGCACTTGAGAAGCGGCTAGCAACAAGGGCATGCCCCACCATCTCCAGGCATGTAGTAGGAGTCGCTCGGGACACGGAAGGTAAAGCGCCCGCCGTGGTCACTTGAGCATCGAGAGTGGTGTGGGGAGCCGCAGAGGGGGTCCAGTGGCGAGGTTCAGAAGGAGGGGAGATGGGTGGCTCGGAGGTCCAAGACTTGGTCCAGCAGAACGGGCCACTAGCAATCGAATTGCGTTGCATCCCATGAGCATGCGCAGGACCTGGGGACCAGCACCGTAGATGGGTAGGCATACGCGAAGAGACCTTCCTAGGAGAAGGGGAGCGCAACCACTGCCCAGGCTAGGGGGGCCGGAACAAGTGAGACGAAAAGGGGCAGCTGGCGGTTCCACCTCACGCGAAGAGGTCGACCAGAGGAGACTCCGACGTCCAGATCATCCGAAGGTGTCCGGTTGGAGTGCCCAATTGGTGTCGCAAAGCTGGCTGGGCTGCGTGAGGGAGACTGCGAGGGTAAACAGATGTCCCGGGAAATGTCTCGGCCAGAGCGGGATGTCACGGTCTTCACCCCACCGGAGGATCTGGTAGAGAAGAAGGCAGAGGGTGGGGAAGCGAGGCCCGCCCTGCTCTGGGGGGATAGGAGACCACAGTGGCGCTGTCGGAGGACGAGCAGTTCCTGGCGCCCGAGAGTGGTTTCCCAGGCGAGGAGGGCTTGCCAACCCACGTGCAGCTCCAACCAGTTGATACATTAGTCCGTGATGTCCGTTGTCCAGCTGCCGGAACCTGGAGAACGTCCGCAGCTGGTGCACGTGCCAGCCGGCGCGGCTAGCGTTGATGCAGAGGGACAACTGTGGGGGCGGAGAGTAGAGAGGAGCTCTGGACATGAGTCAACGGGATCCGCCGAACGGAGGAGGTGGGGAAGGGGCAACGGAAGCATTGGTACCGAGTCCCAACGTCGCCAGCCGAGAGTTGCCAGTGAAGAAGTAGTGGGCAGTTGAAGCGGACGAGAGTAGAGATGGCCACAGGGGAGTAGGTCCGCTGCAGCACGCAACAGGCCCAGGAGCTGCAACCACACTCTGGCGGAGACCGACTCCTGTAGAAACACTAAGTGAGGCCGGGAACGCCAACTCCGTATCCGCGGTTCTGGTTGTCTCACCAAGTTGAGGTCGGTCAGGAACTCCATGCCCAGGTGAACGAAGCGGCGGGACGGGGCGAGGTTCGACGTCAGAACGTTGACCATGAAGCCCAGCTTGTCGAGAAGGTCCAGCAAGGCCTCTCAGACCTTCTCCAAGGTGGTCGCTGATTGGTTGCGCAGGGGCGGATCATTGAGGAATCCGAAGGTGGCTCGGGGACATCCGCCTGGACACGGTGACGACGCTGTCCATGGAGATGAACCAGTTCCATGCCGAGAGGTCGAAGATTGGGAGCCCCGTGACTCCGAGCTTGGGCACCAGGAGATGGTTGTAGAAGGCCGGGGAGTCGTGACGCGTAACCCACCGAGGCGTCCTACTGCAACAGTGCAGCAATCGTTCCCGAAGAGCGGCTGCCCGAGGCGGTCCGAAGGGATGGAAGTCCACACAGGGCTGCGACGTAGGGGGTGTGGGGCGGGCGGGGACGTCCGGTGACAGGTGCAGGCAGCCCCGCCTGGAGGGCGGGCGAGAGGAGGGACTACCAGTCCGCAGGGAGAGACGCAGGACCTTGCGGGCGGCTGAAACCGAAAGGAGATGGAGCAGGTGGGCCAGAGGTCCCTGTACGTGTCCTTCACCATCTGCCAGGCAGGATCGAAGCGTAGTGGTTCGCGGAAAGGGTCAGACGCAGCTGTCTGCGTAGGTTCGGCGGCACCAGGCATGGTGTTGACGGAAGCGTGGTAAGCCGCCAGGGCGGCCAGGGCTAAGGCGAGGACGTCTCCTAACAGCGGAGTGAAATGACAGGCGCCAGGCCTCCTCCACACGAGAGACGACAGCTTGCGTAACCATGTCGAGCAATCCTGCACAGGCGAGGCATTGCGGAAGAGAGACTCTGTCCGATCCAGACCGAGTGGGAAGCACCGCCGCGAAGCGCGAAGTCCATCCACGCCGGGGGGGTCCACAAGGCTGAGGAAGGGCAGGCTCCCAGGGGAAGAGACGAAGCGCGCCCCCAGAACCAGGGAACGAAGAGTCTCCGACCTAGACATCAGAGGACCGTCAGCGATGAAGGAGCATCCGTCGAGCGTGTGGGTGGAGAGGCCGAAGTGCTAAGGCGCGCTGAAGCGGAATCGTCCGGGAAGCGCCAAGGGCGTCATCATCCTCGGGAGGCACGAGAGGCCGGCGCTGAGGGTGCAAGGCGGCGGGCTCCGTCGCAACGCGAATCCGAGGAGAGCGAGGTGCGGGGAAGGCCGAGGTCGAGGCGTCCAGGAACAAGGAGCCCGAAGCAGACCTGGTCAGCGGGTGGGGAGCGCAGGAACGACGGGCAGATATCGAGGAGCAGGGCGGGCGACGACGCTGAGGTCCGGGATCGTGGAGCCGCGGAACAGCTGACAGGAGACCATAGTCCGTGAATGAATGCGTCGACGGGGGCTCCGAACGCGCGAGCGGGTGTCCAAGGTCCAAGCTGTGTCCATCCTGGAGCATTCCAGGGGTCACCTGTCATGGGCCGCCAGACGATGCCGAAGGTCAGGCGTCGGGACGGCGGGAGGTGTACTTCCTTGTCTTGTGATGCTTGGGTTCCGCAAGGCGGGGCGAGCTAGCTCGCTGCGGGCCAGGCTCAAGCGAGCGGGCGCGCAAGGGGGGAATACGTCCCCCAACGTCTGGGCTTGGTAGCCGTTTGTTTTCCGCAAAGCGGGGCGAGCGGACTCACTGCGGACCAGACTCGAGTTGAGTGGGTGCGCAAGGGGGAATCCCTGGTAAGCTGTCCCCCAACAGCAGCGTGGGTTCGTCTTTGTTGGTCAGGGGCCGAAGCATGCGTGAGGCTGCGGGACGGCGGTGGACGTTCACGCCGATAGCAGCTCCAGAGCTGGGACCAGCTCCTCTACCAAGGGCGCGCAGACATCACAGGTGTGGCCGGAGGCACAACAGGAGCAGGAGAGGCACACCGCATGCAAACTCTCAGGCACAGGAAATCGCCACATCGGGTGCAGGTGCAGACTTGACAACTACAACATCAGATCAGAACAAGCACCTTATATAGTGTCCCAGTAGCCCATTCTACGGCCTCTTAATGGGGATGGTACGTGTCGCCAGTCTCAGCTGCTATGGACAGTGCTTATAACAAGCCGGGGCCTTCCTATAGGGACGCTTGTTATCATATGCATAGGCGAAAAGAAGGACTACGGTGCACCATAAGGTGCGTGTTCGTTTTTATTAATTATTTAGTTATAGCACTGCCGAACAGTGGCTGACTACACAAAGAAATTAATGGTATAATAGTGTTATGCCAGCATGAAAGTGTGCTGTGCACAGGAGTGCAGTAGAAAAAATTCTCTTCTTCCAGTCCAAGGTATGAGAAACACTGTGTATATATCTGAACATGGATACTAGCATGTCAGGATACATGGGTGTGCATGACACAGACTTCGCCAGTGTGTCTTAAAAATGTGACGAGCACACTGGGTGTGAAACAAACATGTATGCATCAAGTCCATAAAATGTGATGTGTGAACACCAACAAAATTATGTGTACATACACCAGTGTGATCGTAAAAATACGTGTATCTATAATGTCGGTGAGCACACCAGTGTGTCTACAAGAAAGTGGATGTGCATGTTGGTATGGGTGCGCAAGACAAACGGACACCATCATCAAAAAAATGGGTGGTCGTGGCTGCCACACCACGTCAAGAGTGCACCCGAGCACGCAAAACACCGACAGTGATGCCGGCGCCAGAGGCGCCGGTCGCTGGCACACATCGTGATCTTACCTAGCCATCCTGCAGAGGCTGGGGGAAGGGAATAACCTGACACGCAGAAGCGGGAGCGCCACACCAAGGAGCCGGGGGCTGCACACATCAGGCAAGGGTGCCGAGTCCGCGATGGAAGTCCCAGAGGACCGGAACACAGACGAACTTGTCCGAAGGCATCCAGAGAAGAACCACAGAAGTAACAACAGTTCAAAACACCCGAGCGCAACACACCGCCGGGAACCGAGGCTCCAAGTCGCAGGCACAACCAGCGCAGAACCCTACACAGCCATAGGTAAACTGCAGAGGGCGAACGCACATCCGCACTACACATTCTGCGCGCACACAGAGAGCACCAGAGAAGAAGAAGCACACAAGGAACAACAGTCCAATGGCGTCGGGCAAGGCTATGAGCACACAGCCAGAACCAAGTCTCTCAGGGCGCAGGGAACACGGCGCACAACGCCAGCTGGAAGAAGCACAGAAGTGGCAAAGGTCTAAGCCTCCGAGGCCAGCAAGAATAACCAAGTCTCGTAGGTACAACCAGTGCAGAACCATACACAGCTATAGGCTCAACACCGCAGTAGGCTAACAGACGTCTTAACTCCGTAAGCTAAAGGAATAAACTGGTTGTGGCTGCACACGGGAGTTGCCCGTATGGGGTGGTACGGGAGGATACTCTGGTACTGGGTCACGGCACCCCTAGGTAGCCTCCTTTGGCCCAATAGGTACACATCTTAGGTTTTTGGCTAAAATTGTGTAAGCTATAGGTTAATCCCATGTCCCATATAGTAATGGCATCGGTAATGTTTTTGAAGAAACAAATTAAAAAACACCCCCAAAAAATGTGAATGCAAATAACACGGTTTGACTCTCAGACTCTCAAGTACCAGTTACATTGGTAATTTTAGCCTATTTATGCCAAACTCTGTTTTATACGTTGTTGGTTGTTGTTTTACTTTTTTATTTGTTTGTTTGTTTGTTTGTTTGTTGTTGTTTGGGGTTTTTGGGTTTGGTTTGTTTGGGTTTTTGTTTGTTTGTTTGTTTTTTGGGGGGGCATCCACTGCCTGTGCTAGATGTATTGTTTAAACCTTTTTAACCCCATGGGGGGCATTTCCAGATTTTGGCGGTGTTACGTAATGACTGTACCAGTTGCTGTAGATGGATTGGCCATGACAATTCAAGTGTAGTGCCAGATTAGCTTGGAACCTTCTGGCGCCAAGCTAATCTGGCACTACCCTTGAATTAACATGGTCATTCCATCTCATACTGTAGGGTGTTGGGGCTAAATGGGTTAATGCCGGTCTGTTTTTGTTGTTGTTTCTTTATGACTGTAACTGTCACTGACACTGTGTTTTAGCCACTACCAGTGCTGGATGGGCCTGCAAAGAAACGAGTGAAAACAGAGCAGAATCGAGCTAGAGCCCAACTTGGGCGTCAGCGAGCTGTGATTATTGACACAGACATGGGGATTGAAGGGGCGCAGGCATTAATGCTGGCAGCAAGTCGAACAGACATTGACATTTTGGGAGTTTTGTGTGTCAGTGGTGTCATCAGTACAGAACACACCTGCAACAATGCTCTGCGAGTGCTGAGTACCTGTGTTCGTCAGGATGTAAGTTTATACATTGTTGTTTGTGTTCTTGGGCTGACACTTTCCAGGGATAGACTGCCCTGAGGGACTTGGGTGGGGTTAACTACTTTTTAGTTCCCAGGGTCACCCTGGTCAGCCCCACAGGGTGAGTTTTTCTCTCTATTCTGGGGCATGTGTTTCTGTCTACCCTTTGTCCATTCACCTGTATTTGCCTTTTTAAAACTCTCCCTACTGTCTGCACTGCCTGTAGCTCTTGATATTGGATGTGTGTTGCTAAATGGTCTTAGCTTTATTTAGGCCCCATGTGTTAGGTTTATTTAACGTATTTGACCGGCTGGCGACATACATTCAATGTTCTGTTTAGGTTTTTTTTCACAAGCAGTGCAGGCACGTCCTGAGAAAGCCTTGTTGCTGTCGGGACGTTAAGCAATGTACAATCAATCAATCCAGGGATAGATCTGGGGGAGGGGGGGGGGGGTGTCCGCATTAACTTATGGCTGAAGTCACGTTATGGCTGCAACATTTGCCTGAGTCTTGTTCAATGATGGATGACAGTCTCCAATCCCGGAAATTAATACAGCTTGTTCAGAAAGCTGAATTGCAGCTTTTTTGTTCAGGCAGAACAGCCCGTTTCATCTGCAAAAGGCATAGATTCTCATAAGCACCTGTGTTTGCATGGGCTTATGAGAATTTGTCTCTTGCTGGCATGGATCAGGCACAATTGCATCTGCTTCCCATGCACAATTAACTCTGCAGCTGAGAAATTGTTGTGTTTTTTTTAAAGCAGTATAAAATTCTAATTGTCCAAGCTCTGTAGTGAGTAGCCTGTGGACCTTATTTGAATGATTTTAATTTTTGGGCCTTTCACCCATGTACAATTTTTAACCCTTTTGATTGTCGGTAGCGCTTTTGGTCGAGATGATTCTTGTAGGAATCACCTCGACCAAAAGTACTCCTGAAAGTCAAAGGGTTAATCCATTGAGCCCTGGATGGATGGACCATGGATGTTAAGTTATGTCTGCAGCCTTTGACTGAGGCACACATGTACATTGATAGATGTTTGTTCAGGATCCTTTGAGAATAGCTTGGCACCAGAGCATTTTGTTGCACTGATGAAAGGATCTAGAGTTACTAATGTTGTGCATTGTATGTTTCTGCAAAATGACAAGGTCTTACAAACTATTTTCTGTCTTTATAAGATAACCATGTGAAACACTGCAGTGATTGAAAACAGCTGACAAGTTCAGTCGTTATTCAGCTGTAGAGTTAGCATGGATGAATAACTCGATCTGCAGATGTAATTGTGGCTGATTCATAGAGAGATAAATTCTCATGAGCTCCTGTCGATGAGAATCTTCATTCTTGAAAATGGAACAGGCTGACTGAAGGGCAGTTCTTTCTGAACCAAAGAGATGAAATTGAGCTTTTTGTGATTTTGAAAAAGTTGAATCAGTCTCCAGGACTGAAGACTGTCACCCGTTTCTTCTAAAACAATCATAGCAGTTAACTATCTTATTTCAGATTCCAGTTTTCTGTGGATCAGAGAAGCCACTGGTGGATGAGAGATGTCTGTCAACAGAGAACCTGCCTGGAGAGGCATGGAAAAGTCATGTTGACTCACGCCTCATTAAGGGAGAACAGGCAGTGTCAGCACTCATTCGCATTGCTAACGACCAACCAGGTGAACATGTGCATACTGTGAAATAGATGTTGTCCCTAAAACAGTCTGGTCGGAACATGCATTCAGTTCCAACATAGTGTATTCAAGCAGCATGCTGCTTCAGCAATACACATAGATTGTTATAAGCCATTGCGACCACAGGGCTTATGATCATTTATTCCACTTGCTGGCTTAGGAGAGGCATCATTTATATCTGCAGTTTAAGGGCCTCTTCCAGTGTTAACTGTACAACTGTTACAAAGACGTGCTGTGGCAATAAAGCAAAACGGTCTCTGTATAAGCTGCATAGTTGTTTTCAACATTATGTATTTTTGGCTCAGGTGCAAAGCAAAGGTGAGTCTATGTTCTAGGCCAGTGGTCATCATCGTCTGTTTTAACGCTGGCATTTTCTGGGAGAGTATTCAAGCCACAGTCTTCAAATGTGTCCCAAAGATACTTTGAGGCAAAACCTTTCTAAACCTATCTAATTTAATGATCTTTCTCCAAGGTTTAGGTCCCTGAGGGTCCAGAAATATGTTTTAAAAAATAGACTTTTTTCTTTTTTATTTACAAAAGTTCAGTTTCAAGCTCAAACCTGGTACAGAGATACCTGATGGTAAGACCTTTTTGTGCATACTATTTTGGATGGCCCATTAAAAAGGTCAAAAGGTTACCAAATGTGTGAAGAATGTCAATTTTCTCTAAAATGTATTTTTTCGAAAAAGATACTTACCGATGCCATTACTACATGGAATATACCCCTTAACTTACCGATTTCAGCCTAAGACCCTTTGTGTGTACCTACACGACAAGGGCCGTAACTCAGAGAACTGTATCCAAGTGACCGGGTAGTCTCCCCTCCCTCCATCCGGTCACGTGGGCCCTGCATTCTCGCCAGTCTTACACTTAGCAAGCGGGGTAGGTGGGAGGGTCCTCCGAGTAATGCCATCGGTAAGTATTTTTCAAAAAAATACATTTTAGAGAAAAATACATTTGTTTTCGCAAAATACATTATCGTTGGCATTACTATATGGAAGAATAGCGAAAAGGAGGAGGGTGCCACCCAAAAAAAACACGACGGCTAAAAGCTTAGCTTCGAGGGGCAACCTCCCGATGATTTCAGCTAAGAGGTACCTGTGGCGCCAGAGGCGCTCAGAGGGAGGGCTGTGCTGCCGAGAGGTCTCCGACGAGGGCCAGGTTTCCTCATTGGCCGGAGAGGTCTCGGAGATGAAAGCGGGCAAAGGTGGACTCTGTGCACCACCCGACCGCTGCAACGATGTCTCAGACTGCGCAGTTGCGGTCGAACGTGACACTGGCGGCGACCGTTCTGACTTCGTGAGCCCTTATCCGCATTCTCGTGGCCCCCTGTGGGGAGAGATTATGTAAGCGGCGCGGATGGTCCATTGCTACCAGGACGTGAACGTCTGGGCGGAAATGCCAGCTCGGCCTGGGGCCGAGGGCAGGCAGAGGTGGGAGCGGCCTCTCCTGAAGGGCTTCACTCTGCGCAGGTAGACTCTTAACCCTTTCATTACTGAATTTTCTGGTTCGTGAATACCACTGAGTACTACTTTTATAAAGTTCTGTATTACCCCTGCATACTGAGTTTAGAGACTAGAAAAATACTAATATATAGTAGTGTACAGGAAAGGCTGTTAGCGGAGTACCCATCCACCGCAGATACCCATAACTCTATATTGCTGTAATGGGCTTTGGAAGAGCTACACATTGACGTCATGTGTAAGTGTCGTGTAGTTGATTTGGTGACAGGTGCAGATATGTGACAAAATGAGAGTACATTAACAACACACACCTATGAAGCAAGCAAACATGCATGAAAACGGGTCCAAAAGTGTTTGCATGCTCTTACCATGATAATGATGTGTTGGAAACTCATAATTCAAACTTGTGACTGGGTCATTGTCTGTTTATTGCTGTCACATAGCAGTGTCCGCAATGCACACACGTGTCAAAAATATATATAAAAGTAACTAAAAGATCCACTATTATATACACCTTGATTGTCCATGCTTACGCATACACTATGTACAGTTACTGAGAGTCTGAAGATGAAATTATTACACTGTTATACACTTTCATACACTGTCACCCTGTATTTACAGTTGTACCTGTGTGTGGTACCAAAAAAACGTCATTACAAGCAAAGGTACACGTCACATTTCAGGCACATAATAACAGATTTGCGCCTCTTGTACGGGTTGTTCGCATAGCTAACCCCTGGGTTTGCATCGATAGTAGCGGGTGTGTCGCTTGTAGCATAGATGGTCACGGCCCTCCCCTTTGACAGGCATGTGGTCAACTCAGACAAGGCGAGTCTCGTTGTTGGCTGGCGGCAGAGCAGGACTGGCTCTTTGCTGCATTTGCGTTTGTGTACGTTGTGATCTTTTCCAACACACTCTCAGAGTAGAAGAGGCCAAAGTGCCCAGATGTACTGACAGATGTGTCAATTACATGCATTGGACCGGCTGGCCTTCGGGTGAATGTCACCTGCTCAGGTGCAACATATGGGGTCTTACCGTCCTCTCAAATTGTAGCATGATTTCGGAACCACAGGTAGTGGCACATTGTCATCATCAAGTTCATCCCCACTTTCATCGGCATCACGACCATTATCGTTGTTGTCGTTAGTATTTTGTCGCACAATATCAGCCCTTTCCTCCTCTGTCAACTGAACTAATTCCAGTCTCCAGAATCGCCTCTATCCCAAAACTCATCACTAAATTCATCGCTGTCATGGTCACTTTTTCCTCTTCACCATTTTTGCAAGCACAACCAAAGTTCTGAAACTTTGCATGCTTTTTCCCAGGCCCCGAGCCGGCTATAGCATAAACACTGCGTGCCTCGCGGTACCATTCCAGTGCTGTCAAGGTCGCCACTAATCCAGTAGCCACTCACAGCAGGTAGCGCGGATTTCGCATGCGGCTAGCACAAACCGCTTTAGCGGGCAGCCGTATGAGGGGGAGTAGAATCTGCGGCCCCGCTATACCGGGAGGCCGTAAGCAGAGGAGGCGTTTCCCATGCCTGCTGTAGCGGGCGTCAGTAATGAAAGGGTTAATGCTCAGGCCGGGTCCTGCAGCCATGATGCCCTGTAATGGCAAAGACTCAACACCCGTGGCGCCGCCGTGAGGAGTCTATTTCTGGCCAAGAAGGAAGGATTGGTCAGAAGGAGAACTGATCCGTCGGTTCTGAACTGTTTGCAGGCTGTGTCCGCGGAAAGGGCCTGCAGCTTGCTCAATCTGGCCGCTGTGGCGCGGGCCAAGAGGAAGCAGGTCTTCCTAGTCACGTCCGCGAGGCAGGCCAAGGGAAGAGGTTTGAACCGACTGGAGATCAACCAAGGCAACACCCCCGGGAGGTCCCAGCGTGGAACGAGAGAACGAGCGACTGGCCGCTGCAGTGCGAAGTGGAACATCAGGTCTGAGAGGTCCTTGCACGCTCCTGGGTCTGGTAGGCCTAAATGCTGATAAGTGTGTGCCACCATCGAGAGGTAACCATGGATGGTGATCGGGGCGAAGTTTTGCTCAGTAAACCGCCACAAGAAGAACTCGGCCAGCTGAGGCGTGGTCAGAGCCGTGGGGGAGAGGCGCTGCAGTGCGAAGTGGAACATCAGGACTGAGAGGTCCTTGCACGCTCCCGGGTCTGGTAGGCCTAAATGCTGATAAGTGTCTGCCACCATCGAGAGGTAACCATGGATGGTGATCGGGGCGAAGTTTTGCTCAGTAAACCGCCACAAGAAGAACTCGGCCAGCTGAGGCGTGGTCAGAGCCGTGGGGGAGAGGCACTGCAGTGCGAAGTGGAACATCAGGTCTGAGAGGTCCTTGCACGCTCCCGGGTCTGGTAGGCCTAAATGCTGATAAGTGTCTGCCACCATCGAGAGGTAACCATGGATGGTGATGGGGGCGAAGTTCTGCTCAGTAAACCACCACAAGAAGAACTCGGCCAGCTGAGGCGTGGTCAGAGCCGTGGGGGAGAGGCACCCGGACTGTAGGACTCTCCACTCTCCTTCATACACCCGGAGGGTGGATGGTCTGCGGGCAAGGATGGGCAAACTACTTTTGAAAAGTAGTCCGCTACACTACAGTTACATTTGTAAAAATAGTAGTTCGCTACTTTACAATTACATTTTGAAGAAATGTAGTTCGCTACTTTTACGCTACTTTAAAAAAAAGTAGCTAACTACTTTTCAAACTACTTTTTTTAAAAACTGTAATCACAACTGGGACTAATAAGTATTTTGAAGTTCAAGTAAATAATCAACTTTAAAGTCAAAAATAGGAGAAAAAAAGCAGCTTATATATACACTGACAGTGATGTCTAGTATAAAACATAAATACAGCCACAAGGTTGTATAGGCAGTTGAGAATAAATGGGCCAAAGAAGTTAATTGACCATTCAATGATTCATGAAAACACTGACACTTCCTTATAAACCTTTCTTGGAGTTGTACTTAACCAACACTTTTGCCTCAAAGTTAGAATCAGTAACTCTGGCTCTAATCTTTGTTAAAATAAGTCCAGCCTGACTAAACAGACACTGGGACAACAACTCCCCTACTAAATCTGTTTTAACTTTTATACTATACAGAAAAATCAGCATTTTATTTCCAATTCACATTCAATAGCCTATCCCTAACAATGAAATGAAAGTATTTCCCAGTCTGTAATGTGGACAGTGGTTCAGTGACACAGGCGCCTTTTCTTAAATATACAATATCTTTAGTAGTATTTCAAATTATTTTAATCATAGCTATCAATACAAAGGCCTACCTATTTTTTCCCATCATTATGATTATATTTATTATTATTATCATTATTATTAATTTTTCTTTTGATTCCCCCTCCCCCCTTTGTTTTGTTCATAAATTTGTAACATACAAAGGCGTAGCAAATATCATTTTTATTCCCACTTACCCCCTTCCAAGACCATCCATATTCAACTTGGTCTAAACGTTTTATCACAATGTTAGAACGTAAATTAAAAAATTGTGTTCAAAAAGACTAAGCTAAATAAAATAAATAAATGCAAAAAAAAAAAAAAAAAAAAAAAAAAAAATGAAGTATGCCAGGCATTGCCAACATCATGCATTTTATTCTAGGTTTTTCTGTAATATAAATTAATTCCGAAGCTTTGTGTTCTGTTCTGTATAAAAAAGTACAGTGATCGAAGGGCATGATCGATGATTCACCTCCAGCCATTCTGATACTAGTAATAGATGACAATAGATCGGCATTCACTCGGACAACTTCCCTACTAAATTTAAAACCGATTTATACGGAAAAGCCGCCATTATGTTTTATAGGCTATATATATCCTGCTCAGCACTCCAAACAAGAAAATGGAATTCTTTCAGTAAATGAAAATAAATTAATATAGCTTTTGTCATCCCAGGTTAATGCCGATAGAATAAAACCGGACGCATTTCGCAATGTAAGAAAATCAAAATAGGAAAACTCAAAAAGTCAATAAACCTTGAGATGAAGCCTAAGATTGGATGCTGTCGTCTTGCTCGCTGAATACTCTTTGCATCCGTACTTGCATTTGAATATAAATGCATTGTCCTTTTCTTCTTTGAGATGAAAAAATTCTAGATACGGTTCAAACAAAGTGGGAAGTTTCTCCATCTTCTGCGGTCAAAAATTTGTGCGTTCTGTGCTTGATTTGAAGAACAAAGAGATGACTGACGCGCGCTTTTGAAAGTCACGTGGCTTGCTATTGGCCAGCCAATCACAATCATGCTTCCGTTCGCTGAGCGAGCGATCAATCTCGCGCAACACAGCAATTTTGCCACTCGCTTCGGCTTGGCTGAAAGGGATGGGCAAGTCACACGGCAAGGAAAGTAGCGTAGCGAAAGATACATTTTCGCTACTTCGCTACTGACAAATTAGTAGTTCGCTGCTTTACAACTACTTTTAAAAAATAACTCTTTACATGTCCTGCCTGTGCGAAGCTGCGTACTGCAACACAAAGCAGAAGCCATGAAAGCTACCGCCCGGGGCCCGAACGAAAGGCCCCGAGAACGGAACTTACCCAACAGTCCGAGGGCTAAGCCCAGTCTGAATGAAAACTTCGACAAATTTCAGGGATATGCCGACGCTCCTTGTAAACAAAGGCTCGTTTACCCTAGGCATAACAGGAGGCCTTACCTTGCCATCTTCTGAGCCACTAGCGAAACCTGAGACTAGTGAGAGGAAGTATAGCCGAAGAATTAATCCAAACAACGGAGAGGTTGAAGCCGGTGAACCATTCACGGTGAAGCTAAGGGTAAGACTGGCGGGAATGCACGGCCCACATGACCGGATGGAGGGAGGGGAGACTACCCGGTCACTTGGATACAACTCTTTGAGTTATGGCCCTTGTCATGTAGGTACACACAAAGGGTCTTAGGCTGAAATCAGGTAAGTTAAGGGGTATATTCCATATAGTAATGCCATCAGTAATGTATTTTGAGGAAACAAAGTGTCGATTTTGCTGTTAAAAGGCTTTATTTTAAGACATGTTGTCACTTGCTTATTTCAGTGACATGGGAAAGGTCAAGATCGCAAAGGTCAGACTAGTTATGTTGATCAGTAATGTACATCAGCCATAAAGGTTTTGCCATTCTTGTTGTTTTTTATTGTGGTAGGGGAAAAAATCGTTTCAGCAAGGTACATCAGCTTTTTGTCAGTGTCATGCAAAATACAATGTGCATGGTTCTGTTGAAGCTGTTTTGGGCTTTGGCTTATTATTTTTTTGTAGGTCTTGGGCATTATAAAAAATCCACATCCCAAAACAGCATTGTCTTTTGGGCAGCTTACGTAGCATTTGGTAGTTCAGTTTTTGACACCAGTGTTCCCCATAACACAAAACTGAGAGTCTGTTACACAGATTTCAGTACTGACACCCAGTTCATATTAATGTGCACCATGTTGATGCAGATATTTTTGCTTTGCATAACTCATTCAGCCCCACACACATATTTCCCAAATTTTGGAGGTGACACCTAACGACTGTGCACCTGTTGCAGGAGATGGATCGACCATGATAATTCAAGGGTAGTGCCATATTAGCTTGGCACCGACAGGCACCAAGCTATTGTGGCACTACCCTTGAATTATCATGGTCGATCCATCTCCTGCTGTAGTATGTCAGGATGAATGGGTTAAGAGATAGTGACCCCCACTGAAAATGTCTGTGGGGAACAATGGAAATAATTTTGGAAATAATTATATTTTGGGTTGGGCTCCATTTGTGCCCAACCCCCTCCCCCCCCCCCCCCAATTCTTTTTAACCCACTTAACCCCAAGGCCACATTTCCTAAATTTTGGAGGTGTAGCCTTATGTCCAGGTACCAGTTACAGGTGAGGAATCAACCATGATAATTCAAGGGTAGTGTCAGATAAGCTTGGCACTTGGTGGCGCCAAGATAATCTGGCACTACCCTTGAATTATCATGGTCGATCAATCGCTTGTTGTTGGGCATTTGGGCTAAAACTATAAAGGGTTAAGTTAAGCATGTTTGCCGTTTTGTGGGTGTTTTTTGTTTGTGTGTGTCTGTGTGTGTTTGGGGTTTTTTTTGTTTGTGTTTTGTTTGGGGGTTTTTTGTTTGTTTTTGTGGGTTTTTTTTTTTTTGGGGGGGGGAATGCCATTAACCTTCAATGTTCTTCCTGAGTCCTGAAAGACCCAGAAGGGTGTTTAATTGCAAATATTTCATTAACTACTGGGAATATTTCAGTGAAATTTAAAAAATGCTTTAAGCTCATAAAAGACTACATTTTGCCCAAATATTGTAATAATTTATGAAAAAAAATAATGTCTGAATTTTTCCTGAACACAAAACAATGGTGTGGGTCGTGCAGGACCCATACTTTGTTTCCTCAAAAACATTACCGATGACATTACTTTGTGGAAGTGTCTACTACTTACTCAATTTTAGCCTAAGAACCCATTGTGTTCCTACAAAACCCAGGAGGCACTCAGGGAATCCCAAGTGGGGCCGAGAGTAGCCTCCCGTCCCTGCCCATCCGGTTCTGAGTCACGTGGTGGGCCAACCTGTCGTTCTACTTAGCTCACGCTGTGCAGACGTGTTTTTAGCGCTAGCCTACGGACCCTGACTGTGTTTGGTGTGACCTGTTTTGGAGCCGGTCATCTGGCCTTGTTGTTACTTCGGACTTGGTGCTTCGTCTTCGACGCTGCGGTTCTGCGTTCCGGGAGGGCTTCGTTCCTGTGCTACCGGTGCTTCCCTCTTCGGCGCCTTCCCGGGTTCGCGTGGACTCCATGGCGCTGACTCTGTTGGGACGTCCCCCCACTGTCGCACGCTGAGGGTGTTATGGAGGTTACTCCCGCTTCGACTGAGAGGTACGGTAGCGGTACCAGCCCTCGGGTGGCCCCGGGCCGGGCGCCTGCTTCGATCAGAGGCACTTCACTTTATTCGTACTTTTGTTGTACCTTTCGCGTCGGACGTTCGACTTAGCTTGGTGGGGCCCCTCGTTGCCCTCACCTGGTCGCTTTTCATGCCTGATATGTGTTGCAGCTGCCAGGTGCGCAACTGCACGCAATGCGGTCACAGATGCCCACAAGGTTTGTCTCCACTGCGCGGGCTGTGCATCCAATCACACCTGCGATGTCTGCTCCGCCTGGCCTGAGCAACATTGGTCGCAGTTATGGAGTTTTTACGGGTGCGAGTGCCTCACACCATTGAGTGATGGAGCTTCCATCGTCGCGCCCCCCTCCGTGCCCGGAGCAGTGACCACGCGCGCCCACACCGACCTTGTGGACCGGACGACACCCGGACTCGTGAGCCCAGCTCTTCTATCAGGACTGAAGCCACCGTGCCTCCCGCCAGGACAAAGCCCGCTGACTCTTACGGGGAGTCATATAGCCAGCAGAGCGCCCGCCTCACTGAGACCGGCCTGCAGAGACGCGCTTCGCGCCGTCAATTGTCCTCTGGCAGTCCTGACTTGTCTGTCCTCGGAAAGCTCACTGACTCTTACGGGGAGTCATATAGCCAGCAGAGAGCCCACCTCACTGAGGCCGGCCAGCACCTGTGTCCACTCGTCCATGGACTACTAGCAGACCTGTACCCTCTTTCTCCGCCAGCAACTCCAGACACTCGCTCGTCCGGGAAGCAGCGTGGGAAGGACCGCGATGCGCGACGCTCCAGCAGACGCAGCCCTCGTCCCTCCGTGTCCTCTTCACTCTCGACCAAGTCTCACGTCGACCCCGCTCCCGTCATCGCAGTCGCTCCCCTCGCTCCAGACGCCAGCCTCGCTCCGCCCGCCCTTCGTCCCCGTGCCTCTCGCCGCTTTCGTTGCCCCGTCTTCGACAGCAGAGCCCCCCAAGGTTTCAGCGCTTTCCCGCTGATGTTGCTTTCGTGACCTCCGTTCCCCATCTTCCTCACCGGTTTTCTTCCCCCATCGATGACGACGAGGCCTTAAGCCTCTTGCCTGAAGGACTCCGTCTCCGACCTCCTTGGTGGCCTTAGCCGCTCCCCCTCGCCCCGCTCAATGATCCCGCTTCACCTAGGATTCCCTCGTCATCGCGTGCGGAGACCCTTCTCACCCAGGATGAGGCCTCTCGTCTGATCGCGGCCACTTTCCCCGCTGAGGCCTGCCCCCGTCTCCCCCACTCAAGAGGAAGGTTTCCGCTTTCGTCGACGCGGGACGGCAGGTGAAGAGGTTCAAGTCACTTCCACAGCCCCCCGGTTTTAGGGCTCTTAGGGATGCCCTCTTCGCCCAGCTCCAACAGTGAGGTTCCCGGGACTACGACTTCTTCTCCGACCATCGCTGGCCGGCTGGACTTGACATTGCCTTTCACCAGGACTGGTATGCAGGCCATTCCCAGTTTTTCACCTGCCCCCTTCCCGCCTTGGACCCTCCGGCGCTAGTCAGGCTAGCGGCACCGCCCTGGTGAAACGCACCCTCCCCCGCGGCTTGGACAAGACTGCATCGCTCACCCAGAACACTTCGGCTTGCTCGGGGTTCCTAGAGCTTCTCATCCAAGCTTTCATCCGCCGTATCGAGGACGCCTGGCGCCCATCGTTTTCGCCCCTCCTGGGAGACCTCCTCGCCCTCGCGGAAGTGGCCAACCGGGTGGCGTATCATTCGTCGGTCAACACCATGGCTGCCGCCACCAATTGTGATCTGATGCGTCGGGATGCGGTGCTTCTAGCATGCTGCGGACTGCCCCCCCGACCTGAGAACTCAGCTTCACCATGCTCCCCTTGGAGGCCCCCTCCTCTTCGGTGATTCCTGGCAGACAGTGAAGGACGTGAGCGCGGACCGCTGGCCTAGCAGGTTGGCCCCTCCCCAGTTTCAGGCAGCCCGCAAGGCCCTGGGTCGTGCCCTGCAGACCTCCAGACCCTCCTCGTCCTCCGCCCCCACTTCTCCGCGGGCGCCCCGTCGGGGCCCCGCCTTCGCCCGCTCCGGACCCGTTAGGACCCTTGCCCCCGCCTGGCCCCATCCTGCCCGCCGCCCGGGGCGCAGCCGGGCGGCCTGACTTTCCCCTCTTCTGCCCCTGCCAACCGCTCCGGGGTCTCCAGTCGGCGGGAGGCTCGCCCTCTGCAGCAAGACTTTGCACTCGCTGATTCCAGACGACCCTTGGATCCTCGATACCGTTGCCGAGGGCCTTCAGATCACCTTTCGCTCGCCACCGCCACTGCGGCGCTCCCCGCTGTGCACCAAGATTCCGTCCGACGAGCTCAAGGCCGGCGCCCCGGGCGGCGGGCAGGATGGGGCCAGGCACAGGGGCCGTGTTGCGCCCCAACTCCCCAGCCTTCTACAGCCGCCTCTTCGTAGTACCCAAGCCGGACGGCAAGTGGGGGCCAGTCATCGATCTCTCGGCGCTGGCTGAACGTGTTTATTGCAGCCGCGTCCTTCTGCATGGAAACCGCCAGGACCCTCAGGGCCGCCGTACAGCCCATGGACTTTGCTGTCAGTCTGGACCTGTCCGACACATATCTCCACGTCCCCATGCACCCCGCATCCAGGAGATATGTCCGCTTCGCCCTCGACGGCGTGATCTACCAGTTTGTCTCAACCTCAGCCCTTGGGTTTTCACCCGCATCATGGATGCCGTAGTTGCCAAGGCCAGACAGTTGTCTTCCAGTCCGTCCTCGACCTACCTAGATGACCTCCTCCTGAGGAACCAGTCGGAGGCCGACCTTGTAACGGACAGGGATGCGCTACTTCGGCTGTTATCGCGGTTGGGGTTCCTGGTCAACACGGGCAAGTCGGACCTCACTCCCTCATGCCGGTTTGTCCACCTCGGCATGGAATTTGCAACTGACCTCAACAGGGTGCGTTTGCCGGAGCCTTGGATCCAGAAAATCGCCGCCCTAGCCGGACAGATAGCCCAGGAGGAAGCAGCCCCCACCAGAGTTTGGCTTCAGCTTCTCGGCTTGATGAATGCAGCAGCGGATCTACTCCCCCTCGGTCGTCTTTACTCCCGACCACTACAGCTGCACCTTCTGCTCCATTGGCGTCCATCCTCTGGCGACATAGCTGCCCCGGTGCCCGTGACTCGGATGCTTCGTCCCCATCTGCGGTGTTGGACCTTCGTGGCTCGCTTCGGGAGTCCCCCTTGCCTCTCCGCCCCCTCAGCTCTCCCTTTACGTCGATGCAAGTCTCTCCTAGTGGTTCCTCATGGCATCCAGCCACTGGCCTCCAGAGCTGGCAGAGAGACACATCCACTGGTTAAAGCTGCAAGCGGTCTGGCAAGCCCTCATCGCGTGGGAAGCGCACCTCCATCACCAGTAACTACTCATCCTTTCGGACAACGCTACGGTGGTTTCCTACATTCAGAAGCAGGGCGGTACGCGCTCCCCCGACCTTTGCATACCCCTCTACCGACTGATGCGCTGGTGCGAGGACCGCAGCATTTCCCTCCGAGCTGGACACATTCCGGGCCACCTGAACGTTTTGGCTGACTCCCTCTCTCGGCGCAGCCAGTTGCTACACACGGAATGGACGCTACGCCAGGACATCTTTCAGATGATCTGCGCTCATTGGGAGACGCCCATGATCGACCTGTTCGCCACGAGGTGGAATCACCAGCTTCCCCTCTTCATCTCCCCGATTCCAGCACCCCGTGCCTGGGCAGTCGACGCGCTTTCCATTCCGTGGGACGGGCTCATCGCGTACGCTTACCCCCTGACGGTTCTCGTCCCCGAAGTCCTCCTCAAGCTTCGAGGATGCAATGCGGTCATTTTGCTGGTCGCCCCGTTCTCCTGAAACCGGTCTTGGACCACCGACCTGCTCAGCCTCGCCACGGCCCCCCCCCCCCCCCCCCCCCCCGCCCGCCCCTGCTGCTGCCTACCCCGAGCACGATGCTCAAGCAACCCCGCCAGCCACTGTTCCACCCGTACCCGGAGCGGCTCCTCCTTCATGCCTGGAGATTGTGCAGCAAGCCCTCACCGCTAGAGGCTTCTCGAGTGCATCAGTGGCAGTGATCGCTACAGCCCGCAGACCCTCGACCAGGCGCGTCAACGAGGGAAAGTGGCGAGTACTGTGGTCCTGGTGCACTGACCAGCACCTCTCCCACCGAACTGACGAATCCCCAGCTCGCTGACTTCTTCCTCTGGCTCTTCGGAGACCAAGGTTTGGCCCCCATCACGATCAGGAGTTACCTATCCATGATTGCAGACACGTACCGCCACCTCGGCCACCTGGACCCCAGCGAATGCAAGGACCTCGCCGACCTTATGACTCACTTCGGCCTGCAATGTCCAGTTCCCCACTCGCTGATTCCTCGCTGGGTGGCTTAACTCCGACAGGTTCAAACCGCTGTCCCTGGCCCGCGGATGTGACTCGAAAGACAAGCTTCCTGTTGGCCCTTGCCATGGCGGCCCGGCTAAGCGAGCTACACGCTCTTTCGGCAGTCCCTGGCTGTTTGCAGTTCAGGACGGATGGTTCCATGCAGCTTCTCACTGACCCTTCCTTGCTCGCCAAGACTAGGTCTCCTTTGACCGCGCCACAAGTGATTACCTTACGGCCACTGAGAGATGTGAAGTTTCCTCGGGAGACCAGGCAACAAGATCCTGTGTGCGCCCTACGCGTTTATCTACGCCAATCCAAAGCCGTCCGGAGGGGACATTCACGCCTCTTTCTGCCTTTGAACCCAGGCAGAACTGACATAACAGCCCAGACGATATCTTCCTGGCTACGCTGGGTCATATGGTCCGCCTACCAGGACCTCTCCCCGGAGGGAGCGAACAGGCTTAAGATACGCGCACACGAGGTACGAGCCATGGCCGCGAGCATCGCATTCGACCGGAACTGTGCTGTCAAAGACATCGTGGCTACAGTGGGCTGGCGGGCAGAATCGACCTTCGCCCGCTTCTACCTCCGGGATCTGGCAGGCCAGTGAGACAACCTCGCACTGGTGGGGGACATCACCGCAGCGCAACACTCCCTCCCGGCGCCACAGGTGCCGTAGGTACGCACTTAGCTAAAATTGTCGAGAGTTTGCGGCAGGGAACATGGCTCTGACCCTAGCCTTTGTTCGGGGGTGTTTTGGGCACAGCACCCTCCTCCTTCTCGCAGTTCTTCCACAAAGTAATGTCATCGATAATGTTTTTGAGGAAACAAATTAATTTTTCTCTAAAATGTATTTTTTCGAAAAATACTTACCGATGACATTACTCGGAGGACCCTCCCTCCTGCCCCGCTTGCCGCTGGTGAGCTAAGTATTCCGACTGGTTGGCCCACCACGTGACTCGGAACCGGATGGGCAGGGACGGGAGGCTACTCTCGGCCCCACTTGGGATTCCCCGAGTGCCTCCCGGATTGTGTAGGAACACAACGGGTTCTTAGGCTAAAATTGAGTAAGTAGTAGACACTTCCACAAAGTAATGTCATCGGTAAGTATTTTTCGAAAAAATACATTTTAGAGAAAAATTAATTTTTAAAGAGTAAGGTGAATATTCCTGTCCGGATGCAGTTGGTCCTCCATTTGTGAAGAGTCAAAGATGAGAAAATTGCATCTCACCCAAAATTTTCCTCTGTTTTTTTTTTTTTGTTTTTGTGTTTTTGTTGTTTTAATTTTGAAGGGTGTCAAAGTCCATGCAAACTCGACTAGTTTCAGTTCAGTTTCTTGAAAATTGTGAATTTTCACCCATAGTTTCTGGGGGAAACAGCAAAGTTTCAGACCGTTTTATCTCCACCATGATGACTAAAAATACAAGGATGCTTCCGGCGATGTGTACTATAGTGTAAAATGTATGGGTCCTGTAGGATCCACATCATCAGGACAAGGATAACTAGTTAGATCACTCTTTGAAAAATATGCGTCCTGTAGGACCCACATTATCAGGACAGAGATAACCAGCTAAATAGCTCTATGAAAAATATGGGTCCTGTAGAACCCACACCTTTGGGACAGGGATAACCAGGTAAATCGCTTTTTGAAAAATATGGGTCCTGTAGGACCCACATCATCATTTGTGTGTAGTCCAAAGCATGATCCGGTGAAGGTTAATATTGTGAACCTGAAATGAAGCGTTTCATTGTTCGTCGTATCATCACTGTTTGTTTATACTTGAGAAATTGATGGTCAGTGACTTTATTTTGAATCTTAAGTTTCGGACCATAAGATCCAAAATCACAGACCAGCACACATTTGTTTGGACAATTATCGGTTTGTTAAGTGTGGGAAAAACCTTCCAGCACTACGTTGGTGGTACATTGGCTGTATAGCTTTTGGCACTGATATATTTGTCAATATTACTTACTTACTTATGCCTGTCACCCCTACCCGGGTATAGGCCGTCGACGAGAGACCTCCAGCAACTCCTGTCCTGTGCTTCTCCTTCGATTCTACTCCAGGTGGTTCCCAGTCTCTTGATGTCTGCTTGGAGGTCTCGACGCCAGGAGTTTCTCGGCCTACCTCTTTTCCTCTTTCCCTGGGGGTTCCATGACAATGCCTGCCTAGTGATACTGGAAGCTGGCTTTCTCAGACTGTGACCGATCCATCCCCATCTTCTTCGCCCAATTTCATTCTCTGCTGTTATCTGCTCTGTTCTCTCCCAGAGTCTGACGTTGCTGATCTTCTCTGGCCAGTGGATTTTCAAAATTCTTTTAAGGCAACTGTTCATGAAGGTCTGTACTCTGTTGACTGTGGTTTTTGTCAATCTCCAAGTCTCTGCTCCATATAGGAGAACTGCTTTTACATTGGAGTTGAAAATCCGGACTTTGGTGTGTTGTGACAGCTCTCTGGAACTCCACACTTTTTTCAACTGGAGAAAGGCTGCTCTGGCTTTACCGATTCGTGCTCTGACATCTGCATCAGTGCCGCCTTTTTTGTCTATGATGCTTCCGAGATAGATGAAGGACTCCACCTCCTCCAACGGGGTGCCAGCAAGCAAGACTGGTTCTTCCCTGGTTGCGTTCAGCCTCATTGTCTTTGTTTTCTGTTTGTGAATGGTGAGGCCCACTTGGGACGAGATGTCAGCAAGCCTCGTGGTCTTGTCCTGCATTTGTTAATGAGTGTGGGACAGTAATGCCAAGTCGTCTGCAAAATCGAGGTCATCAAGCTGTGTCCACAGTGTCCACTGTATTCCACTTCGTCTGTGCTCTGTGGTCATCTTCATGACCCAGTCTATGGCCAGTAGGAAGAGGAACGGAGACAGCAGACACCCCTGCCTGACACCAGTTCTGACCTGGAGCTCCCTGGTGAACTGCCCTTTGTGGATCACGCGACATGTCATGCCATCGTAGCTGCTCTTGATCAGGCGGACGAGCTTTGTGGGTACACCGTAGTGTCGTAGGAGTTTCCACAGAGTCTCTCGGTCCACACTGTCAAATGCTTTCTCATAATCCACAAAGTTGACGTACAGCGGGGAGCTCCACTCCAGAGACTGTTCCATGATGATGCGGAGAGTGGCGATCTGGTCTGTACATGATCGGTTCTTCCTGAATCCTGCTTGCTGGTCTCTCAGCTGGGGGTCAACGGAGCTCTTCATTCTCTCCAGGATGATCCTGTTGAAGACCTTTCCTGGTACTGACAGCAAGGTGATTCCTCTGTAGTTGGAACACTTGCTGAGGTCGCCTTTCTTGGGAAGCTTGATTAGGTACCCCTCCTTCCAGTCAGCCGGCATCACATCCTCTTCCCAGATCTTTCCAAACAGTGGGTACAGCATCTCCACTGTTGTCTCTAGGTCTGCTTTCAGAGACTCTGCTGGGATGCCATCTGGGCCTGCTGCTTTGCCGTTCTTCAAAAATGCCACTGCTCTTCTGATCTCTTCCTGGCTGGGTCTGTCACAGCTGATGGGTAGGTCAGTCTCTGCTGGCTGGATGTCTGGGGGGGTCGGGTGGGCTAGGTCTGTTCAGTAACTCTTCAAAATACTCGGCCCATCTGTCGAGTTGGTCTGCACTGTCTGCAATAGGCTTGCCTTCTTTGCCTTTTACTGGTCTTTCTGTATGGCCATACTTGCCTGACAATCTTCTGGTAATGTCGTAGAGCTGTTTCATGTTGCCGCTGCCTGCTGCCTCTACTGCCAGGCTGTCTGTGTAGGCCCTCTTGTCTGCCCTGATACTCCTCTTCACCTCGCGGTTGGCTTCCGAGTATTCCCCCTGTGCCCTTACTTTGGCTGCTCTCGTGCGACTGTTGTTGACAACTGCTTTCTTCTGCTTCCTCACTTCTATCTTCTTCAAGGTCTGTGCCGACAGCCAGTCCTTGTGATGGCGTTTCCTGAACCCTACAGTGTCTTTGCAGGTTGAGTTCAGCGCCTCTCTAACTGCCTTCCACTGCTGCTCTGTGGTGACCGCCTCCTCTTCATTTACTAGCTCCTGTAGCGCTTGAAACCGGTTGGACAGCACCAGTTTGAACTCTTCTCTAACTCTAGTTTCTCTCAGGAGGCCTACATTATAGCGCTGTCTTCTTGTTGTCTCTGTGCGGCTTTTCTTTAGCTTGAGCTTCATTCTTAAGGTAAGCAGATGGTGATCGGAGGCGACATCTGCTCCCCTCCTCACTCGAACATCTTGAAGAGATCTTCTAAATTTCTTGCTAATGCAGATATGGTCTATTTGGTTCTCTGTTGTATGGTCAGGTGAGACCCAAGTTGCTTTGTGTATTCTTCTGTGTGGGAAGATGCTGCCTCCAATGACAAGTCGGTTTAGAGCACACAAGTCTACAAACCTCTCCCCATTCTCACTCATCTCCGAGCCTAGTCCCTGTCTCCCCATCACCTCTTCGTATCCGGTGTTGTCCTCCCCTATTTTGGCATTAAAATCGCCCATGACGATGGTGATGTCTCGCTCCGCACATTTGTCCAAGGCACTCTGGAGTCGGTCGTAGAACTCTTGTTTCTCTTCCTCGTCACTGTCATTAGTGGGCGCATAACACTGGATGACGTTCAGCTTGAGCTTTTTCTTGGTTCTAAAGGCTGCTGTGATAATTCTTGGCCCAAGAGGTTCCCAGCCCATCAGCGCTCTCTGTGCCACTGGTGACAGCATGAATGCTACACCTTCTGTATGGGGGGGCATTCTCCTCTTCATGACCTGAATACAGAATCATCTCCCCACTTAACAGCCTTTTCTGGCCAGACTGCGTCCATCTGGCTTCACTGATACCTAGCAGGGAAAGGTTGTACTTTTGCATTTCCGCTGCTATCTGGGCGGCCTTGCCGCTCTGGTACATGGTCTTGACGTTCCATGTGCCCATGGTTGTATCCCTGGATAGAGAGAGGCGGCTCGGTCCTGTGGCTTCCGAAGACTTCCGGCTTTCACCACAGGACGTCATAAGTCTTCTGGTAGAAGAACCTTCCTCCTCCAGGAAAGGAATTACTGTTAGTCTTTTCGTCGGCGTTTTTGTAGCTATTTCCTTTTTTGCAGGGTGGGGAAGCTACCCCCACGCCCAACCCCCTTACTAGGAGGACCAGGGGTTTTCTGTCGGGGTCACCTTCCCTTAGACCATGTTGGTTCACGGCACCTTATTTCATTCGGTGCACCCCTCTCACGAGGGACCCCCTATCCACCACCCAGGGGACGCGCCTCAACGCCATATGGTCCCAGCGCGAGGATTTGTCAATATAGCTCCTGCATATCTGTCCTTTTCCCTTGCATCACACAATCCTAGTAGAAATCTATGCTCAAGATCACAGAAACTGCTTGCTCAGCCCAGAGTTAACCTAAATACTGCTGGTGATGTTCTTTCAGTTATCAGGCCCCTCACGTCTGGAACTCACTTCCACTGCATGTCCGTCCGTCGCCTACCCTGATGACTTTCAAAACAAATTTGAAGACCCATCTTTTCCATGTAGCATATCAGGATTAGCTTAGTCTGGATGTGCTGCCTGTAAATGTTGGCTGTTGTCTTATATGTGTAGCCCATCTATATAGATTGTGTGTGTGTGTGTGTGTGCGTGCGTGTGTTTGTGTATGTGCGTGCGTGTTTCGTGTTAGGAATGTGCTTGCATGGTGCGAGCTAGTGTTTATTTTTATTGTTTTATTTTTTTCCTCTTTTTAAATTATTTCTGTGTTGTAAAGCACTCCGAGCTTGCCGTCTGTGTGGAAGGGTGCTATATAAAAACTATGTATTATTATTATTATTATATTTTCAGGCAGAATTACCCTGGTGTGCCTGGGGCCTTTGACAAACTTGGCACTGGCATTGCGACTTGATCCAAAGCTGTACAAAAAGTTTAAACATATCTACATTCTAGGCGGCAACATTGAAGGTTTGTTGTTAAGTTACATTTTTATTTTAAGTTTAAGTGAAGCTGGATATGGGAAATAGAAGATAGTTCAAGTGTAGCGTGAGATTAGCAGTTAGCTAGGTGTGTTCCCAGATGTCGAGCTAATCTGGCACTATTTTTAAATTAATATGGCCTATCAATCTCCTGCTGTGGTGTCTTAACCTTTGCTATATGTTGTTAACTCCACATCCATCTCACATATCTGAATATTACTGGTTAAACAAACTTCATGACCTTGTCAGAAGTACTGAAGTACGGATGCTGTTCTTAAAAATAGTTGTATTTCTGTCAGTTTTTATTATGTTGAAATGAACTGCATAACTGTTTAACAGTATCAGTTCTTACTCAAATGGACTTGCGCTCCACTCATCTGATACCCCTCTCAGACGCCAGGAGGCAAGAAAGACAGTAGCTGATGTGATATCATCGGCATTGTTTATGTTACACTGCTCACAGTCCCAGCCCTGGAACTTCTCCATTTCTTTTGTCCATCTTTACACCACCAAACCTCACCCCATCCTTACCTCTCCACACTCAGCCTTTCAGACTACATGTTTATTAGCCAAAAACCTGAAAAGCTGTGGTTGTAGTCAGCGGTGCAGTCTTGACTTGCTCAACCAGCCGTCCGAGAGCAGAAAAGGAGGGGAGGAAATATGATCACTTGATCCGCCTGTTCCAAGCTATCATGTGGACATGTCGCTGGAAACACTCCTGCATCCCCACCCATTTGGATTTTGAACCCTATTCCTCTCATTTCAGTCATGTGTGGACTGGTGTGGGTGTACTTCATTTTAACCCATTACATCCTGAGGTTGATTTTTTTTTTTAAACTTGCTCATTGTGCTGTGAGGGCTACGTTACAGATTAGGTGATAGATCAACCATTTTAGTTGAAGGGTGGTGCCAGAATAGCTTGGCGCCTGAGGCGCCAAGCTATTCTGGCACCACCCTTGAACTATCATAGTCAAATTTATTTCAAGCAATAGATGTATCAGGATGAAAACGGTTAAGTCCCCAAAGAAAAAGTATAGGCACACTCCTCGCACAATGACATTGAACTTTCACTGATAAAAGAACAAAGTACTGCCCCTTTAGCTTACAGTGATGTGCAGCGAATGTGATAACTGATATTGTTCACTTGTTGATAGGCCTACACTGAAATAACAAAATGTATGTCCATCATCCAGCAAAAGATGAGGAGATGATTACGGAGCTCGAATAAATAATCTTGCCCTTCTTGTGCATGCAGCCACCAGTAGTGTTCACAGAACTGGTGGCTGCATGTGCAGGTGGTTAACCCCTTCACTGCCAGAGATCGCACATTTTGTTTCTAAAATCTTTGCTAATTTGATGACACACAGCCATAAGGAACATGGACCCAAAGTGGTTCCAGCAAGAGGCATAGATCCTCACAACTGTGGGGCTCATGATGATCTATGTCACTTACTTTTTCTTGGCAGTGATGGGGATGAATTCAGCTGAAAGCTATCCATGAGTAGGACAACTTCTGTTAACAGTGCACACTCAACCCTGACTTTCTTCATTTTGCAGGCAGAGGGGGAAGCAGTCTGTGTGCAGAACGTAACTTTCGCCTGGACCCTGAAGCTGCCTGCATTGTCCTACGAGAATGTGAAAACATCACAATCCTGCCTCATGAAGTTTGTGTACGACATGCTCTTGCACCAGTAAGTTACAGTGAACATTTGATGCAACTAAATGCCAGAGGACCTAATGTGCTTCTTGTTGTGTTCAGAGTTTGTTTTTTCGCAAGATGAATCATTTACATAGGAAAGGCATTCGTATCCAACTTGCATAATTGTCATTGGGAAGTTAAGTTGGCACATGTATACTTGTGTTGCTCAGGTATGCCCTCTGCAATGTGAGAGAAATGCTGTGCTGTTGGGGCTGTTACAGTGGTCACAAATGTCAATGGCATGACAAATTTAGTTCAACATAGAGACCGATTATTACTTCGAAGTGGTGATTTTCAAAGGTTTCTCCTGTTCTAGACATTCAAGACACTGCGTTTTGACGTACAGATGTGACATGAATTATTGTTTAAAAAGTAGTCTGTCTTATCATTTTTGTCTACCATATTAAAAATACGGTGGACTTTAAAATGGGGCTGGGTCGGAGCACATTCCAGAGCATGCACATGACATTTTTGGCGTGCTGCGCAAAGAAGTACCACGATAAAAATGATGTCACATCTAGTTACACAAACCTTGCTAAAATGCTAGAGAACGTCTTTTTGACGCTAAGGGCCATATGTGTGCGTGTGAGGATGTGACAGCGACTAGAGCCCACATTTGAGGATGGACATGCTTGAAATTTTAGGATATTGTCCCTAAAAAAATTATCTTGGGACCTTTTTTTATTTTTTTTTTTATTAAGATGTTCATTGGCGAGAAAATGGCCATTTCACATAAACCAGTTTATCCACACTGGAGTCCGTAATTTTTCTATTTTTACTAGATATTTTGCGTATAGCTAGATAAAAGGGAGATATTGAATGAGTTTGTTAACCAGCATTGTACATCTAGAACGTTTTGAGTGATCATTTTTTTTTTTTTTAATTTAATATATTTTCACATTTTTGGGATTAATTTCACGAATTATATGGGTTAATCTTAAAACAATTGAATCTTTTTTTTACGAAAAAAAAAAATCTTCTCATTAATTGTTTTTCTGCAGGATTTTTTTGATGGCCTCGTTCACCTTGGAACTGAAAAATCAGAGTTCATACGGACTTCAGGTGATGATTGCTGGCTGACTGCCTGTCGTACAAATGGCTGCATTGCATCTTGCGCTTACGCAGTGGCTATCGTTGTGGATACCACAATTGCCATGGAAACTGAACAAGTTTACGCCACAGTTGAGCTTACTGGAACGTACGGTCGAGGGATGATGGTGGTGGATTGGTTAGGGTCACTGGGGCGTGATGCCAATGTGAGAATTGTGCACTCACTGGACCTTGGCAAAATTCAGAGCTTGCTTGTGTCTATGATGAACTAAGTAGTAAATGTGCTCACTTAAACAAAAACAAATTGTGAATGCAGTCACCAATATACTGTTTACAGTTTCGGTTGCTGCATAAACAAGTGGGTTACCTCTTTGGCATCAGTACCAGAAGTATTGTGAATACAAGTGTGTGTGAATGTGTTTATACATGTGACTGATATGGAGAGGATGTATCAAGACATTGGAAAAATAAAACACTTTTTGTTTATTTTCACACACTGATTCCTCTGGTGAAAATATGAAAATTTGGGAGTTGACCTCTGAAGAGATATCTGTTCAGGTGATAATCATAACAGTCCAAAGGTGGTGCTTGAACGGCTTGGTGTCGAGAACTAGTAGAACCACCAAGCTATTCTGGCATCATCCTTGAAACTATCAAAACTTGATCCATCTTCTGTTGTGGCATATTAGGACTGAACGGCATAAAATATAATTTCCTTTCTATGATTTTATATGTGAATTGCTGAGCTAGCTGCCAAATTGACACAAACATTTATAAAGGAAATCCACCACACCTTGATGTGATCATGCATGCATGCACTCACTGCACTGGGGCCAGCTCAATAGATCCCAATGTTGAGGGATCTCCTCTAAGCTATACATGTAATGCAGCACAAATCGGTCGAAATGATTTCTCAATTAAACCAATTAAATTTTAAACTAACAAAGTTTTGCAACAGGTCCTTTATCTACTTCCCTACGAATACACACACACACACACACACACACACACACACCGACTCAAAATGTGTTGTGGCGGGCCTTCTAACACACAGCAGGTCCTTTACTGCAGCAGGCCCTTCCAAGTACTCAAAGGCCATCGGGCCGACATTGGCCTGAACCGATGTGCGCGGGCCAACATCAGCCTGACGGTCTTTTGCGCATAATTGGGTTGTCTGTCCCCACCCCCACCATCTACCATTGATAACTCACTAAATTTAAACAGGAACAGTTTTGCAGCAAGCCCATTACAGAGACAGGTCCTTACTGCAGTCAGGGAGGCTTTATCTCAGTACTGGGGGTCTACTCTTGCGGTTTCCTGTCGCTGTCAGCTGAGCCCATCTGTGTGCATGGAATCACTGGGACCATCACAATGTATTTTGCTGCAATGAGACAAATTTAGGAGCCATTAAAAAAATATTAAAAGGGCGCTTTCCATTCAGAACTTGACTTCACATATAGAGTACAGTTAGTCTCCAGACTCGAGTTTGCACTGCCGTGAACCTATAGTGAGTATGAACATCGCTCTATTCTACGCCGCAGGACTGGGACGATCGTCGAATCGCGTGTGTTGACAGCCATGGGTGTCTGGTTTGGTGCTTGGTGGTCACGATTTTATCCCGGCTGCATAAAGATAGCAGCATAGAGGCAACATTAGCCAGCAAGATACATACAGATTCTTATGACCGCGCCTACTCCTAGATGCGTATGAGCATATGTGTGTGTTGCAGCTGTCAACGTTTTGCCCATGTTCTTTTCATCACCGTAACCCGATTAAACTAAGTGAACATATCAACATGAAGGTAATTCGACTCATAAATACACATAGCTACTCACAAGCCCCCACAGTGGAACTCATGAAGATCAATGCCTCTTGGAGAGTTTTGTCGATGGTTATAGGCGAACTTTGCTAAATAGTGAATGCCATCCGTCTGATGTGAAAACAAGAATATATTTATCCTCGTTAAATTATGCGGTAACAGTGGAATGAATGTTTATTGATAGTTTCATTTGTCTCTGTGCACGTCGGACGGAACTCCCGGCAGTAGAACCTTCTGCAGTACCATCTGACGGCAGTTCCGCTGTACACCCCCCAGCCCTCCGCCAAATAACAGCCGGCCTGTCCAAGCCCATGTCAGTAGATAGTTTTAATTTGTAACCTGGCTTTTAAATTTCTGAGTTTTCAGAAGTGAACTCGCCCATATATGTGCCTCAGCAGATGCAAGTATATTCCGTAGTGAACCCGACTTTGTCTTTACCAGAACGAAAGATGTGAAAAAAGTGTGTTCATATATATGGTCATTGATGTAGGGTTACTGAAAAACAATAGAAACGACTGAAACTGCAAACCACAATAGCTCATCTCCCTCCCCCTCCCCACTCAGCCTGGAAATTAAAATTGTGTGAACTGAAAAAGCAAAACTTAGGCACAGATTCTCATGGGTCACGGCCCTGTAACTTGCATGGCGGACTCCCGAGGATCTATGCTTTTTCCCATCTGTAGAAAGGGCCACTATCACACTGTCCTAGATATACACCTGTCTGAAATAAACATAGAACCTCATGTCGCCCACAGATGCGAAAGCTAATGAGAATCATGCCTCTTGCCTGCCTCTATCGTTATGTTGGTCTGTACGTGGAAGAAGCTGCGCGAGCTGATTCAGTAACTGCCTTCCATAGCGAGTGTATCAGACGTGTTGACTCTCTCTCTCTCTTGGCTTGACTTCGCGAACGAAGATTTTATAGGAGTTGCCCACGACGTCTGCAGGCTTGTTCGTGGCTGCGGAGGCCAATCCGGGACAGGCAGATTCGACCGCAGTGGCTGCAGGGGGAGGTATGGCCAGGGTTCTGAGTTGCGGCATCTCTGTTTTTTCTCCTGAGCCGCTTGTCCTTGAGGCTAGCTCTGCGAGAGTCCTCAAAGGAGACAGCTGCCTTGTAAATGGTGGAGCGCCAGGTGTCACGGTCCACAGCAAGCGAAGACCACTGATGGTGGTCGATTTGGCAGGCACTTTGTATCTCTTCTTTGGTGCCCCTCTGTCACGGTGTCCAGTAGCAAGCTCGCCGAACAGGGTGATCTTTGGTAGGCGATGATCCTCCATCCTGGAGACATGCCCCGCCCAGCGGAGCTGTGCCCGCAGCAGCAACGCCTCGATGCTCACAGTTTCAGCCTGTTCAAGGACCTCGACGTTGGTGACACAGTCACTCCAGTGAATGCCCAGGATGGTGCGCAGGCAGCGCTGGTGGAAGCGTTCGAGGAGTCGTAGTTGGCTGCAGTAGAGGGCCCAGGACTCGGAACCATACAGCAGGGTGGTGAGGACCACAGCTCTGTACACGCTGATCTTGGTGCCTGTTTTCAGCTGTTGATTGTGCCACACCCACTCGAAAAGTCGCCCGAAAGCGCTGTTCGCTTTTGCCAGCCTGCTGTCAAGCTCCTTGTCCAGCTTGGCGTCGGACGTGATAATGCAGCCAAGGTAAGTAAACTGGTGCACTGACTTTAGTTCAGACTCGCCAATAGTGATGTGAGGAGGGCGATACACTGTCTTGGGTGCCGGCTGATGGAGGACCTCTGTCTTTTTCAGACTGACCTCGAGTCCAAAGAGCTGGGCAGCGTCTGCGAAGCAGGACGTGATGCGCTGCAGGGCTCTCTCTGTGTGTGCAACGAGGGCAGCGTCATCAGCAAAAAGCAGCTCAAGAATTAGTTGGTCTTGGGTTTTCGTGTGGGCCTGCAGTCGTCTGAGGTTGAACAGGCTGCCATCAAGACGATACCTGATGTACACTGCATCGTCATCATCGAGGTCCACTGTGGCCTGCTTCAACATCATGCTAAAAAAGATGGTGAAGAGGGTCGGTGCCAGCACGCAGCCCTGCTTTACGCCGTTGAGAATAGGGAATGGTTCTGAGAGGTCATTGTTGAGTCTGACCTGGCCTTGCTGGTCCTCGTGTAGCTGGACAATCATGCTGAGGAACTTTGGGGGACAGCCAAGTCGCTCCAGGATCTGCCACATGCCTTGCCTACTCACAGTGTCTAACGCTTTTGTTAGGTCGACAAACGTTACGTACAGCCCTTTGTTCTGCTCGCGGCACTTCTCCTGAAGCTGTCTCAGCACAAAGACCATATCGGTGGTGCTCCTGTTTGCTCTGAAGCCACACTGGCCCTCTGGGAGGTGGTCTTCAGCGATGGCAGGTACCAGCCGATTCAGGAGCAGCCTTGCAAGAATTTTCCCAGCAATGGACAGCAGGGTGATTCCCCGATAGTTGGAACAGTCAGACTTCTCGCCTTTGTTCTTGTACAGGGTGATAATGACAGCATCACGGAGATCCTTTGGTAGTGTTCCTTCCTCACAGCAGCAGAGAAAGAGGTCATGGCGCTTGTTGTGCAGTGCTGTGCCTCCATGTTTCCAGATCTCTGGCGGTATTCCATCAATGCCTGCTGCTTTGCCACTCTTGAGCTGGTGGATGGCTGTGAGGGTCTCTTCAGCGGTGGGCGGTTCGTCCAATTCAACCTTTACTGGGAGTTGTGGGATTTGTAGGACGACTGCTTCTTGAACAGTGCGCTCAGCGCTGAAGAGGCTCTGAAAGTACTCCGACCAGCGGTTCAAGATGGAGGTATTATCTGTGAGGAGTGCCTGGCCATTCGCGCTTCGCAGGGGACTTTGTACCAGGTGCCTGGGGCCATACACTGCTTTCAGTGCTTCGTAGAAGCTCCTGTAGTCACCACTGTCAGCGCAAAGCTGGGTCCTCTGTGCAAGTCTGGTCCACCACTCATTCTGGAGATCTCTGAGCTTGCACTGGAGACTGCTGCAGACGAGGCGGAAGGCAGACTTCTTCACAGGGCAGGAAGGCTGGGCTATGTGGGCCTGATGGGCGGCTCTTTTTTTTGCTAGGTGTTCCTGGATCTCAACATCGTTTTCGTCAAACCAGTCTTTGTTCTTCTTTCTAGCGAAACCCAAGACTTCTGCAGAGGATTTTGCAATAGCAGTTTTCAGTTGTTCCCAGAGTGTTTCAGGGGAGGAGTCTGCTGGGTCCGCTGTGTCTTTGAGCCTGCGCTGTAAATCTGTCTGAAAGGCAGCTTTCACGTCGTCACGCTGAAGGCTGGCAAAATCAAGCTTTTTCTTGGGGGGCCCCCATTTCTTGGGTTTTGGCTTGACGTGGAGCCTGAGTTTGCAGCGGACAAGGCGGTGGTCAGTGTGGCACTCTGCGCTGGGCATCACTCTGGTGAGGAGGACATCACTGCGGTCCCTCTGACGCACTAGGACATAGTCGATAAGGTGCCAGTGTTTGGAGCGAGGATGCATCCAGGTGGTCTTTCGACTGTCCTTTTGCTGAAAAGTAGTGTTGGTGATGACCAGTTGCTGCTCTGCACAGAACTCCAACAGTAGGCGGCCATTGTCATTGCAGTTCCCGACGCCATTCCTGCCGAGGACTCCTTTCCAGGCTTCAGAGTCCTGGCCCACTCTGGCGTTGAAGTCGCCAAGGATGATGACTTTGTCATCTGCTGGGGTGCTCTGTATGAGGCTGCGCAGGTCAGTGTAAAACTTGTCCTTTTCAGCAGGCTCTGCCAGGAGGGTTGGGGAGTACACACTGAGAAGGGTGACATGTTGCTGGTGTCTCAGTGGGAGGCGCATGGACATGATGCGGTCTGAGTGACCCGTTGGTAGGTTTTCCAGCTTAGTCGCAATGGAGGTCTGCTGCAGACGTGTTGACACTGAGCAGTTAATAAACAAACCGTCGCTCTGTTGAAAAAAAAGGGGACAGAAACCGAGAATAGCGCAAGCTCACATTCCAGCGAATCAAAATGATTAGGCATTTTGGAGTCTGGAGTTAGAAGTAAATAGTAAAGTTGGAAAAGCGTTCAAGTGCTTCTCTGCTCTCCGCCGTACTGACACAATGCATATATATATATATATATATATATATATATATATATATATATATATATATATATATATATAAAACATAGTACTGGTTACAAGTTGCACACACAGTTTAATTCTTCACCACAATATTAATCCACAAAGATGGATGTTATTACACATCAAATAAGCTGTGTTGTATGTAAACTTATCAACAACAAAAGTCGGTGCGCGGCTGTGCAGTAGTGCAAACTCCATGCTGGCTACACGGTTTACATCTAGGCCACACGCATGAGCTTGCCGTCCTAGAGATCTATCTGCCACTCCACTTCTGTAAAGGGTCTGCCTTTCACAGGAAAGGGTTTGCCAAAAAAAAACTTGTTGAGTTTCAACTGAATTAGCTTATTGTTGGTTTGGGGACCCGTCATGGACCAACGGTACCCATAAGCCATCGGGAATACAAAGTTTCGCTCGTCGCAGACGAGCGGACTCCAAACGAGAATCGACGAGATTTGAGAATGGCTGTTGCCAAAATTGAAGAAGAACTGCAGAAAATCGTTAACGAAGAGTCAATGTCCACAAAAATGGCAGACGCTGATGCTGACTTTAAAGCTAGATTCATGGAATTTTGCAGCTCCAAGGCCAACAAAGTCAGCAACAGCTTTACCATCACAAGGACCAAGCGAGAACGCATCATCCGCTGTTTGAAAAATCCTCAATTGGAACCAAACAGTAAATTCCGATTCTGGGTTCGTCAGAAAAAGTTCAGACTCATTCAGTCTGAAGACAGCGAAGAGGATATCGTTGGCATGCCAGCTGATGAGGGAGAAGGGTCTGATGATGTAAGTATTTACTGTAATATCGAACATTTTTATATTTACGAGGAAGGAGGCTGTTTCGCGGGCTGACATCTGTAGTCGGCCATTTTGGCAAGTTGGACTGATTCTCAAATGGCTAATTGACCTTGACAAGCATTTTTGCGTACAAGAACCATCTGCGAAACCGAAAGAAGAGCAAAACGCGACTTTAGATGCGGCTTGATTATTTTATCATGGCCTTTTGGAAGCAAACTGCGTACGAGTATGGGCAGGCTTTGTATTCCATTGCACGAGATGTGAAACTCAAGAGGCACCACCTGTGTAAAAGGTTATATACAACTGTCATGTGATGTGTCCGCTAGCTTGTGTGAAATTTAGTACATAGGGCTCGGGAAGTTCCCCGCGTTGCCTAGGAGCGTCGGCGCGGCAGCCGCCGTCTTGAGAGGACACGCAGGCCTGGCGACAGACTTCAAATACTAATCGAAGTAGTGTTTCAACACATTTTTCTTCATGTTTCTTCCTCTTTGCAAACAAGCAAAAACAGATTTTGGTTAGCGGTTTCCTACGCGATGGCAAGACGTGCTGATAGTGCCTATAGCACGTTAGGACTTTCCTGACATTGTCCTGACGGCGATTTCCCGATGAGCGCATGAGTCGCGTAGCCTCTCAAGATGGCCGCCAAGACTAGCGTGATGACGTCAGCTTTCCAAGCCCTATAGTATTTATTAAGCATCTTGTATTTTCATAGTTCAGGCATGCTTTGGCCTCAATCACATATAGTGCCAGAGGACGCTAAACTTAAATAGAATCAGAGTTCAGTAAAACACGCAGGGGCTTTTATTTGACAAAACTTTTACATTTATGGGTAAACTTATTCTGTGCTTTCTAGTCACAGGATTGGCAGAAGCAGATAAATTACAAATTTGATTCTTATGGATATATATGCTTCATTACATTGTAATTGAAATCCTCTAAAATCTGATCTGAACGAAAATGACTTGATTGAGGTCCCCAGTTATGGAAACATCACCTAGCTGGGTGCAGACTCTGCATTACATCTATTACTTAACTGGGTGCAAAGTGTAATGTGTTTGTACAAATGCACAAAACCACAGACTTCTGCTCTGTCAGCCTTAAAACTGGTGGCTGCATTACAAGGGGGTTTAAAATCCTGTAAAAGTTAACTTGTATGCTCAAATTAGTCATACATGTAACATGGGTTGTTATCCTTGCAGACACTGTACAAAAGAGCAGCCCACATAGTAGAATGTTTTTACCTCATCAACACAGCCAATGTAGAGAGCAGGCAAATTTAAAAGCAAGCCTGCAAAAGTTAACTTGTGTGCTCAAATACATATAACACATACTCTTATTCTTTCAGACACTGTACAAAAGAGCAGCCTGCATTGAAGAATTTTTTGACCTGATCAACACAGCCCATGTGGAGAATGGACACATTGGCCTCTCACAGACATATGCTGCAGTGAGTCATCATTTGTTAATCCTTATCATTCGGAATAAACCAGTGTGTGAAATAAGTTTGACTAAAATAGTTCAAGAGTGGTGCACTAATAGCTTGGCGCCTCTAGGTGCCAAGCTATTCTGGCACCACCCTTGAACTAAAGCCATTGGTCTGTATCCTTATCTGTAAGTACTATAATGTAACAAATCTGAAGCTTTTAGCCTCAGTATGATATGGGTTAACAGCATGCTTTGGCATGGTGATTACATTCAGACCATGTATTATTGTCTGAGTGAATACTGAACATTTTAGTGCAGTTGAAACAGTGGTTATGTCTGTAGTTTTGATAGTCATTAACCCATTTGCCCCCAACGCCCTGCATCACGAGATGGATTGACCATGATAATTAAAGGGTAGTGCCAGAAGAGCTTGGCGTCTGCATGGGTCATCTAAGGCTGATGTTAGCTGGAATACCTTTTGCTCACTGTCACGCCTGCGACCTGTGTGTGTTGTGTCAGAGACCACAATATAATAGAGGGCATAATACTGAGGCTGGTCTGTAGGGTTGGCCTTGAATGTTCAAGCATGGTGCCATAACAACTTGACACCTGAGGTGCAAAGCTATTCTGGTATGACCCTGGAACTATCCTTGTTGATCCATCTGTTGCAGTATCATGGCTGAGTGGGCTAAGTGTTTTCACACCGTTTGGAGGAGTACTTCCCAGATACTAGGGTAGATCCTCTTAGAGAGTATGCCACAAGCAGTCTTCGGATTCAGATAAGATGCTTTGCATTTGAATAGAAGTGTACTTGTTGAGTACTCCCTTAGTGGGTCTGTCTGGGATTCCGCCGTGAGATGGTCTTAGTTGCCTGCTCGGCGTTAAACCCAAATATCTAACTAACTGTCTGGGATTGCTCACACAAATGGTACAGGTTATCGAGAAATTGCAGTATTAATTTTAGCATTTCTTTCTGACAGTCAGCCTGACTCTTTGCTGAACTATTTGAGGGTCACAGAGTAAAACGATCATTTTTACTTTAGAACAGTTTGAGATGGACTTTAGAACGGCTTGAAACGCTGGTGATGCATTGCTAAAAATGCTATCCAAATATTCTACAGTTTGTGTGTCAATGAAACTCTCTTTCAAAATTTCTCAGCATTAGATGTCCAGGTCTCTGCATCTCTGACAGGGCTGTGCATTGTAAGAAACGCTGGGTCATTTTGCAAATTCTGTACCCTGCATGCAATATTGTTGTACATGATATACACTGCCAAATTTGGTTTCATGAGTTCAAAATTGTAATATAGTGTTATACCAGACTACCTTTTGCATGTAACATGCAACTCAGGATACCACACTAATTTTTCTATTAACCCTTTGGCTATCAGTAGCACTTCTTGTTGAGGTGATTTCTGGTTACAACCAAAGGGTTAACCACTGGCCACTGGTACTGTAAATATTATGGCAGGCTGCATGCGGAAGTGGGTGTTGGGGCGGGCAAAAGGCCCGTGAGCTGAAAATCTGCCCTAGTTGGCTTGCTCACTGCCATGAGCGGGCCAGCTGCGGCCGATGGCAGACCAAGGAGATTGTCCACTGGGAAACTGACAAAACCTTTGTTCACAGATTCGTCGTGTGTACGCTCTCCTGCCTCGCTGCCATGTGGCCAAGTTCCTGCAGCTGTGCCCCATCTGCCGGCGCACGGCCCGACAGTCGTTTTCACGCAGTGTCAAGACAGAGCCACCCACCGTTTTACCTTCAAAAAGACTTGTGGATGGTGGCAGCATTAATGTTAGTTATCTGTGTTTTGGGGCACTTAAAAGCTTTCAGTGTTTGGAATCAAAGAGGCAAAGTGTTTGGGTGCAAAAGACAGTAGGCTGTACACTAAATGTACAGTAAAGTGTGGACAACACATGGCCAGGGAGCTCAGATATATGTTTGTTGTTATGTCTTAAGTTTCTTATAAGCGCGTTTGTTGTTATATCCCAAGTTTGTTATGAGCGCATTTGTTGTTATATCCCAAGTTGGTTATAAGCGCGTTTGTTGTTATATCCCAAGTTTGTTATAAGCGTGTTTGTAGTTATATATCCTAAGTTTCTTATAAGCGTGTTTGTTGTTATATCCCAAGTTTGTTATAAAGGAAGAAAATGATGCAGAAAAGGGTAGATGGGACCTGTGAAAAAGCCTTGTGATGTCCAACGTTTGATATATCAGGCGTCGTTGCATGAGAAGTTTACTGTGTGGTGTGAGCATCAGTGATTTTTGCACGCCTTAGAAAAAATAGAATATATTCTTTGTTTTGCAAGATATGTGTGCTGGTCTGTGGGTTTTAACCATTTTGGCTGATGTGCTGGGCTTTAGCCTGAGGCCATAAGGTTTAGCCTAACAGAGTATTGCATCTATTTACACACTTATTCGTTTGACAGCGCTCCGACTTGAATCAGACCATCACTGTGGTGACAACATCTCCCGGACAGCTTGAAGGATTTGGGACAGCAGAGATCATTTCTGATGGAACATTGCAGGCCTCCACGGTAAAATTATATTAATTTGAATTATTGTAAACATTCCAAATTTATACACACTCACACACACACACACACACACAAATGCAGGTGTCGTTAATGAGACGAATTGCAGTCGGGACAAAAGAGAATTTGCGTGTGTTCATCTTGCACGCTAGACAGCAGAAGCAATGTCCTGAAGGGAGATGGTCGAACACGGTGGTCAGACTTGATCATTGCTAGCCAGAATGACATAACTAATAGGAATCGTGTCTAAGGGGCTGGGCCCAAGCTACCAGAATTTGCGACTAGCAATGTGTGGTAAGCAACAATTTGCCACCTGCCACATCGGCTTCGTGGCACACGTTTCAATGTGCGTGCAATGTGTTTGTACTGACTGACCTGCCATTACCATATATGGAACAGCACTCACACACCCGGTTCAAATATTCAGAGCTGCAGGAGTCCCATATGCATGGGAACTCTCAGACAAGGTTGATCAGTTAACTCACTGGAGACGTGCCGCATACGGATACGCAGCTATTCGCAGCATTTCTGCAAGCGGCGCGTCTCCAATGAGTTAACAGTCTCAAAGCCCGGTTGCTCAGCTTCTCCACCATTTTTCCGGCTCGAAAGATGAAGAAACGGGAAGTGGCGCAAGGACACCGCTGATTGGCTGAGAGGCGGCAACACTGCTCGAGCCTTGCCGGCTACCACAAATAAATAGACTCGGTTTGTATCGGGGCACAATTTGTGGCGGCAATATTGTAGGCGCCCCTAATTGTGGCAGCAACGTTGCCGCCACAAAATTGCGCCCGGCAATAGGTGTTTGTGGTAGCATGTGCCCAGCTTCTAAGCTAGACTAATTTTAGCAAAAAATTGTTGTGTACATGATAGGGGAGGTAACAAAGGGCGCTATAGCCTAGGCCGTGACCCGAGTAGCCCCCCTTCCAACCCATCTGGGCACGCGCCCGCCGGATGCTCGCCAGTCTGTTTCTTCGCTAGACAGTGGATGGTTGTGTACATGGATAGCTCTCCTTCGTAGGAAAGAAACTAGTGTTGGTGTCTTCGACTTTCCAAGTGTTGGAAGTGCTAGCAGCTGTGTGCCTTGTGCTACGCTTGGACGCTTAATCTGTGGCTTTTTCTCGGCGGTTCCAAGGATTGCTTAGGCCTGGCGAGCTTAGTAGTGACTTGGTGAGCTGTGGTCACGGTCCGCGGCTTGCGGCTGTGTTTGGTGTGAACCGGTCGTCGTGTGTCCTGAACTTTCCGCTTAGGTGGTGCTAGCCTCTGTGTGTCTTGTGCTGGGAAGCTTTGCCTGCAGAATTTTCTTATTAGTGTTCGTGTTCTGCTTCACCGGACGAGCCAGTGGCATCGTTGTGAGTTGCTGCCATGGACTTGGACTAGCCGGTGGTGGACTGGGTACTCCTCCGGCGGTTGTTGCTGGGCTTCGCCGAGGTGACGTCATTGGTCTTCGCACCTTGTTGGTTCGCCGACTTCTCCATTATGTCAAGGTAAAACCTCAGTTATTGCTCTCGGCCGGTGCTCAGGGGAAGGGGAAGGGTACCGGGCATTGGCATGCACCGTGCACTTGGCCTCGTTTAGTACGCGGATACTCGTTGCGGACCTGTGGAGGTCACGCTCGCTCGCCTTTCTTTGTGCATTGTGTTGCAGGATGCAAGTCCACACCTGTACGCGATGTGGACAGTTTCAGTGGCCTGTTGATGAGTATGCCATCTGCCTACCCTGCCCCGGCTGTGCCTCTACGCACCCGTGCCTGGTCTGCGCCACCTGGCGGGAAGTGCGGTGGTCCCAGCTATGGAGTTTCTACAGTCGTGAATGCCCGACATCAGTACGAGAGCGAGCTCCAGCATCGGTGACTGCCACAGACGCGACGAGTGGTATTCCGCCGGTTGTGGAGCTTCGAGGGGCAAAGGATAGACTGATGCGTGAACAGCCGACCCCAGCCCCAGTACAAACTCCAGCATCGGTGGCTGCCACAGACCCGACGAGTGGTATTCACCGGTTGTGGAGCCTCGAGCAGCACAGGATAGTCTGATGCGTGAACGGACGACATCAGCCTGAGAACGAACTCCAGCATCGGTGACTGCCACAGACCAGACGAGTGGTATTTCACCGGTTATGCAACCTCGTGTGTCGTGGAGTGGACTGACAGTTTTAATGGTCGCCACCATCCTGAGAACGAACTCCAGCATCGGTGACAGCCACAGGCCCGACGAGTGGTATTTCACCGGTTGTGGAGCCTCGAGTGACGTGGGATAGAATGACAGGTGAACGACCGCTACCATCCTGAGAACGAACTCCAGCATCGGTGACTGCCACAGACCCGCCTAGTGGTATTTCACCGGTTGTGGCACGGGACAGACTGATGCGTGAACGACCAACATAAGCCCGAGAGCGGACTCTAGCATCGGTGACTGCCACAGACCCAACGAGTGGTTTTTCACCAGTTGTGGAGCCTCGAATGGCACGGATTAGACCAGCCACTGCCTCCAATCCTTTGCACGAGTCCAGCCGGATGTTCGGTGCCCCTCTCCAAGTTTAGGGACAGGGGACCACGACCGGACAAGCTTGCTGGACTGACGGGCGTCAGCTCTTGGGATAGAAAGAATATGGACGAGACGGGATCGCGCGGGATGACACGCCCCGTCTACCCTCCGGGGACGCTGTTCGCTGCACCCCGGGGGATACTCCAGCATGGATAAACTATGACGTCCCGGCCGCAGTGAGTGACAAGTATCCTTGGCGGGATGAGAATGCTGGTCCATGCGGCGCTCGTGTGTTGTACGCCGCAGGACGGGGACTACTTCTAGAACATCGGCTGGTGCACGCCAACTCATAAGTATTGAGAGCACCCGCTCGTTGGATAGAAGTATTCTGGACGAGACGGGATCACGACGAGCTGCCTCTCCCCTTCTCCCCTCCGGTGCAGCATGGCTAAGGATTATGCTGGACCATGTGGCGCTCGCGTGGGAGTATGGCACTCCGACCCTCGACGCTTATCCAGCACGGCCGTTAGGCGCCTCACTCTTAGGGCATTGACACGGGACCACAAATAGCCAAGATTGCTGAACTCGTGTGCACCCGCTCGTCGGGAACGGTAAGTGGCGAGTCAGGATCATGACGAGATTACTTGAAGCTTCTGGTCTCGCTCCAAAGACCAATAACATTGCTTATTGGTTGATTGGGGGTTAACGCCGACAGTCGACTAAGGCCGTTTCAGGGCGGAGGATCAGTGAAAGGCGTTCACGACCGGACAAGACTGCTGAGCTTGCGTACACCCGTCCGTCGGATAGAGTTAACGGACGAGCTAGGTTCACATCGATTTCGCACACCCCGTTTTCCTCGACGGCGGTCGCGCTCGCGGGACAGGCCGCCGCTGCCACAGACTGTTTCCCACGACTTGGGTGCGCCCGTCCCCTGGGCCTGCCATCGGGACAAGAGTACGGCCAACCAAACCTGCCACAGGCCAACAGAGTTTTCTGCCGCAAGCACCATCGCCCCGGCCGAGACTACGGGTCATTGTGCGGCGTGCATCTGACTCTCACAGGACAGGTTGTCTCGGGCTGCGCGGGTTACGATGCAAGCGTTCCGGCCCAACACAGTGGTACAGCTTCCGGCCCAGGGTTGATGCCTTCCCTGGACAGGATTAGCCTGCAGGGCTTTGCGCACCCGCGTGGCACTTGGAGTACTACGAGCCTGCTACGATTGTGGTTATGTTGTTCTGTGAGAGCATGCATGCATTAATCAATAATAATAAAAAAATAATTACGGTATTTATAATGCGCTTATCTTATAATAATTATAACTCTAAGCGCGCACTCACAACTCGCACACGCATGCGCACGCTTTAGACAATGACTCACGTAACACAAATAGTGAAGATACATTACGACGGTCAGCTTGGGCTGGGGAGTGTGGTGATATAGTGCTAGAACTGCTGAAAGAGATGAGTTTTGAGGGCAGACTGGAAGGAGGAGAGCGAGTGTTTCTGACGGAGAGAGAGTGGGAGAGTGTTCCAGGTGGTTGGACCGTATACTGAGAAAGAGCGGGGGCCGAAAGTGCTGAGTTTGGTGCGGGGGATGAGGAGTCGGAGAGGGTCAGAGGCGGAGCGGAGGGAGCGGGGAGGAGTGTAGGGGTGAAGTAAGTTGGAGAGATACGCAGGAGCGTAGTTGTTCAGGGATTTGTAGCAGAGAGACAGTATCTTGTATTGGATGCGTTGGGGGATGGGGAGCCAGTGAAGGAGCTTGAGCAGGGGAGTGATGTGGTCGGATTTTTTCTTTCTGAGGACGAGGCGGGCAGCATTGTTCTGGACGCGCTGGAGAGTGAGAGTGGTGGAGTGAGGAAGGCCAGAAAGGAGAGAGTTGCAGTAGTCGATGCGAGATAAGATGAGAGAGACAGCGAGTTTGGTGGCAGCTTCGGTAGTGAGGTATTTTCTGATCTGACTGATGCGGTGGAGGTGGAAATAACATGCCTGGGCCGTGGCGGAGACGAAGCTGGTCATGGAAAGAGAGGAATCGAGGATAACGCCAAGGTTCTTGACCGAGTCAGAGAGGGAGATGGGGGTGCTGTCGAGTTGAAGGTGGAGAGAGGGAGAGAGCTGGGAAAGTTTCTGGCGAGTGCCTACCAGCATGGCTTCCGTTTTGTCATCGTTCAGGTTGAGCTTGTTTGCTGTCATCCAGTTTTTCACGTCCTCATAGCAGTCAGCCGTGCGAGTCAGTAGTGTCTGAGTGTTGTCGAGTTTGTCTTTGTCTAGTAGTTGTGAGTCGTCAGCGTAGAGGTGGTGGTGTATGTGGTGAGACTGGATGATGTTGGACGATGATGTTAATCGTAGGAAACGATCCGATATTTATTTGAGCTATCATGATTAGGAATCACATACCTTTTTAGTGACATTCGCTATCGTTTGCACAGAGAGCGGAATTGATTGTCTTTTGAAACACGGAGTTGAATCCTGAAGAATCTAGAAAGTGCTCGAATAACTACCGTTGTTCTCTGTGCGCGTGAAGTTAGCAGCCAGTATGTGTTACGAAAACTCATAAAATTTCCGGAGAATTCGGGCAAGATCATGAACTGTGTAGCATATTCTTGTGTAACGTCATTACACCCCGGGATTTCCCAAATTTGGGGTTGAAAATTAGCAGTCAAATTTTGTAGACTATTGTAGTCTATTCTAGAAAGTTCTTTTTCATCAATATTTGAGTGTTTCTTCAGTACTCGTAAGAAAAAAGTGGAAACAGACCAATTTTTAAAAATTATTCATAGAAACCTAAGACTAGTTCCATTTTAAAGGTAACTGCAATACCTATCTGAATATGAAAACAATAAATCAGCAACATTGACGCTTTGGACACAAACTTCATTCCCAATAGGGGACCCCCATCCTGGTAACCTGCATGATGTCGTGACACAAAACCATTATAATGACCAGTTGAAATAACTTTTGTTGCAAAACAACTAATACCATAATTAAATAACTCTTATTACTACCCATATGAAAAATTTTAAGAGGAAATTTGCAAGACTCGAAATAGATGTGAGGCAAGAAATTGTATGATGCCATGCGCAGGTTACCACTCCTTTAATTTGTTTTACTGTGAAATTGATTTTTCTTAAAATCAGTAAAAGACACTAGTAACATGTTTTTTTACGTGAAGACAAATGAAATAACAACAATAGGACAAAATTAATTTCATTCTGTGATGAAATTTAAGCAATAACCTGAAAATGGTAACCTGCATGATGCGCGTCACCAGTGCATGAAAATTACCAAAAATGAGGGCAAAGCAAAAAAAGAAAAATACAATAGTAGGTGAGATGAAATAAAAGTGTCAAGCAAACACACACACAAACAATCTGTGTTGGTTTTTCTTTTGAAATAACACATAGGCTACAAACAGGACGCTGATAGCTATTTCCGAACTACCTGCATGACATAGGACACTGAGTAAAAAACATAAACACAACACGAATGCTCTAGTCTTATCCAGCCAAAAGCTCAAAATATGCATGCGGTTTTAAAACAAAACCTTTAATTCAATTCAATACAGCATTAGAAACACTTGTGAACTCGCCTATAGCACAAGATGACACAAAATTAAAGGCAAACCAGCGTCGATCTTTCAAGTCGGGCAGAACCGCACTGACGAAAATTTTTCGCTGTAATGGGATACTGTGTGTGTGACACCTCATTGATTTTGGTCTACAAAACCAAGTCACATGACTATTTCCCGCAAAACGTCATCAGGGTTTGTGCAGTGTTTGAAAATAAACCTTCCAGTACCTTTCGGACCTCACAATTTTATCGCGTTCTTAAAATATGAATAAAAAGCAAACGCTGGTCATTTGCATGATGTCTGTGACAAGCCATCCAAAACCTCCCGCAGTATCTGTATTCTTATAAATCATAAAAATATTTGTGTATTTCATGAGATTTTCAGGTAGGACTAAAGTTTTCTTTGTTTCATTACTTTGTCGTCTGCTTCATCTTTTTTTAAAGACCGTGTGTATGTGACGCCTCTGGTGCGCAAATTACCCCCAATTTCAAACCCAAATTTCACAGCAGAAACAAATGAAATTGATGTTTTTCAACATTCTGCTGCTTTACTAAACTATCGATAATCACATACAATCAAATAAATGAGGGTTGATAGTGTTGGTGTTGAAATATGGATCGATAATATAGCAGGGGCAAGATTTTCCAATTCGTTGGCGCCATTTTGAGCATAATAATCGTAATTTAACTAAACTTAAAAATACTAATAATTGAATTTTTTTTAAGCTACTGATTTTCCAGATACAATAACATTAGTAAATCACAAGACTGGTTAGATTTTTCCAAAACAAATAGTATGTATTAATATTTTGGGTTTTGAATGCTGTGACCCCTCAGTGTTACGAGTACTGAAGAATGACTCATTTATGAGTTTCGGTTACGTGTTCCGTTCTGATTGGTTGTGTTGTATGAATTTGCTAGATTATTCTGGAAAGCTATTATATTATAAAAGATTTTCTGGGAAGCGCATTTGTACATTGTCAGTAATGGAGTTATGCAGTGTATAATGTTTACATTGTATGATAGCCACAGTGTGTCAAAAGCGTGGATAATTGTAGAGGAGACATTGTATCAGTGTTGGTGCATTTGTGAATGCATTGTTTGGATATTGCATCGCTGCAATAAAATATTGTTGGAACTGTTACTCCAGTGTGGTCTACATCCTTAAGCCACGTGTGACGGGTTGCAGCTGAGTGAAGTTTCTTTAAAAGAACCTTATGGTGTGATATCATACTACGACTCGACGCGTAATATTTTGGCACCTCCGACGGGACTTCTTCAGTTGGCTCAGTGGAAAGGGTAGCCGGAGACAACAGCCAGCAGTGAAATGCAGAGATGGCAACATCGGAAATGGAGACTTTCCTGAAAATTGGAAAGGAATGTGGACTCGAAGGAGCTCAACTCCTCGAGTTTGTAAAGGAGAGAGAGAAAGAGAGATTGGAGAGAGAAAAGGAGAGGGAAAAAGAGAAGAGAATAGAAGAAAAGGAGAGACTGGAGAGAGAAGAAAAGAGACGAGAGAGAGAAGAAAAGGAGAGACTGGAGAGAGAAGAAAGAGCGAAAGAACGTGAAATCAGGAAACTCGAAATTCAAGCAGCAGAGGCAGAGAAACAGCGAGAAGAGGCAGAGAGGCAGCGTCAACATAAAATTCATTTAAAGCAGATAGAGATTGAGGCACAGGGCCAGAGAGCTACTGAAGCAACAGCATTAGCCAGCAGAGAGCAAACAGCCCGTGCGCCAAAGCTACCACCTTTCGTAGAAAATTCAGATAAGATGGACCCTTATCTGGAGCGATTCGAGCGCTTCGCAAGCAGCAATAACTGGAGACAAGAGACTTGGGCTATCAAACTGGCAAAGCGCTTGAATTTGTTTCCTCAAAACCAATTTGAATCCTTGTTTTTTGGACGGTGTTGGCTTTTGGTTGTTGAATAAAAACAAGATCTCAGAAACAAAAATGTACGCACAGTGGCAGGGAAGGGGTTAAGCATGCCATTATTTTGTTACAGATTAACAGTATCATCGCCCATGAGAGTTTGACCGGCAGTGATGTGATTGCGGAAATTACTCTGAACCAGACAGAGGATGGACAGACAGTGGCAGTTGTGTCCGAAGCCAGCGCCCACAACTCTGAGGATGGTGAGCACCAAACGCATCAGGTGAGTGGTAGTCAAGGGATAGCAACTCAGAATAAACACAAACCACACGCACAAGAGGCATCTTGATTACGCCACTTTATATCCATATTCCTTGGACAGCTAAGGCATTTTGACATCAAATTAACAAAGATTTCAGGAGCAAAATTGGCAACCACTGGCAGTGAAAGATTAACTGGTTCAGTGCCAAGAAAATCTGAACACCACTCAACTGCAAGAGGTATAGATCCTCATGAGCCCCTGCAGTTGCAGGGTGTCATGAGGATCTATACCTTTTGCTGACGCCATTTTGAATCTGTGTTCCTGTATGGGGTTTTTGGTGTTCAATTAACGAAGATTGCAGAAAGAGTCTTCGGCAGCTGTCGCTGAAAGGGTTAATGTTACATTTTGCTTTTTTTTCCCCCCCCCCCCAGTCTATGGAGACGCAGACGGCGTTGGTGGGGATGGGAGGAGATGGTGGGGTGAGCGTGAACCAGGCTGCACCCATCGTTATCTTCAATTGTCACATCTGCAACAAGCAGTTTGAGAAAAAGCTCACCTACCAGAGGCATCTCCGCACACACAGCGAACACAATCCCACAATGGTAGGAAAATGTTAGTTATATCACTGATGTTTGTGAATCATTTTTTTTAATTCAAGATCTTAGGATTTTGAAGTGTTAACCTCTTGACTTCTGCTGATGGGAAATATGCGGAAAAGACACATTAACTGATACAAATGATACTGTTTGGCAGAAAAGATGCATAGATCTTATGTGTTGGTTTTTTTCTGCCAAGCGGTTTGGTCAGTAGCAGTCCAAGCATAAAGATTGTCAGGGTCTTGCAAGTGGTACTAAGGGTCAAGCCAAGTAGATGTCCATACTAAAAAAAAGTGTTGAGAATTCTGACTTCTTTGTAAGCAAGCTTGCCATGCGTGTAAGTAAAGTCAACTGTATTTGAATTATGATTTTTTTTCAGTATAGTCCAGTACATGTACACAGCAACCATTTATAAATGCTTGGATGAGTTTGTGCCATCCTTTAATTTTGGACTTTAAGTTCAACCCTATTCATCCTGGTACATGAGATAAATTTTGACTGATATTTCAAGGGTGGTGCCTGAATAGCTTGGCGCCACAGGCGCCAAGCTATTCTGGCACCACCCTTGAACTAAAACGCTTCTATTCTAAAACGCTTCTATTCTAAAACGCTTCTATCTAGCTTCTATTCTGAAATGTAGCCTTGATAGGACAATAAGCATATTTTGCAAAATCAGCCTCGGGGTGTAATAGGTTAAGCTGCCTACAAATCAAGATGTGTACTGGTCTGCTATTTTGAACATTAACGCATTCCAGATGTGCCACCTACGGGTGCGCGGCGCACTGCCACTTATCCATAGGCGGCACATCTCGAATGAGTGAAAGGGAACCCGAAGTCAACAAAACCTGGGGACTTATTTTGTATTTTATCACATAAGATCAACGGGCAGAATTTTTTCAAATAAGAGCAGCAGTTTGGCCAGAATGGAGTATTGAAAAAAGTGTTTGTAGTGTCATTAACTCATTCGAGACGTGCCTCCTGATACACGGCTTATGCTGCGTATCCGGAGGTGGCACGTCTCGAATGAGTTAAGCTTCTGTACCACTTAATATAATGATGTCACAAATACTATGTTGTGTTGACATCTTGTCCCCTTTCAGACAGTGCCATAAAATCCAAAATAATCATAGAGCCACACACAAGTGATTGTTATGCTTTGACTGTTTATACTTTTCAGCGTAAGATCCAAAATAACAGACCTGCATATATGATTTGACTTTTTTTTCAGCCTGTAGTGCTCACACCACCAGCGCCAAAACGCATCAAGCTGGAGCGCAAATCAAGGTCCATAGGGCAGCGCAGGGCCATCATTCTGGATGTGGACATGGGGGTTGACACAGCACAAGCGCTCATGCTGGCTGCATCAAGGCCAGACGTAGATGTCTTGGCTGTGACTTGTGTGGGCGGTGCGGTCAATATTGAGCACGCCTGCAATAATGCACTTAGGGTGTTGAAAGCATGCAATAGAGAAGATGTGAGTAGGTTTTGTTTTTATTTTATTATGATGTTAATCCCTCGTTGGCCAGTGGTTGCAGATTTTGTTTATAGGATCTTTGTTGAACTGAATCCAAACGGGTCAAGTTTTCCAAGGAACATGGATACAAAATGGCATCAGCAAGAGGCATAGGTCCTCACGAGCCCCAACAAATGCAGGGGCTCATAAGATTCTATGTCTCTTGCAGTTGGATTGTATTTAGTTTTTTTGGGGGGTATCCGTAAATCAGAAAGATTGCCGTAGAAACAAGCAATGCAGCATATTGTGTGTTTGTCTACTTTGAAAAAGGGCTTTCACACAAAAAGATGTGACAACAATGTAGTAAACTGTTTTTTCCTTGTCTCTTGTAGTTGTAATGTGCTTCTTTCTTTGTTGTTTGTTTCTAAACTTTTCATATGCATAAACAAATCAGTTGTTTGGTGTGTTTTTTTTAACAACTTCATTGCCACGAATAGAAATGTGCGCTGTTTTCCAGGGTGTGGCTTATTGTCCCAGAGAGAGCAGTGCCACCCAACCTAACTAGCTTTTTTATTTAAAAACAAGTTGTATTGACAAAATGCTACTTGTACACCCTCTTCTTACTTTTTTGTTGTCCTCACACAATATGTTATTTTTTGATTTAGGATCTTATGGCTGTAGGTTGAAGGTCCCAAATCATGGATCAGCACATACCATGGAAGATGAATTAATCCCCTTATGCATGAGGCCACCATCAGTGGAAGTTCATGCACTGATGTGGGATAACCCTTTGGATTGTTTCGTGAATTGCCTTGAGAAAACTCATGATCGACAGTCAAAGAGTTAACCCTGATAGTTGCTTAACCAATAACATCCTGAGGTTGAATTTATTTAATTTGCCTATTGTCCTATGAAGGCTACATCACAGATTGGAAGACAGATCAACCATTTTAGTTCAAGGGTGGTGCCAGAATAGCTTGGCGCCTCTGGCGCCAAGGTATTCTGGCACCACCCTTGAACTAGCACAGTCAAATTTCTTTCAAGCAAAAGTGTATCAGGATGAAAAGTCTGAACACATTGCTTTGCAGATCCCTGTGTTCCGTGGGGCGGAGAAGCCGATGGTGGGTTTGGGTCAGTACGCACCTTCAGAGGACAATCTGCCTGGGGTGGCATGGGACAGCAGCATCGACAATCGCCAGATCGAACCTGAGCACGCTGTGTCGGCCCTCATTCGATTCGTCAATGACAGCCCAGGTTTGTGAGAACTGCAAACATTAAACAATCATAACACTACTAATCACACAAACCAAATAGGTGAGGCAGGTGCTGGTAGATGCAGTGCTTGTACCAAGGGAACTTGCTCAGCGCTGGATAGACAAACGGTTAGATCCCCTGCCCCTTCTTGCCAGCCCACAGAAACTATTCAGGTAAAGTGCAAGATGATCAAATACATCCCTTTATGTATATGATAGTCTTCTACTTTATTAGAAATTTAACTCATTCAGCCCCAACACACCACAGTAAGACAAGGATTGAGCATGATAGTTCTAGGGTGGTGCCGGAATAACTTGGCGCCCATAGGCGCCAAGCTATTCCGGCATCACCCTTGAACTATCATGCTCGATCTGTCTCTAGAGTTGTAATACAGTCCTTCAGAGGACAACTTCCAAATTTGTGGATTTTGGTCCTGGGGTAGAATGTGTTAAAAGAACAATTTCAAGGTCTGAAAAGGTTAGTGGGGGGGGGGGGGGGGTGTTTATATGATTCTGGGCATCTTTGCTGTGCAATTGCTTTTAACAAAAATGTTATTTGTTTTTGCGTGTTTCGTACATCGTTTGTTTGGCTGATTGTTGTTGTTTATTCTCATTATGATTTTTTATCGCTGTGTGCATGCATTTTTTTATACGGGTTAATTCTTTACTAAACAGTCACAGATCCTCACAGTGATAAACAGACTGATATTACATTGAATACATGATAATATACATATCAATGAAGTTTACGTGCGTCCGAGAACAGTTTTCTGTTTATATAAAAAATTAAAAAAAACTGTACGTTTTGGTCAGAAGATGTCATCTGATGCTTTCTCACTTGGCGGTTATGATCATTTTCTGCCGAGCTACTTGTTCAAGATTTTGTCGGAAAAAGGGAAAACAAAATCTAAGGAGACAACAGCCTCAGTGGGACAACCAAATCTTGTTATTGTAATTATTGTTAGTGTTTTAATGTTACATTGTATTATTATTGTTATATCATTCTGTTTTATTTTGCAGGTCAGATAACTTTAGTGTGCCTGGCCCCACTGACGAACCTTGCACTAGCCCTGAGACTAGACCCGCAAGTGGCAAAGAAGTTGAAGGATGTCTTTATATTGGGAGGTAACATCGAAGGTATGCTCCATTGCACGTCATCTCTGTTTATTGGGTGGTAACATTGAAGGTATGACATGTTCCATTGCATGTCATCTCTCTATCATTAACCCACTCAGCCCTGACGCACTACAGCAGTTAAAGGTAGGAACACACTGGTGCCAAGCTAATCAAGCCTTTTCCTGAGGTAGGAATTATCCTGTCCAACTCATCTTTGGCTGTGGTGTCAGATGGGTGAATACACTCATTCAGCCTGACGTCCGTATTTCCCAAATTTTGGAGGCGTCATCTAATGGCTATGCGCCGAAAGGAGCCAAGCTAATCTGGCACTGCCCTTGAATTATCATGGTCGACCCATCTCCTGCAACAGATGCATAGCCATTAGATGACGCCTCCAAAATTTGGGAAATACGGACGTCAGGCTGAATGAGTGTATTCACCCATCTGACACCACAGCCAAAGATGAGTTGGACAGGATAATTCCTACCTCAGGAAAAGGCTTGATTAGCTTGGCACCAGTGTGTTCCTACCTTTAACTCCTTCACTGCCCTCGGACCCTGAATATGTTTGTTTTTTCAAAATACATTACCGATGTATGCAAACCAAGGGGAATCACAGCGCTGGACAGACAACAGTTAGATCCCCTGCCCCCGCCTATCAGGCACCCAATCGCCAGCCCACAGAGAAATACGCAGGTATAGAATAAGACGATCATTTCCATCCTCAACGAATGGATCAGGTCTCTTATATAACCCATGTCTTTCTCCGGAACTTAGGAAGTGGGCAGGAGAAACATACATACACAAACATGAAGGTGCGCTACTATATGTGGTCGGGTAAATACCCTGATTTCCCACAGTAGATGCACAGAACATTACACAACAATGTAACGATACAAATTTGCCTCGAGTTATAGATACTCACAAACCAGATAGGTGAGGCTAGCGCTGGCAGAATTGTATGCAAACCAAGGGGAATCACAGCGCTGGACAGACAACAGTTAGATCCCCTGCCCCCGCCTATCAGGCACCCAATCGCCAGCCCACAGAGAAATACGCAGGTATAGAATAAGACGATCATTTCCATCCTCAACGAATGGATCAGGTCTCTTATATAACCCATGTCTTTCTCCGGAACTTAGGAAGTGGGCAGGAGAAACATACATACACAAACATGAAGGTGCGCTACTATATGTGGTCGGGTAAATACCCTGATTTCCCACAGTAGATGCACAGAACATTACACAACAATGTAACGATACAAATTTGCCTCGAGTTATAGATACTCACAAACCAGATAGGTGAGGCTAGCGCTGGCAGAATTGTATGCAAACCAAGGGGAATCACAGCGCTGGACAGACAACAGTTAGATCCCCTGCCCCCGCCTATCAGGCACCCAATCGCCAGCCCACAGAGAAATACGCAGGTATAGAATAAGACGATCATTTCCATCCTCAACGAATGGATCAGGTCTCTTATATAACCCATGTCTTTCTCCGGAACTTAGGAAGTGGGCAGGAGAAACATACATACACAAACATGAAGGTGCGCTACTATATGTGGTCGGGTAAATACCCTGATTTCCCACAGTAGATGCACAGAACATTACACAACAATGTAACGATACAAATTTGCCTCGAGTTATAGATACTCACAAACCAGATAGGTGAGGCTAGCGCTGGCAGAATTGTATGCAAACCAAGGGGAATCACAGCGCTGGACAGACAACAGTTAGATCCCCTGCCCCCGCCTATCAGGCACCCAATCGCCAGCCCACAGAGAAATACGCAGGTATAGAATAAGACGATCATTTCCATCCTCAACGAATGGATCAGGTCTCTTATATAACCCATGTCTTTCTCCGGAACTTAGGAAGTGGGCACCTCAACGAATGGATCAGGTCTCTTATATAACCCATGTCTTTCTCCGGAACTTAGGAATGATCGTCTTATTCTATACCTGCGTATTTCTCTGTGGGCTGGCGATTGGGTGCCTGATAGGCGGGGGCAGGGGATCTAACTGTTGTCTGTCCAGCGCTGTGATTCCCCTTGGTTTGCATACAATTCTGCCAGCGCTAGCCTCACCTATCTGGTTTGTGAGTATCTATAACTCGAGGCAAATTTGTATCGTTACATTGTTGTGTAATGTTCTGTGCATCTACTGTGGGAAATCAGGGTATTTACCCGACCACATATAGTAGCGCACCTTCATGTTTGTGTATGTATGTTTCTCCTGCCCACTTCCTAAGTTCCGGAGAAAGACATGGGTTATATAAGAGACCTGATCCATTCGTTGAGGATGGAAATGATCGTCTTATTCTATACCTGCGTATTTCTCTGTGGGCTGGCGATTGGGTGCCTGATAGGCGGGGGCAGGGGATCTAACTGTTGTCTGTCCAGCGCTGTGATTCCCCTTGGTTTGCATACAATTCTGCCAGCGCTAGCCTCACCTATCTGGTTTGTGAGTATCTATAACTCGAGGCAAATTTGTATCGTTACATTGTTGTGTAATGTTCTGTGCATCTACTGTGGGAAATCAGGGTATTTACCCGACCACATATAGTAGCGCACCTTCATGTTTGTGTATGTATGTTTCTCCTGCCCACTTCCTAAGTTCCGGAGAAAGACATGGGTTATATAAGAGACCTGATCCATTCGTTGAGGATGGAAATGATCGTCTTATTCTATACCTGCGTATTTCTCTGTGGGCTGGCGATTGGGTGCCTGATAGGCGGGGGCAGGGGATCTAACTGTTGTCTGTCCAGCGCTGTGATTCCCCTTGGTTTGCATACAATTCTGCCAGCGCTAGCCTCACCTATCTGGTTTGTGAGTATCTATAACTCGAGGCAAATTTGTATCGTTACATTGTTGTGTAATGTTCTGTGCATCTACTGTGGGAAATCAGGGTATTTACCCGACCACATATAGTAGCGCACCTTCATGTTTGTGTATGTATGTTTCTCCTGCCCACTTCCTAAGTTCCGGAGAAAGACATGGGTTATATAAGAGACCTGATCCATTCGTTGAGGATGGAAATGATCGTCTTATTCTATACCTGCGTATTTCTCTGTGGGCTGGCGATTGGGTGCCTGATAGGCGGGGGCAGGGGAACATTACCGATGGCATTACTATATGGAATACACTCTATAGCCTAACGATTTCAGCCCAAAGTTGTGTCCCCTACACAACTGGGGAGGAGACACCGGGGATCCATGCATATGAGCCCTGGTGGCCTCCCTTACCACCCTATTCGGTCACGTGTAGGGCGAAAGCCTGCCAGTTTCACTCTTAGCTCGACCGTGGATGGTCTGGTGTTAGCCTTGCTCCGTGTTACGACCGGTTTCTTCGTACTCATTCTTGGATTTTCTACGAACTTTACTTGGCTTTGCCTTGGGTATTCTACTGTTTAGTGCTGAGAGTGCTTCGTTGGTGTGGTTCTACACCTTCAGCGGACTCCTGCTTGTTGGGACTTGGCACCTTCCGGCTCTTCTGCCCGGTGCTTGACTTTCTGTGTACCCTTTGGTGGCGGCCTCGTGGCTCGGCTTGTGACTTGTGCTCTCCTTTGTGACTGTGTGGAGAGAGAGTTCGGTGAGCTCTTCCCGGCGGACTGTGTGCGGCGGACATTATGGCAGCTTCACTTATGAGAACATGCCTTCGTTGTGGGGATTTCCAGTGGCCTTCGGACACTCACAACTCTTGCCTTCCATGTTTGGGCAGCTCTTCCGACAGAACCTCTAACGTGTGCGCCGATTGGAGAGAGGACCGGTAGTCCCAGCTGTGGGACTTGTACAGACGCGACCGGCCCCAGCAGGCTGCCCGAACTTCCGCGCAGGATGGCGTCGCTCCGTCGGCTCAGTGGACCCCTCTTCCCTCCGTCATCCGTATGATTTTGGTCCCCCCCCCACCCACCCCCCCCAGCTCCGATTTGCCTGAGCGGGCCCAGCAAGCAGAGCGTATGTCCATGCCCTCCCTCTCCGTTTCTTCTGAGCGGTCCCGGCGCGACAAGCGCAAACACAAAAAGAGAGACAAGCGTAGTAAGAGAGATAGTAAAAGAAGAGGCTCTCCCTTACGCTCCGTTTCGACTGAATGTGACCTGAGATCCTTATTTGGGCCCCCCCCCCCCTCCCACCCCCCCGCTCTGAATTGTCCGAGCAGGCCCGGCGTGCCGCACGTACGTCCCCCTCCCCCCCCCCCCCCCCCCCCCCCCCCCCCCCCCCGCCCCGTAATTTCCAGGCGGGCCCGGCGAGACTTAAGTACGCTCTCTCCTCGTTTCGAGAGTTCTGATACGGGCCAGCAAGTCCATGTTTTGCTCCCTCCCCGCTTCGATGTTTTTGAGCGGGCTTGGCGAGCCGCGTTAGCGCCCCCCCCCCCCCCCCCCCCCCCCCCCCCCCCCCGCCCCGATTTTTCCAGGCGGGCCTGGAGTGACTTAGATTCGAACTCTCAGGACCGGTTCCACCATTTTGATGATAAGCCCCCCTCCCCCCCCCCCACCCTACCCTCTCACCCCCCCCTCACCCCCGTTCGCGGTCTCCCGAGCAGGCTCGGGGAGCCAGGGTTCCCCTTCCGCCTCCCTTCATTCTCACGGAGCGCGCTTCACGGTACCCGCATTCCCCTTGCCGACCTCGCGTCATAGTCGACACGGGCAGCCCCCATTCCCCCCGCCGTGCGGCGAGTGGGGGGGGGGCATGCAGAGCCAGGCTTTGCCTCCGGCTGTCGCTTGACTGCGGTCCCGCGACGCCCCTCTGGACAGGCTTCGCGGGCGGCTCCACCTGTTCCACGTTCACGCCGCAGCCTGTCACCTAAGGCAGCCCAGCGCTCTCGTAGCCGGTCGGCCCCCCCCCCCTCCCCCTCCCCCCTTGTGACTCCGCACGACAGGCGATTTGTGGACTTGGATCAGGACATTCTCAGCTTACACCCTGGGGATTCCGCTTCGGCGATCTTCCTTCGGGACTCTCCCTCTGGCTCCCCCACCCCTCGCTCAGCTGTTTCATCGCTTTCCGCCGCTTCCAGAGATGACGGCCCTTCGCTCAGCTCTCAGACCTTCAGTGCTCTTGTAGAGGCCTCCTGTCTTATCTCTTCCTACCTCCAGCCAGAATTCTGCCCGCCGTCGCCCCCGTGAAGAGACAAGCGTCTGCCATGGTTGATGCCATGAGGCCTAATAAGCGTCGCAAGTCGCTACCGCAACCAGACGGATTCTGGGACCTCCGGGGCGCGAACTATGAGCGCTAACACTCGAGATGCACCCAACCCACAGTAACACAAACCTAACACAAAGACCAGAGGAACAATAACGACGACATTTATTAAATATAACCCTAACAATAAACAACTATTCTCACGCAATCCTAACCACGCATTCACACATCACATTCACACTCAAACACGTCCAAATTCCCCGCCCCAAATATCCGTTACACAATACAAAATATAAAATAAACTAAATGTCCCTAAATACAAAAGGTTGAGGAAACTAATATATAATAAACAAATATCCTAATAAAATACAAAACAGATTTAATTAAACTAATAATTATATAATAACAACTATCCTTAATAATACAAACGAAAACTCAAACTGAAAAGCTTAAATCAACAGCCACTGGACTCCGCTGGAAGCACAAGCGTCAGGCACTAACGCCAACAGACCTACGCCTTTGCTTCCACAAAGAGTCCCTTACAGCACATTAAGTAACAGTACATCAAACAGCACAATATCAACTATATGATGAACCAAATATGCGTACTAAAACACAAGTGAAGATCGAGTAAACTAAATATAATCCGTAAGCTACTGAAACTCCTCAGCGGGATCATGAACGACAAGTTCGACTCAACTAAAGCTTTCACAAACTAGGGATAGGGTGGTAAGGGGGGCCACCTGGGGCTCCTATGCATGGATCCCCGCTGTCTCCTCCCCAGTTGTGTAGGGGACACAACTTTGGGCTGAAATCGTTAGGCTATTGAGTGTATTCCATATAGTAATGCCATCGGTAAGTATTTTTCAAAACAATACATTTTAGAACAAAATTCATTTTTGATATGATTGTAAATTCAACATCAAAGATCCCCATCCATCAAAGGAACTTGGATACAAAGAGATTTCAGCAAGAGCCCCACATCCTTAACCCATATACTGAGGCTACAAGCTTCAAAATTGTAGTGCTATATATGCAAGCTACATTATAGTACTTACAGATAGGGATATAGACCAATGGCTTTAGTTCAAGGGTGGTGCCAGAATAGCTTGGCGCCTAGTGGCACTACCCTTGAACTATTTTAGTCAAACGTATTTCACACACTTGTGTATTCCGAATGATAAGGGTTAAGAGCCCTGGCAACTGTGGGGGCTCATGAGGATCTATACCTCTTGCAGTTGGGTGTGGGTCAGTTTTTCTCAGCAGATAAGGGATGAAGACACCACAGCAAGAGATAGCTTCACTAGGATAGAGTGGTGCACAGGATAGAGTTATGCACCAAGCTTCTCTGACACCATCCTTGAACTGTCTTGGTTTTTTTATCTTCTACTGATACTGCCGCTGCCTCCAATAGGCCAGCTGTGAGTTACCGAGCAGCACGAGAAAGCTTGCTACTGCTAGATTACATGATTTTGATCCAAGACAAGACATGGTTAGCCACGAATTGTGGGCAGCTCGGCTAGCTGTTAAGCTTAGCTAATACTGTATTGTTGTGAATCACATACAACATGTGGAAAATTTAAGCTTGGTTTGGCAAAGAATAGTCGATGATTGCTTCCTGATCATACACTTGTTACAATACAACCTTTACTGATGAAAACGATCTCGCAGCATTCATGGAAACTGCTTATGGCGATGAAGCCAATCACAGTGGCTTCAGAAAAGGGTCCGCCATGTTGTTTCAATTGCTAGTATATTATTAACTTTGTTATAATAATAGTACATAGTATTTATATGGCGCATTTCTCATATTTATAATATAACTCAATGCGCAGGACATAGCCGCGAACTGAACCCAACAAGCACGCTCACGTGAATCGCATGCATTCCCTCACACACTGTACATAAACACAGAACATTCGCGTGGTGCTAAGGGCAAGCTCAAGCGAGCTACTGAAATTTTGGAAATTTTAATGTTTTTTTTAAATATTTTTTTAATTTGATTAAGTGGACTGAAATTAATACTGATTTATACCAACAGTAGATACATTTTATTCAAGTAAACTCAACTTATATAGGGTGATTTTTATGGAAATAATTTGTTTATGTGAAGTTTTACTGCTCACACTGCTGATCATCCATAGCCCACTGCACTTTCTTGACTCTCATGCTAGAGAGCGGGCTAGTTTGGGGGAACTCGCGACCTCAATATTGAGAAAAAGACATTGATAAGTTTGAACATGTATGTAAAATATGCATTAGCTGAACGTTGGTGGATGGAAGTCCACTATCCCCTTCACTATTGAGAAAAGTTGAAAAGCACCTATATGCAAGAGACATAGATCCTCATGAACCCCTGCAGTTGCAGGGGCTCATGATGATCTATGTCTCGTGCTGACACCATATTGGATGATGGGCTTCTTTGACATTACATTAGAAAAGATTTCAGAAAGACGACCTTCGCCCACGGGCACAATCTCGCATGTGGGAATTTCTGTATTTCAAGATCAAACCTTTGCGTGCACAAATAGCAGATAGCAAAATTCCATGTCTACATTGCAGGAGAAGCTGCAAAAACTCTTGGAATGTGCCATTGTCAGTTTCCACCCATCAAGTTGTAACACAACACAACACAGATTGGTCTTGTGCCAGTTCATTTTAATTTTTGTCATGTGTTTCTATGACCGACTGATTGTTTGTTTGATTTTTCAGGACGTGGGGGCAAAACGGCTTGTGCAGAGAAAAACTTCTACTTTGACCCGGAGGCTGCCCATGTAGTGTTGCAGGAAATGTACAACATCTCTTTGCTGCCTTACGAAGTCTGCACGCGGCATGCTTTGTCTGGGGTGAGTCCGTGGCAGTGTGGTGAATGCACCTGTGAATCAGAATTAACCTATTTAGCCCCAACACCCTACAGCAGGAGGTGGATTGACCATGATAGTTCAAGGGTAGTGCCAGATTAGCTTGGCGCCTGAAGGCGCCAAGCTAATCTGGCATTACCCTTGAATTATCATGGTCAATCCACCTCCTGCAACTGGTACATAGTCGTTAAGTAACGCTTCCAAATTTGGGAAATGCAACTGTATGGCTGAAAGGGTTAAATCCATGCCAACAGGATGACTGCTTAGCGTGTAGAATGCAAAAGAGACAACCAACAGAAAATCAAGGCCGAAAGTGTTTTGTCTTTGTTTTTTACAATTTGTTTTGTTTTCATTTCCTGAATCAAAATTAGAATTAGTTCAAAGAAGAGACATCATAAAAATCTAGCTCAACCAGCTCAATCCAGCTGCAAGAGGCCTAGATTCTCATGAGCCCCTGCAGCTGCAGGGGCTCATGAGAATCTATGCCTCTTGCTACCAGAGATGGGCTCAGATGTTTCATCAGATCACGTGAATTCATCAGTTTTAAACAAGCGAAGACTACTGTACTGTGTGTGTGTGTGTGTGTGTGTGTGTGTGTGTGTGTGATGCACATCTTGCTGCAGTGTGCCCAGATTCAGTGTAAAACACTAGCCAATATGAATTAACCCCTTGAGTTGCAGTGGACTTCCGTTACGTTTCTGAAATCTGTGCTAATTCAATGCCAGAGTCCCAGCTTTCCAAGGAACATGAACACAAAGTGGTATCAGCAAGAGGCAATAGATCCTCATGAGCCCCAGTGACTGGGGAGGCTCTTGAGGGTCTATGTCCCATGCAGTTGGGTTGTGTTCACCAGTTTATTGGCAAAGAACAGGTTAAAAATGTTTATCATTCATCCACAGGATTTCTTCTTCTCATGGGTCCATGGTGGCACAGTCAAATCGGAATTCATCAGGACGTCTGGCGACGAAGCCTGGCTGCAGCAGAATACCAAAAAGGGCTACGTTCCCTTCTGTGCCTACGCCATGGCCATCGCTGTCGATGGGAGCATCGCCATGGAGACGGAGGCTGTCTTTGGAACAGTGGAGCTGGGAGGAACGCTGGCCCGTGGATTGATGGTGGTGGACTGGGAAAAGACGATGGGTCAGGAGCCCAACATGCGTGTCGTGCGTTCACTGGATTTGGGAAAGATCCAGAGCCTTCTAACTTCCATGGTTCACGAAGAGACAGTCGTCAGTGAAATATACGGAGTGTTGTAGGAATGTGGACATCACATCACTTGCGCTGATGAGAGGGATTTTAACCCCCATGCACCCGCAGCAAATGGTACTGTTGGCATTAATGTCGGCTGCACAAGGTGGTTAAATTTCTGTGGTTTACATGCACATCCTGCACTCACTAGACCTTGGACGAAAAAATCCAGAGACCTGCGACGTCCATGGTTGTTGGTGAAATTTACTGTGTTATCAGTGGTGTGGGTGTTCCGCATCAGTCCAGGGGTCTAACCCCTTGACTGCAGAACATGGTAAACAAAAACCACATGCAAGAGTCATAAGGTCATCTTGAGCCCCCACAGAAGCTGGAGCCGATAAGGATTTCTGGATCTTGCTGGTCTGATTCATGTGTCTCGCTCAGCTGGTTTGTGTCTTGAGCAGCCACATTTTCAAAGCATTACAAGCAGATTTGACAGGGTAACTGTGATGTCAATGGAATTTAGCCCCAGATCCCTACAGCAGTAGATGGCTTGACCGTGATAGTTCAAGGGTAGTGCCAGATTAGCTTGGCGTCTTCAGGCGCCAAGCTAATCTGGCACTACCCTTGAATTATCATGGTCAAGCCATTTCCTGCAACTGGTGCATAGTCGTTAGGCAACACCTCCAAAATTTGAGAAATGGGACCTTGGGACTTAAAGGGTTAGCACACCAAAAAAAAAAAAAAGCCTTTTTGGCTGCCAAAATTGTACCAATTTTGCTAGTCAACTACAGGCATTTTAGAGACCGTGATAGTGCAGGCCAGATTCGCCGTGTGCCTCGTTAAATGCCCAGCTGATCCAGCGCTAAGCTTGAACCATCACAGTCTTGTCATCTGTACTCTGACTTGTGAGCAGACTTCTATGGGCATTATGAAAAGTAGAGCCACTTTGCTTGACACCCTCATATTTTAACCCATTTCATCCTGAGGCTGATTTTTTTTTAAAAATGCTTATTGTCCTATGAATCCTACGTTACAGATCAGGAGCTAGCTCAACCATTTGAGTTCAAGGGTGGTGCCAGAATAGCTTGGCGCCTCAGGCGCCAAGCTATTCTGGCACCACCCTTGAGCTATCAGAGTCCAATTGATTTCAAGCATTGGGTGTATCAGCATGAAAGAAAGGTTAATCCCTCCATCCAGCACAAACCATGACCTGTCTGGTTGACCTGTCTCACGTGACACTTCAGCACGGTTGCTTAGGCGATGCCTGTAGAAGGTTGGCTATTTTACTTAAATCCCTTCGCTGCTGAACAAAGTGAACAGGACCCAGCTGCAGGAGACATAGATCTTCATTAGTCCCCCAGTTGCAGAGGCTTGTGAGGATCTATGCCCTTTGCCGACACCATTTGTATCCTAGGGTTCTTTGGCACTAACCTGACAAAGATTTCACGATCTGCAGCCACTAGAAGCGAGTGCGTTAACCCATTTAGCCCCAACGCCCTACAGCAGGAGATGGATGGACCATGATAATTCAAGGGTAGTGCCAGATTAGCATGGCGCCTGCAGGCGCCATGCTAATCTGGCACTACCCTTGAATTATCATGGTCCATCCATCTCCTGCAACTGGTACATAATCGTGAAGTGACACCTCCAAGATTTAGGAAATGTGACCTTAGGGCTAAAAGGGTTAACACTAAGATAATGTACCCGAGTGACAGCAAAGTCCAATCAAACTCTTGATAGGTAAACAGGGAAGGCACTGAACTTAAGACCTTGATAGAGTTTGGTTCATTGTTGACCCTTTGGGTGTCGGCGGTCTTAGTCGCGATGATTCCTTTAGGAATCGTCGCGACTAAAACTGCTACCGACACCCAAAGGGTTAAATTTGATATTAACTGTTCAGCCTTAAATATCAAGTTTATAGAAATGCAAAGGGTGTTTACAATCAGCCTAGTATCGACTATAAATTGTGATAGACCTGCTGCAGTGCCAGATTAGCTTGGTGTCTCTCTGACGTTTTGTTTTCATTCCAGGCATGAGTTTCTCAAATGTATGAAGTGTCATCTAAGCACTGCAGCGATACTAAATGGATCAGCATTGATAGTTCAAGGGCATTGCCTGATTTGCCAAATAAGGCACCAAGCTAACCTGGCACCACCTTGAACAATCTTGTTTTGTGAACAGTCGTACTGGATAAGTTATCTCGGTTTAGATCATGTTTACTGGCTTTGGAACAGATCACAGCAAACTACTGGTGATGTGGCTGAAGGGGTCAACTTGTTTAGGTGCAAATCTGTCCAGTATAAATCTCAACTCTGTGAAAATCCACCAAGTGCAAATCCACCCATGCATGAATCTACTCGGTGCAGATTTGCACAACCGCAATCCACTCATTTTCAGACGTATTTATACTTAGTGTAAATCTACTCAGCAGAAATCCACGGAGCATGAACCTACACAGGCTTGTATCTGCTCAACTAAACAAACTGGAGCACAAATCTGCGCAGGGTAGATACATGAGTGAATTTGCATTGTGTGGATTTTTGCTGAGTAGATTCACGCTAGGTAGCTTTACGTCTGGAAATCGTGAATTTGACCCCTCTAACCCTTATCATTCGGAATACACCAGTGTGTGAAATAAATTTAACTAAAATAGTTCAAGGGTAGTGCCAGAATGGCTTGGCGCCTCTAGGCGCCAAGCTATTCTGGCACCACCTTTGAACTAAAGCCATTGGTCTATATCTTTATCTGTAAGTACTATAATGTAGCTTGCATATGGCAGTGTACACATTTGAAGCTTTTAGCCTCAGTATGATATGGGTTTTAAGAGGTAGTCTGGCACTACAGTTGAAGTATCATAGTCACTCCATGTCTTGTTGCAGAGTCAGGGCTGAATTGGTTAACATGAGTATGCTTGCAGCCACTGGTACTGGTGTCCTCATGCACATGGGGGTCAGTTCAATTGAAGGTCATGTTTCATAAAAGGGACCGTATCTCTTAGTGCTGGTAACTCACTTTCAGTTGAAGAGGAAGCGTCCACTCAAGCCGACAGTCACAGATTAGACATACTGTCCGCAATTTCAGACAGCAAGACTCAAAACATTTAGGCGCCCAAGAACATACAGCTGTACGTACAGTAGAACCTGTTATGAGCGGTCACATCTGTTGTCAGTGGCATGTCCACCATTGCATAATAACATGGCGCATGCCAGGTTCTATCAGGTGGATGGTGACTGAGTCTGATAGTGACTATAACTTGCAGGAAGTTTTGCAGATTTGGCGCCAATGCACCGACTGTGACCATGTTTAGCAAGTACATGTAATAATACAAATCAGGGTAGTTAACCTATTTAGCCAGCAGGAGATGGATAGACCATGATAATTCAAGGGTAGTGCCAGATTAGCTTGGCGCCTGATGGCGCCAAGCTATTCTGGCACCACCCTTGAATTATCATGGTCCATCCATCTCCTGCCACTGGTATATACTTGTTAGGTGATGCTTCCAACATTTGGGAAATACGGCCATTGGTGCTAATGCGGTTAATATTATAAACATTGTGTGTGCGACAAAAATGTGAACGTTCAAGAAAAGTGGCTATATAATCAAGTGACCACCTAAATCAGGTTCTACTGTACTGTTTTCTGACTTGGGTCTTTTACTTTTGTATAAAATGGGCCAGTTACACCTCGTTCTTCCAACCCCTTTGAATATTTTTCCAACAAATGTATTGTCCCATAAGAGGACATTTGGGCTGCCTTCCCACTGAAAGGTGTCTTGCCACAGAGCATCAAGACTCAACTTGACCTTGCCTTTGTTAATGTTTCTGTTATGATTTTCTTTGGGTTTTTTTTTTTTTTTTTTTACTTCTGTCTTGATGTTATACCCAAGCCATTTTCCCTGATAAAGGGTAGTGTCTGGTTGGCTTAATGCATGGAGTAGTGACAGGCTAATTAGGCACTACCTTGTGGCTATCACTACCCATGAGCCATACTTGGTAATACATTGGTAATACATGTATCATATTGCTAACAGAAAATAGCTACAGTACTAGAAAAGGGTATGGATCTGTGATTTTGGACATTATGGTTCAAAGCCATATGGTCTGCCATCACAGACCTGCGTTCCTGCATTGTTCTGCTGAACAGTATATATATATGATTTAGTTTAACAGGTGGAAAGTTACTTCTGCCACATGCATATGTTTTTTCACCTGTTTGTAAATACTTTTTTTGCACATTATTGTCACAAACATGAGTGGTTGGTTACATCTGTTAACATGTAATCAAACAATAAAAGATTTGTACATTGATTCTTACGAATATAACTTTTCACTTTTTGGCTTGCATGTGAAGTAAAAGTGAGTCTGTGTTTTGGGCCGGTGGTCGTCCGTCCACCGTGGTCGTCCGTCCGCCCGCCATCCTCTGTCCACCTTCGTCCATAGTAAACTTTAATTTTGGTATTTTCTCAGAGACTATTCAAGCCAAAGTCTTCAAACTTGGCCCAAGGTACACAAAGATACCTGATGGTAAGACCTTTCTATGCATATTAATTTGGTTGACTCCTCGGGAAAGTCAAGGGTCACGAGAACTCAGGAAGTAGGCCAAAAATAGCCATATTTTGACAAAAGATTTTTTTTTCGCAAGTACTATTCACAACTTCAAACCCAAACTTAGTACAGAGAAGGTAAGACCTATCTATGCATACTAATGTGGATGACCCCCCTCGGAAAGGTCAAGGGTCACAAGAGGTAGGCAAATGTGTGTAAAATGCCGAATTTGGATAGAATTCTAGTTCTCAACATTTTTGCAAACTTTCCAGTCAAATCTGGCACAAAGGTAGATGATGATAAGACCTTCCTATGCATACTAATTTAGTTGATTCATCAAAAAGGTCAAGGATCACAGGGGTTTGACAGATGTAAATTGGTCACTTGTGTATTGCAAGAAAACAATGTTAATTCCTTTAACTGCTTGACAATACTTATAGGCAGAATTGAGAAAATACACCCCCCCCCCCCCCTACACACACACACAGCCCTCACCTACCCCCCACCTTCTCCGCCCCTACCACCCACACACACACACACACACACACACACCACCACCAAACTCGCCCAACACTCCACCTTCACACCTCCCTCTGTTTGATTCTTTTGTAGACTTTTTAAACTGATGTGCATTTCATGATGACCATTTTAGGGGATGGACAGCATTGTGACCAGGTGCATATCTGATAATACCAGCTGTCGATAACCCCACCACAAACACCGTTTACATTGCACTCGGTGCCGCATGTGGCTGTCACACTGGTTTCTCCTCCACCATACCCTGCTCCTCCCCCTCCCCCCCCCCCCTTTCTTCTTTTTTCCCTTCCTCTACGACCCACCAGACATAACTGTCTGTCCTGCACTTGCACTGTATGGGTTAACCCATTACATCCTGAGGATGATTTTGTACAATTTGCTTATTGTCCTATGACTGCTACATTACAGATTAGGAGATAGATCAACTGTTTTAGTTCAAGGGTGGTGCCAGAATAGCTTCGCGCCTCAGGCGCCAAGCTATTCTGGCACCACCCTTGAACTATCAGTCAAATTTATTTTCAAGCAATGGGTGTATCAGAATGATAAGGGCTAACAGTCTTCAAGTCGAGAGTTGCAGAGTTAAACCTATTTGTGTTGAAAAGAGACTGGGTCATCTGATACCTGGTACTTTAACACATTGACTCCACGTTTCCACATTTTCTAAAGACTACATAACAATTCAGGAGGTAGATCAACCATAGTAGTCCAAGGATGGTGCCAGAATCCCATTAAGCAAAGGTCCACGTTCCCACGACGGCCGCAGAAGGCTGTGTGCGGGTCTACGACGGCCGTCATGGGCCCGAAGACGTTTTGCTACTGGGGATACTGCCCTGTGAAAGCAAGACAGTAAGTTCATTTTTGTGAAGAGCAAGATTTTCATTGAATTACAATGAAAATCTCACTTTTCTCAACAAATAGACTGACTGACTTTTGCCTCCTTCTTCATGCTCTGCATTTCTGCTGGTTTTTCTCCCAGTATGCAAGGGATCCTCTGGCCAATAACGGCCACAGTTGGCCCCACAGCCTCTGCTTCCTGGGGTTGTTCAAAATGGGTTGTACTCAGCAAGTCAAACCTTTGCAGAGCAGAATAGTTTGACACCTGCAAGCAACAAGCTGATCTTGCACCACCTAGAATTACTGGTATCACAGTCGAGGTGCCAAGCTATTTAAATTCCAACCTAAACTATCATCATCAAAGGCATACCTTGCAGTGTCTCGGGACAATTGAGTACTGTGTTTGTTTGTTGTTGTTTTGTTTGGTTTTTTTTGTGATGTAAACTGCTATAAATGACCAAGTGGTTAACCATTTCCCCCCGGATACGCCCATTGCTTGAAATAAACACGACTGATAGTTCAAGGGTGGTGCCAGGCAATTCTGGCACCGCCTTTTAAACTAAACCAGTTGATCTATCTCCTAGTCTGTACTGTAGCCTTCATGGGACAATAAGCAAATTTTTCAAACTCAGCCTCAGTATGTAATGGCTTAACCCTTATCATTCAGAATACACCAGTGTGTGAAATAAGTTTGACAAAAATAGTTAAAGGGTTGTGCCAGAATAGCTTGGCGCCTCTAGGCGCCAAGCTATTCTGGCACCACCCTTGAACTAAAGCCATTGGTCTATGCTGTAAGTACTATAATGTAGCTTGACGGGGAAGTGGCGCAGTGGTTAAGGCGTCTGCCTCCAATGCCAAAGGTGCGAGGTTCAATACCGGGTTCCGGCGTTGGATGTTTCTCCTCTGGTAAGTGTCACCGTCTGGGCAGTGGGCAGATGTTCACATCTGCATGGGACATAGACGACCCCGGCTCCCACGAGTCCCCTGCTGCCTTGCAGGCCTGGCCGCTTGGCTGCGGAAAGGCTAAGGGAGGAAACCCATGGCATCAAAGCCCCCATGTCTCCGGGGAAGGCTTTTGAGCCAGAGACTAAGACAAGGACAGTCTGATATAAAACCTACGACCCGAGGACCTCGATGCCACCGTCCCAGCTTGCTAGGCCATGGCAAACGAACCAAGGGTTTAAAGGGTGGGGCCAGTACTGCGCACACTGCACTCCACCAAAAAGCTCCTCCGCGCAGGCTTTAGGAAATGCCCACGGACTATGACACTGAACTTTCCAAGTCCTGTAGCGATGGGCAAGGGGCAAAATGGCAGGTGAAAGATGTCACTGGAAGCCGCAGTCTCAAACCTGCATGCAGGCGGTTCAGGATATTGGTCGCCTGATGTTGACCTGGGGATGACAACGTCACTCAGCACACCCTGAACGACCAAGCAGCCTTCTCTAGGGACAGCACTGCTTGCTCCACACGGAGAAGGGCCTAGAAAATGTGGCCTAACCAAAGCTAGCCGCGGTCAACGGGCATCTTCTCATGCGGTCAGAAAACAAGAAAAAACAATGGATCCACTCTCATGACGACCACGACCGGACTCAACGTAGCATGCTGGAACATCCGAACCATGCTCGACACAGCAGACAGCAGACGCCCTGAACGTCGCTCCGCCCTCATTGCCCATGAATTGCGGAGGTTAAACATCGACATCGCCGCGCTCAGCGAAGTACGCCTCCCGGAGGAAGGCAGCCTCCAAGAACTTGGCGCTGGCTACACCCTGTAGTGGTCAGGCAGGCCTGCATCAGAAAGACGGCTCTCAGGCGTGGGCTTCATGGTGAAGACCCCCATTGCGACTAAGTTAGAAAACCTACCAACGGGTTACTCCGACCGCATCATGTCCATGCGCCTCCCACTGAGACACCAGCAATACGTCACCCTTCTCAGTGTGTACTCCCCAACCCTCCTGGCAGAGCCTGCAGAAAAAGACAAGTTCTACTCTGACCTGCGCAGCCTCCTGCAGACGACAAAGTCATCATCCTTGGCGACTTCAACGCCAGAGTGGGCCAAGACTCTGAAGCCTGGAAAGGGGTCCTCGGCAAGCATGGCGTTGGGAACTGCAATGACAATAGTCGCCTACTGTTGGAGCTCTGTGCAGAGCAGCAACTTGTCATCACCAACACTACTTTCCAGCAAAAGGACAGTCGAAAGACCACCTGGATGCATCCTCGCTCCAAGCACTGGCACCTTATCGACTATGTCCTAGTGCGTCAGAGGGACCGCAGTGACTTCCTCCTCACCAGAGTGATGCCCAGCGCAGAGTGCCACACTGACCACCGCCTTGTTTGCTGCAAACTCAGGCTCCGCCTCAAGCTGAAACGCAAGAAAGGGCCCCCCCCCCCCCCCCCCCCAAGAAAAAGCTTGATGTTGCCAGCCTTCAGCGTGACGACAAGAAAGCTGCCCTTCAGGCCGATTTACAGCGCATGCTCAAAGACACAGTTGATCCAGCAGACTCCTCCCCTGAAACACTCTGGGAACAACTGAAAACTTCTATTGTAAAATCTTCTGTGGAAGCCTTGGGCTTTGCTAGAAAGAGGAACAAAGACTGGTTTGACGAAAACGACGTAGAGATCCAGGAACTTCTAGCAAAAAAAAGAGCCGCCCACCAGGCCCACCTAGCCCAGCCTTCCTGCCCTGTGAAGAAGTCTGCCTTCCGCCTCATCTGCAGCAGTCTCCAGCTCAAGCTTAGAGAGCTCCAGAACGAGTGGTGGTCCAGACTCGCACAGAGGACCCAGCTCTGCGCTGACAACGGTGACTACAGGGGCTTCTACGAAGCACTGAAAGCAGTGTATGGCCCTAGGCACCTGGTACAAAGTCCCCTGCGAAGCGCTGATGGACAGGCACTCCTCACAGATAATACCTCCATCTTGAACCGCTGGTCGGAATACCTTCAGGACCTCCTCGGCGCTGAGCGCACTGTTCAAGAAACAGTCATCCTCCAAATCCCACACCTTCCACTAAAGGTTGAATTGGACGAACCGCCCACCGCCGAAGAGACCCTCACAGCCATCCACCAGCTCAAGAGTGGCAAAGCTGCAGGCATTGACGGAATCCCGCCAGAGATCTGGAAACATGGAGGCCCAGCACTGCACAACAAGCTCCACGACCTCTTTCTCTGCTGCTGGGAAAAAGGAACACTACCAAAGGATCTCCGTGATCCAGTCATCATCACCCTGTACAAGAACAAAGGAGAGAAGTCTGCCTGCTCTAATTATCTTGGAATTACCCTGCTGTCCATTGCCGGGAAAATTCTCGCAAGGTTGCTCCTGAATCGGCTGGTACCTGCCATCGCTGAAGACCACCTCCCAGAGGGCCAGTGTGGCTTCAGAGCCAACAGGAGTACCACCGACATGGTCTTTGTGCTGAGACAGCTTCAGGAGAAGTGCCGCGAGCAGAACAAAGGGCTGTACATAACGTTTGTCGACCTAACAAAAGCGTTTGACACTGTGAGCAGGCAAGGTATGTGGCAGATCCTGGAGCGACTAGGTTGTCCCCCAAAGTTCCTCAACATGATCGTCCAGCTCCACGAGGACCAGCAAGGCCAGGTCAGACTAAACAGTGACCTCTCAGAACCATTCCCCATTCGCAACGGCGTGAAGCAAGGCTGCGTGCTGGCACCGACCCTCTTCACCATCTTCTTCAGCATGATGTTGAAGCAGGCCACAGTGGACCTCGACGATGACGACGCAGTGTACATCAGGTATCGTCTCGGTGGCAGCCTGTTCAACCTCAGACGACTGCAGGCCCACACGAAAACCCTAGACCAACTGATTCGTGAGCTGCTCTTTGCTGATGACGCTGCCCTCGTTGCACACACAGAGAGAGCATTACGTCCTGCTTCGCAGATGCCGCCCAGCTCTTTGGACTTGAGGTCAGTCTGAAAAAGACAGAGGTCCTTCATCAGCCGGCACCCAAGGAAGAGCATCGCCCTCCCCACATCACCATCGGCGAGTCCGAACTGAAGTCTGTACACCAGTTTACCTACCTTGGCTGCATCATCACGTCAGACAAGGAGCTGGACAACAGGCTGGCAAAAGCGAACAGTGCTTTCGGGCGACTATTCAAGCGGGTGTGGCACAATCAACAGCTGAAAAAAGGCACCAAGATCAGCGTGTACAGAGCTGTCGTTCTCACCACCCTGCTGTATGGTTCCGAGTCCTGGGCCCTCTACCGCAGCCAACTACGACTCCTCGAACGCTTTCACCAGCGCTGCCTGCGTACCATCCTCAGCATTCACTGGAGTGACTATGTCACCAACGTCGAGGTCCTTGAACAGGCGGAAACTGTGAGCATCGAGGCTTTGCTGCTGCGGACACAGCTTCGCTGGGCGGGGCACGTCTCCAGGATGGAGGATCATCGCGTACCCAAGATCACTCTGTTCGGCGAGCTCGCCACTGGACACCGAGACAGAGGGGCACCAAAGAAGAGATACAAAGACAGTCTCAAGAAGTCACTTAGTGCCTGCCAAATCGACCACCGCCAGTGGTCTTTGCTTGCTGCGGACCGTGAGACCTGGCGCTCCACCATTCACAAGGCAGCCGTCTCCTTTGAGGACTCTCGCAGAGCTAACCTTAAGGACAAGCGGCTCAGAAGAAAAAACAGAGTTGTCGTAACTCAGAACCCTGACCAGACCTTCCCCTGCAGCCACAGCGGTCGAACCTGCCTGTCCCGGATTGGCCTCCGCAGCCACGAAAATGCCTGCAGACGACGTGGGCAAGCCCTATAGAATCTTCGTTCGCGAAGTCAAGCCAAGAGAGAAGAGAGAGTATAATGTAGCTTGCATATGGCAGTGTAAAAATTTGAAGCTTTTAGCCTCAGTATGATATGGGTTAACACACCTGAACTCTAGCTGGTCACCTTTCTTTTTGATAACATCTGTCAACTGTAACAGGCTCATCATTTTTTTTTTTTTTTTTTTTTTTTGTTTTTTCTGTTAACAAATGATTGCTGTGATTCACGACGCAATCGGGACGTAATGTTCTTGAGACACGAAGAACTCTCAAGATCAAGGACACCAGATATGTCCGATAACTTGTAGGCACTTAAATAAATGTTATAGCCAAATGTTGCAGCCACTAAACTTTCTGCAGACTACAGATGACAATTTAGTCTTGCACCACCCTTGAACTGTCCTAGTTCAAGTGCCAAGTTATTCTGGTGTTACATGTTCAAGCCGTAACATACACATATACCTACGCTTTAACTGGTGATCTCAGTTGACCTTTCTTTTTCTTTCTGATAACATCTGTCAACTGTAACCATGGTAGGCTTATCGGTGCTTATCTTTTCTTTTGTTACAAAAATGATAACCGTCATTCACGACACAACGTACTAAATCAGGATGTTGTGTTCTTTAGACATGACAAACTTTAAAGGTCAAGGACGCTAAAAAAAAAGAAAGAAAAAAAAAGAAGCAAAGGTAACACTTTGAAACATACAGAAATTTTAAAGACACAATAACCAACAGTTGACATGTAGTGCTGGCAGTAGAATGCTTACATGCTTCAAACGCCGTATTAGATCTGCTCACTGTTTGTATGTGCCGGTTGTCCCTTTAAATCAACTTTGCAGACATTCTTTGATGTACATATATCTGTGTTTAACCCTTATCATTCAGAATACACCAGTGTGTGAAATAAGTTTGACTAAAATAGTTCAAGGGTAGTGCCAGAATAGCTTGGCGCCTCTAGGCGCCAAGCTGTTCTGGCACCACCCTTGAACTAAAGCCATTAGTCTATATCCTTATCTGTAAGTACGTACAAATTTGAAGCTTTTGGCCTCAGTATGATATGGGCTAAACTACATGAACATGTATTACTAAAGACAATGTTTGTTCATATATGTCCCAATAAGGTCTAATAAGCTACAACATGATGTGGATCAACTGTGATATTTCAATGATGGTTCCATAATAGCTTGGCGCCTTGAGGTCGATCTGTGTCCCAGGTTTCAGATTTTGACCAATGGCTCAGTGTGTTCAAGAGTTAGACTGTGGCTTTATCCCTTCATCTGTTGGTACAGCCAGTAGCACTTTTGTCTAGGTGATTCCTGCATGAATCACCTTGACAAGAAGCACCACCAATGGCCAAAGGGTTTAGTTGTCCGAAATCTGTAACAAACCTGATTTAAGATAGTATGGAGTACTTTTTTATCACATAAGCTTTTGGCCCACTGAACTGTGACACTGTCATATTTTCTTTAGTAAGGCTGAGGAATTTTGCTCGACCGTGAGGGCTGAAAGGTGGTGCCAGATTGTCCGTGTCATGCTGATCAGGCACTACCTCACAAGTAATTTTGTTCATGCAGAATTATGAAAAGACAAACCCAAAACGTTTACAAAAGGAGATCATACAAACTGTCGACTTTTACTGCCCGAGAAAGGGCTGTTAGTAAGATCAGATGGGTCATTATAGTACATTCGCATTCTGGCTTCCAGGGTAACCGTTCAAACCCCAGACAATTTCTGTGATTGCATACCACAGTGGATGTGAACTTATAACCCACTTCACATAAACTCAGCCCGTTCACTGCTGGGACTCGACGAACACAATGACAATGACAACGAATCTTTATTTTCCAACGTTAAAAGTTATTGGTAGCAGGACCAGTTTTCAAACTTGCCGTTGCTACATCTACTACATAAATGACAAAAATACATGCACGCATGCACACACACACACACACACACACACACACACACACACACACACACACACACACACACACACACACACACACATGGTATACATTTCAATGCATTCTAAATATAACCATCCAAACTAAGACAGGGAGAAATGAAAAATTAACATTGAAACATATTAACATAAAGAAAGAAAAGGTAAGAAAAAGTAACTAAATGCAACTAAAATACACACATGCATGCAGGCACACGTGCATCCGCATACATACACACGCATACATGCACTCTCACACACACACACAGACACACACGCACTCATGACACACCGGCACACACGCCATATCCTGTGAAGAATGATCTCAGAACTGTGACGACTACATTAACGTCAAAGATTGCAGGTGCTTAAAGAGGCAGGTGCTTTGAACACCACTACAAGAGGCCATAGACCTACATGAGCCCCCGCAGTTGCGGGGGCTCATGTAGGTCTATGTCTCTTGTTGCAGAGATTCACGTAGTTCTATGCCTTTTAAAACGGTCTTTGTCACATCCCAGCAGTGGAGGGGTGTGGTTCATGTGTGTCTATGCTTCTCAGTGCGGGATCCACACATTTTTGTGTTCCCAACGCGAGGGCTCACGAGGACCAGCACCTCTTGCTGGCACCTGCTGCCACCTGCGTTCCGTACTCGGAACAGTTACAGGCCTTTCAGTCTTCGGTAGTTTCAAAACCATGATTCGTGTCCAGTGGCAACGAAGGGGTTAACTGGAACGTTGACCGTGCTCAGGCCTGGTTTTCTCTTGCCCCTTATCATTCTGATACACCCATTGCTTGAATTAAATTTGACTGATAGTTCAAGGGTGGTGCCAGAATAGCTTGGCGCCTGAGGCGCCAAGCTATTCTGGCACCACCCTTGCACTAAAACAGTTGATCCATCTCCTAATCTGTAATGTAGCCTTCATAGGACAACACGCAAATTGTACAAAATCAGCCTCAGGATGGAATGGGTTAACCTCATGGTGATGTAACTCAAGAACAAAGCGTGGCCATGCACCCACAACAATAAAAGGAAGGTGGTTTCAAGGCTCGCTGCTGTTTCCATCCGTCTGCAGTTGGAGTGTCACAAGGGCAGCTATAATCTTGAGATCTGAGGTACCAGTAATTTGTTTTATTTATTTATTTATTTTTAGTCTGTAACTGCTTTTACAAGATATATCACTAACAACTTTGTTAAGCAGTTAACCACAAATTAGTAGGCTTTTCGTTTTGCTGAAATATTATTTCTAATTTGTTTAATTTTTTGTGGTACCTGATATAGAGGTTACTGTCATTACATTATTTTTCTGTAGCTGTTGACACAGCTGTTTGGCTTTTCATGAAAGATGAGTTGTTTTTTTACATGTTTTTTTCATCCATTTAATCCTGACAAACTACAAAATTGAAATGGATGAACCATTTGGTGCCCATTGGACAAGATTGTTCTTAGTAGACCTGTATTCTTACCCGAAGTAGGTGGGAATAAGCACTGACAAGGGAGAGAACGTTGCATTATAGATCATTGATCATAGATCTAGCTGGCCTAAGCACCCCATCAACAACAACAAAATCTTAGGTTTGTATGAAAAGTGTCCTTACTTGGCCCCTGCCACCCCCCCCCCCCTTCCTCTTCCCTCGCACCCCCCACCACCCACCCCCTCCACCTCTCCGCACTCCCCCATCCCCATACCTCCTCCTCCCCCCACCTCTGATGAGCTAAGAGAATGACCCCAGTGGCAAAACGTCTTTGGGGCCCACGCTGGCCGCAGTGGGCCCGTGCCGAATAGCCATGCGCTGTCCCACTGCAGCCGTCGTGGGCCCGAGGACCTTTGCTTACTGGGGAGAGGGGATGCCTCCCCCCCCCCACCCCCCACCCCCCAGGTACCCCACCTCCCTTTTTCTCGCTCTCACCCCACCCCACCCAACCCCTTTCTCTAAACTCTTCAGTGAAGATTAGCGTACACGAGCGTGTCCTTTCTAAATGACCCTGGACCCGATTCCTCCCAGTGTTGAGTTTAACCTTTTCTCTGCCAGTGGCCCTGATGACTTGGTTCTAAAATCAACACAGATAGATAACCTTCAACCCCTTTCAGCCAGAGAGACACAAATATGGAAGTTTGTCAGGCCGAGGCATTGGTTTTCTTGAGTCCTCGCAGCTGTTAACCCATATACTGGGGCTAAAAACTTCAAATTTGTACACTGCCAAATGCAAGCTACATTATAGTACTTACAGATAAGGATATAGACCAATGGCTTTAGTTCAAGGGTGGTGCCAGAATAGCTTGGCGCCTAGAGGCGCCCAGCTATTCTGGCACTACCCTTGAACTATTTTAGTCAAACTTATTTCACACACTGGTGTATTCCGAACGAAAAGGGTTAATTGTTGTGTCCTGGCAGTGAAAATGTTAAGTGGGGCGATAACTCGGTTATCAGTTGATGGGGGGACACAAGCACTTTAAAGGCCTACTACGGCCGTAACTGTTCAAAATGTACACTTAATAATAATAATAATAATAAGCGCATTAAATAGGCGCTTTATCCCAATTGAAAATCGGCTCAAAGCGCCGCCGCGAACTGAACCCAACAAGCACGCTCACGTGAAACACGCGCATTCACTCACACACTGTACATAAACACAGAACATTCACGTGGTGCTAAGGGCAAGCTCAAGCGAGCTACTATAGTTTTTGGAAATTCAAAGTCGTTTGTATTTGAAATTTGATTAAGTGGGCTGAAACTGATACCAAAGTGGAGGGGGAGGAAGAGCCGGAGTACCCGGAGAAAGAACCCCCGACGGTCCGCCCGAATTAACGGTGACACTTACTAGAGGAGAAAAATCCGACGCCGGAACCCGTAATCGAACCTCGCACCTTTAGCATTGGTGGCAGGCGCCTTAACCACTGCGCCACGGACCGCCCCGTAGATCTGTAGTAGATGGTTACGAAACGCTACACACAGGTCTAATTATGGTTCATTTAGACACAGGACAACCCAGTAACCACACGTCGCCTTTATCTCAAGTAATTTGACAATGACTGCACTTCGTACTGTAAATACAATACTTTCAGCATGAGAAACAGCTAAAAATAGATTGACAGGAACGGCTGCGCAGAATAAATAAGTGCGATTACTGCTTTTAAAGTTCATTAGGTGTCGACAAGGCATAATAAACACAAATTGTGCTAAAAGGTGTCTGCATATTTACGCATAATGGTACTTTAAAGTTTCATAACTGAGGATCGACTTTAAATAAAAGCTGACAACTGAATAATAATTCTTCACTGTCGCCATCAGCAGTGTCACTGACATGATTTCGTTGGGTGCAGTATGATATGTATGTATCATAATGCTTTTGTGTTTTGTTTTGTTTTTGTTTTTGGTGTTTTGTTTACTGTAATGTTACTAACAAAAGAGAGTGTTTTATAACATGGATTTGGAAACCTTCATGTGTGTCTCCAGCATTTTTCACACGTTTTTTTTCTGGGTTGTTTAACATCTAAAACTGATCTATCCACACATAAAATTACTGAGTGTTTTGTCTATCGATATATTGCTCTTTGTTGCAGTGATTTCTGTACTTCAGCAAAAAGTGCTACCAGCGTTCCAAAAGTTACCCCCCTCGTGCATGCAGCCACTGTTTACAGTGCTGGTGGCTGCATTTGCTAAGGGATCAATGATGCTCCATATCTACAATGACAATACAATTTTCTGTTTTTAGCACTCGTAGCCATGGCAACTGCTACAGTGGCCTTGACCTTGCTGTCCTGCCTGGTCACGGCAGTGATGTCAGCTTCTGACCCCCATGCGACCCTCAGTGCAACAGCGGACGGACATCTGCAGTTTACTGTGCCAGGTGCTGATTCACGTTTAACCCCAAGGCCTCACTCTGCACATTTTAGAGGAGTCATTTAACAACTATGCACCAGCTCCAGGAGTTGAGTGGACCATGATAATTCAAGGGTAGTGCCGGATTAGCTTGGCGCCGTCAGGCGCCAAGCTAATCTGGCACTACCCTTGAATTATCATGGTCAACCCATCACCTGCTGCAAGGCGTTGGGGTCTAAATGGGTTAAGCCCCTTATGCAAGTAGCCATTGGTACTGTAAACAGTACCGAAGACTGCATGCCCAGGGGGGGGAGTTAAACATTCACCCATCTGAGCATCCCTCTACTCACTCTGTATTCATCCATCCGTCTGCCCATTCTTTCATTCCATAATTCATTCCGTAATTCATTCAATCTTCCAGATGACGGCTATCAGCTGGTTGGCCTTCACTTCAGCATCAACAGCCCTCTAGCAGGAGTCGGGTCGGGGCAATACAACGTGGACGTCCGCACCAAACAAGGCAACCAGTGGGTGTATGTGGAGCCGAGCACGCAGTTGAAACTGGGAGACACGGTGAACTACTGGGTGATGGGCATCTCAGCCCAGGATGGCTCGGGTCACCAGCTCACTGACCAGCACTGGACCTACGGTGAGATTACCCATCATTTGTGTGCTGGTCCAGCGGTGATTTTGGACCTTATCCCAGTGAGCAAAGGTCATCGGGAACTGTGTCGGCCGCAGTTGGCCCGCGCACAGCTGTGTGTGGGGCCCACGGCTGTCGTCATGGGCCTGAAGACATTTTGCTACTGGGGATAGACATAGGGATGATCCCTTACAGCTGTGTGCGGGCCCACTGTGGCCGTCGTGGGCCCAAAGATGTTTTGCTACTGGGGATAGACATAGGGATGCTCTGTACGGAGGTTGGATGGGCGGTATGTAATTTAAATTATCATGCCTGTCTGTGTAGCTGTCTCAACAGATGTTCAAGTGTGTTTGTAGGCAGTCGCTTGAGTTTAAAAAATATACTGACGAGCAAAAGAAATGCGACATGTTTGGAATGATCAGATTGTGTTGTTATGGTGTGTTTATAGGCAGTCTCATTAGTTAAAAAATATATATTGACGAGCAAGAGAAATGCAACATGTTTGGAATGATCTTTTTTTTTTTTTTTTTTTTTTTTTTTTGTTCCAGTGTGTTTGTAAGGAGTCTCTTTAGTTTAACTAATATACTGACGAGCAAAAAAAAAAAAAAAAAAAAAAAGCGACATTTTTTGGTATGATCGGAAACACTTTGGTGTTTCTGATCACACCAAAAATGTCACATTTCTTTTGCTCATCAGTATATAAAGTAGGCTTAGCAGCGCACTTCTCTATCTGTCCTACAAAAAGGCACTCTGTTGACTTGCTTAGCACTTATTCCTGCCTACGTATTAATTGCCCTTGAGTCAAAGTGATAGTTGTCTTTCCTTTAAACCCAGACTGCTACGGATACCATTCATCAGTTGCAGTCAAAGGGGTGATTTATTATTTTATTTTATTTTCTTTTGTTTTCTTTTTTTTTCTTTCTTTATTTAGGTATTTATTTTTTATTTATTTATTTTTATTTATTTATTTATTTGTATTTTATTTCTTATTTTTTAATTTTTTTATTTTATTTTATTTATTTATTTTTTTTATTTTTTTTATTTATTTATTTTTTATTTTTATTTTTTTTTTGGGGGGGGGGCAAATGTTGTTATAATTACACATGTATTTATTCTCATTTTTGTGTTTGCCTGTGTTGTGTTTTTTTCAGCGCCAACGACCACAACCACCACCACCACCAGAAAACCCACTACCGCTACCAGCACCGCCTCACCCAACCTCAACACCGTTTTGTCAGGTGGCAATCCAACGGCTGCCCCAGCAACTGGCCATGGCACGGGAACCGACCATGTAGTTGGAGGCGGAGGGGGACCCAGCGCATACGTAGTGGGCGCCAGTGGGGGAACTAGTACATCTAGTGGAAGTGGCACTGGTTCCAGCGGAGGATGTGAGTTGTTTGTGCTGAAAACACTCACCATTAACGCTGAGTTGGTATAGCTCACCCTGTGCCTAGGTTAAACGCACCAGCGGCGCTATTGTTGCTATTTTTGCACCAGACCGGTCGCTCGGATCGGTCATGTGCACCAGAACTGTGCGCGCAGGTAGGCTTCTGCACATGTAGTGGGGTCTGGTACGTTTACGCGGAAGATTGTGATCGCAGTCGAAAAACAGTTCGTTTCCGGTTGTACTTTTAGCGGTACCTCCCCTAACGCGCCTGTTTTGTGTAGAGATGGTGGAGGCTTGTGTCACGCCTCATGCCCCTGAATCAAGTCCATTGTAATTGTAGTGCACTCATCTCTCGTACTACAACTACGACCATACGGTGCTTTCTGCCACTGAAGTGACGCAGATGTTGCAAAATCACCACTATTGAGGAAAAAAACTTTTCTTTTTTTTTTCAAATCTGCCAAATCGTGTAATGTTTCATGGTGCTACTGGCATAGGGATACATTATTGCCGGATTGCATATGGGAAAGGGTTTATTTTTTATTCATTTTATTTTGCAGCAATCAAACGTCACGTGATTCTTTCTCCGAGATTGCTCATTACAGGTGCAGAAAGCACACACTCTAAACCGATCTGGTGCACATGACCATTCCGAGCGACCGGTCTGGTGCGAAAATAGCAACAATGGCGCCGCTGGTGCGTTTAACCTAGGCCGCAGGGTGAGGTATACCATTAACCCTTTTAGCCCCAAGGTCCCATTTCTCAAATTTTTGGAGGTGTTGTCCAACGCCTATGTACCAGTTGTAGGAGATGGATTGATCATGATAATTCAAGGGCAGTGCCAGATGAGCCTTGGCGCCTGAAGCGCCAAGCTCATCTGGCACTGCCCTTGACTGAATTATCATGATCAACCCATCTCCTGCTGCACGGTCCCTGGGCTAAAAGGGTTAATCCAGGCAGTGCCAGCGGCTGCAGATTTTGTTTCTGAAATCTTCTGTAATTTAACGCCCCTAGTCGTCCATAGGAACACAGATGCAAAGTGATGTCAGCAAGAGGCGGGGCTCATGAGGATCTATGTCTCTTGAAGTTAGTCGGTGTTCGCTTTTTCTTCGCGGTTAAAGGGCTTAGAGTGACAATGTATAGGCAATAAATGGTTAGAATTTCAAATATTGTCCTTATGTTCTTGGTATGTCATACAATATTGGTGCACAAAAGAGCTGACAAAAAGCCCGCCATAGGGGGCATAAAAGCACGTATAGATGAAGATCGTCCATTGGTGCCTGGCTGAAAACGTCTAAGCATCGTGCTGCCGGTAGACTGTGCTTACCTGACAGCAGACGGTCGGGTGTTGTGCCTTTAACTCTTGTTTAACCCTTTGCATCCTTATGCACTACTGCTTTAAATAAATTTGACTATGACAGTTCAAGGCTGGTGCCGGAAAAGCTTGGCATCTGAGACGCCAAGAGGCTATTCTGGCACCACCCTTGAACTAAAATGGTTGATCTATCTCCAAATCCGTATATGTAGCCTCCATAGTTTGAAAAATCAGCCTCATGATGTAATAGGTTAACCCCTTGACTGCAATTGATGATACATATGTTCTGCGGGAAGACATGCACAAGTAGTTACTTTCCGCTCGCCTTCTTCTCACCTAAGTGGGAGAGTTCCCTGATAAGGCGTAAGCTACAGCACTTCAAAGCCCACTTTGTTGTACCGTAATCCAGACCAAAAAAGGTGACCCCAAACGTGTAAAATGCAAAGTATTTGTATGTATTTGGAGGTAAAATGCAAAGTATTTGTATGTATTTGGAGGTAAAATGCAAAGTATTTGTATGTATTTGTAGTGTAAAATGCAAAGTATTTGTATGTATTTGTAGGTAAAATGAAAAGTATCTGTATGTATTTGTAGTGTAAAATGCAAAGTATTTGTATGTATTTGTAGTGTAAAATGCAAAGTATTTGTATGTATTTGTAGTGTAAAATGCAAAGTATTTGTATGTATTTGGAGGTAAAATGCAAAGTATCTGTATGTATTTGTAGTGTAAAATGCAAAGTATTTGTATGTATTTGTAGTGAAAAATGCAAAGTATTTGTATGTATTTGTAGGTAAAATGCAAAGTATTTGTATGTATTTGTAGTATTTGTAGTGAGAATAGTACAGTTGACCAGTGCACAAAAGGGTACAATTTTGCTCTCCTTGCATTTTCAGGTTCAGGAGGCATGGGTCTGAACCAGGGCTTTGTGGACTCAAGCCAGTGTTCCTCCTTCCCGTGCTTGATTTTCGAGGACAACTTTGACTTTCTCAACCACAGGGTGTGGGAGCACGAAATTACTGCCGGGGGTGGAGGGGTAGGTTGAGAATTTTGTTAAGTTATTGCACAGACTTATAATAATAATAATAATAATACCGTTATTATATAGGCGCTTTTTCTCAATTTTTGGGGAAATCGACTCAAAGCGCCGCGCCTGAAACCCAACACACACACTCACGAAACAGACACGGATTTACGCCATTTAAGACAAACACAATACAAGACAAACGAAGGGCCAGTCAGCTACTGAAGTTACAGAGATTTTTGATCGCTTGTATTTGAAATTTGTAAAGTGGCCTGAGACCGGTACCAAAGTGGGGGGGGGGGGGGGTGGAAGAACCGGAGTACCCGGAGAAAGAACCCCCGACTTCATCTACTTACTTACTTACGCTTATCACCCCTCCCAGGGTATAGGCCGTCGACGAGAGACCTCCAGCGACTCCTGTCCTGTGCTTCTCCTTCGATTTCCCATTCTCTTCATGTCTGCTTGGAGGTCTCGACGCCAGGTGTTTCTCAGCCTGCCTCTTTTCCTCTTTCCCTGGGGGTTCAATGACAATGCCTGCCTAGTGATACTGGAAACTGGCTTTCTCAGACTGTGACCAATCCATCGCCCAATTTCATTCTCTGCTGTTATCTGCTGTGTTCTCTTCCAGAGTCTCATGTTGTTGATCATTTCTGGCAAGTGGATTTTCAAGATTTTTCTAAGACAACTGTTTATAAAGGTCTGTATTCTGTTGCTGTGGTTTTTGTCAACCTCCAAGTCTCTGCTCCATATAGGAGAACTGCTTTTACGTTTGAGTTGAAAATCCGGACTTTGGTGTGTTGTGGCAGCTCTCTGGAACTCCACACTTTTATCAACTGGAGAAAGGCTGCTCTTGCTTAACCGATTCGTGCTCTGACATCTGCATCAGTGCCACCCTTTTTGTCGATGATGCTCCCGAGATAGGTGAAAGACCTCACCTCCTCCAACGGGGTGCCAGCAAGCAAGACTGGTTCTTCCTTGGTTGCTTTCATCCTCATTGTCTTCATTTTCTGCTTGTGAATGGTGAGGCCCACTTGGGACGAGATGTCAGCAAGCCTCGTGGTCTTGTCCTGCATTTGTTGATGAGCCTGGGACAGTAAAGCCAAGTCATCTGCAAAATCGAGGTCGTCAAGCTGCGTCCACGGTGTCCACTGTATTCCACTTCTTCTCTGCTCAGTGGTCTTCTTCATGACCCAGTCTATGGCCAGTAGGAAGAGGAACGGAGACAGCAAACACCCCTGCCTGACGCTGGTTCTGACCTGGAGCTCCCTGGTGAACTTCCCTTCGTGGATTACGCGACATGTCATGCCATCATAGCTGCTTTTGATCAGGCAGACGAGCTTTGTGGGTACACCATAGTGTCGTAGGAGTTTCCACAAAGTCTCTCGGTCCACGCTGTCAAATGCTTTCTCGTAATCCACAGAGTTGACGTACAGCGGTGAGCTCCACTCCAGCGACTGTTCCACAATGATGCGGAGAGTGGTGATCTGGTCTGTACATGATCGGTTTTTCTTGAATCCTGCTTGCTGGTCTTTCAGCTGGGGGTCGACAGAGCTCTTCATTCTCTCCAGGATGATCCTGTTGAAGACCTTTCCTGGTACTGACAGCAAGGTGATTCCTCTGTAGTTGCTGAGGTCGCCTTTCTTGGGAAGCTTGACCTCTCCTTCCAGTCAGCCGGCATCACCTCCTCTTCCCAGATCTTTCCAAACAGTGGATACAGCAGCTCTACTGTTGTCTCTTGGTCTGCTTTCAGAGCCTCTGCTGGGATGCCATCTGGCCCTGCTGCTTTGCCGTTCTTCAAAAATGCCACTGCTCTTCTGATCTCTTCCCGGCTGGGTCTGTCACAGCTGATGGGTCAGTCTCTGCTGGCTGGATGTCTGGGGGGTCGGGTGGGGTGGGTCTGTTCAGTAACTCTTCAAAATACTCGGCCCATCTGTCGAGTTGGTCTGCTCTGTCTACAATAGGCTTGCCTTCTTTGTCTTTTACTGGTCTTTCTTTATGGCCATACTTGCCCGACAATCTCCTGGTAATGTCGTAGAACTGTTTCATGTTGCTGCTGCCTGCTGCTTTTACTGCCTCTGCTGCCAGGCTGTCTATATAGGCCCTCTTGTCTGCCCTGATACTCACTCCTCTTCACCTCACGGTTGTCTTCCGAATATTCCTCCTGTGTCCTTGCTTTGGCCGCTCTCGTGCGACTGTTGTTGATAATTGCTTTCTTCTGCTTTTTCATTTCTATCTTCTTCAAGATCTGTGCCGACAGCCAGTCCTTGTGATGGTGTTTTCTGAACCCTACAGTGTCTTTGCAGGTTGAGTTCAGCGCCTCTCTAACTGCCTTCCATTGCTGCTCTATGGTGGCTGCCTCCTCTTCATTTATTAGCTCCTGTAGCGCTTGAAACCTGTTGGACATCACCAGTTTGAACTCTTCTCTCATTCCAGTCTCACTCAGGAGGCCTACATTATAGCGCTGTCTTCTTGTTGTCTCTGTACGGCTTTTCTTTAACTTGAGCTTTATTTTTAAGGTAAGCAGATGGTGATCTGAGGCGACATCCGCTCCCATCCTTACTCGAACATCTTGAAGCCGGAGATCTTCTGAATTTCTTGCTAATGCAGATATGGTCTATTTGGTTTTCTGTCATATGGTCGGGTGAGACCCAAGTTGCTTTGTGTATTCTTCTGTGTGGGAAGATGCTGCCTCCAATGACAAGTCTGTTTAGAGCACAAAAGTCTACGAGCCTCTCCCCATTCTCCGTCAACTCCCCTAGTCCATGTCTCCCCATCACCTCTTCGTTTCCGGTGTTGTCCTCCCCTATTTTGGCATTAAAATCACCCATGACGATGGTGATGTCTCGCTCCGCACATTTGTCCACAGCACTCTGGAGTTGGTCGTAGAACTCTTGTTTCTCTTCCTTGTCACTGTCATTAGTGGGCGCATAACACTGGATGACGTTGAGCTTAATCTTTTTCCTTGTTCTAAAGGCTGCTGTGATTATTCTTGGCCCAAGAGGTTCCCAGCCCATCAGCGCTCTCTGTGCCACTGGTGACAGCATGAATGCTACACCTTCCGTATGGTGGTAGTGGGGGGGGGGGGGGGCATTCTCCTCTTCATGTCCGGAATACAGAATCATCTCCCCACTTGTCAGCCTTATCTGACCACGGACTTCGTTCATCTGGCTTCACTGATACCTAGCAGGCCAAGGTTGTACTTTTGCATGTCCGCTGCTATCTGGGCGGGGGGGGGGGGGGGGGGGGGCGCTCTGGTACATGGTCTTGACATGATGTGCCCATGATTGTGTCCCTGGATAGAGAGAGGCGGCTCGGTCCTGTGGCTTCCGAAGACTTCCGGCTTTCACCACACGACGTCATAAATCTTCTGGTAGAAGAACCTTCCTCCTCCAGGAAAGGAATTGCTGCAGGGGGTGATGATCTCTTCGTCGGCGTTTCTGTAGCTATTTATTTATTTGCAGGGTGGGGAAGCTATCTCCACGCCCAACCCCCTTACTAGGAGGACCAGGGGTTTTCTGTCAGGGTCTCCTTCCCTTACTAGACCATGTTGGTTCACGGCACCCTTATTTCATTCGGTGCACCCCTCTCATGAAGGACCCCCCTATCCACCACCTAGGGGACGCACCTCAACGCTGTATGGTCCCAGCGCGAGGATTGCACAGACTGCAAGAGACATATATTTTCATGAAACCCTGCAGCTGCAGGAGTTCATGAAAATATACGCCTCTTGTGTGTAAGGAATTTATCTCGTTGACACCCACAGTTGGAAGTACTTATATTATCTAGTATTATCAGCACAACTGGGGGGATGCATGCCGCAGCGATCGTGATGATCCAGATAAACAGTCCTTTTCATCCTGCTTAATTCTAAGTGGGTGCAACTTACTGTCTTTTTGTGATAAAGGGGTTAAACTTACTGTTTTCACGTAATACTGATTTAGAAATAACTCCTACTGCATGAGATGGATGAAGAATGAGAGTCCAAGGGTAGTGCCTGATAAGCAAAAAGTGGTGTGTGTGTGTGTGCTTGATCAGGTTGGCATTTTCTTACCAATTTCAAACCTACAAACTTTTGTTCTCTCACACTGCCCTGTGAAGGCAAAAAACATTACAGCTGAGACTGATTGACTATCACTGTTTATGTTAGCACAAATTTTAAGTTTGTTAGGTCACGGTGTCTGTCATGTGCATACATATCTGACTTTCTTTTTATTCCTTAGAACTGGGAATTCCAATACTACACGAACAATCGTTCCAACAGCTACACCCGTGATGGCATCCTTTATATCAAACCGGTAGGTACATCATCATAATTTATAGTGTACTTGTGTCCTGCTTCATGTATTGCAGAATCCAGACTAAGAAGGCGTTGTTTCATCCAAGCGTTGTTAAATTCAACCCGTTTTTAGCCCCGGGATCCAGCAGCAGGAGATGGATTGATCATGATAATTCAAGGGTTGTGCCAGATGAGCTTGGCGCCTGAAGGCGCCAAGCTCATCTGGCACTATCCTTGAATTATCATGATCTTGATCCAACTCCTACAACTGGTATATAGTCGTTAGGTAACACCTCCAAAATTTGAGAAATGGGACCTTGGGGCTAAAAGGGTTTAATTCAGCCTTGTGCCCAGTATGGCAAAGGTCCTTGGGCTGACGTTATCTGCAGTTTGCCCTTGTGCAAGGGTCCAGCAGCGACCGTCATCAGACCAAGGACCTTTGGCGCCCCAGGTTATTTGTGTGAAGTGGACTGTGTACATTGTATTTTGTTTCAGACACTGACCTCGGAGCAGTATGGCATGGAGTTTTTGAACTCGGGAACACTTGACCTTTGGGGTAGGTGTTTGCTTGTTTTGGGTCGTGTTCATTTGCGATGGCACAGTTTATTCCCCTGACTGTCAGTGCAGGAACCACGCCCCAAAGAGGGCCGGCGGATTTAACCTTGATCTTTTTACAGGCCACACGGGGCAGTTGCTTCCGGTGCATGTAGTTTTCTGCAAGAAATAGTTGAAAAAATTTCCTCCCTTTTTGCAATTGTTTTAGGGTGTAAAACTTCAAATTTTGGCCTTTTGGGGCGTTTTGAGCAGCAAAAGGCATGACAGGCGGTGTGAACAAGAGCAAAATCTGGGTAATTTTAGTCGACCTAGTGTGTTCATGGGAGCCTTATATGCAGGCTTGCAGACGACAGTTTTGTCATGGGGTACTTAGTGCATTAGAGTGTTGCGGAAAACGCTAATAGACAATTTGTTTAAGAATTGCTGGAAATGTTTCTCCTGTGATATGCTCCATGTGGATTTGTTTTGTTTTGGCAGAAAGGTTTTTCGTTCATAGCTTTGTGTTGCAAGAGGCTAATAGAAAAGAGTGTGTGAAAAGGGGGCGTAACCTAATTGCCCTGTGTGGCCACAATGCATCATTATTATTTATGATTTATACATTCATCTGGGCTTTTAACTAACATAAGCTGTTAACCCTTCAGTGCCAGCTGACGCGACTGTGTTTCTGAAATCCCGCCTTAGTTAATTTAAGACCAAAAAGCCGAGATATCCCAGCAACACGGATTTAAAATAGTTTCAGCAAGAGGCATAGACCCTCATGAGCCCCCGCAACTGCAAGGCCCGTCTCATGAGGATCTATACCTCTTGCAGTTGGGTGCTATTTTCATTTTTTCAGCAATGAACTGGTCAATATGTGTTGATATTATGTTATTAATGCTGAGAGACAGAGAAGGAGGGGGTCATAAATTTGTATACATTTCCCACCCTTCTCCTGCCCATGCGGCGATACTGAAACATTGTATCTAAATAAATTAAATTACCCAATTATGACTGACCTTCCCCGATTGTGCAAATTCGATCCAAGTGCTCAGGTTTACTCACATTTTATCTGTCAGCCTAAGCACTTGTTTAATTTGTGAAAGCAGATAAAACTTAACCCCTTCACTGCTGAGAAAAAAGGAGCGCGATCCATCTGCAAGAGACATAGATCCTCATGAGCCCCCGTGACTGCGGGGGCTCTGAGGATCTATGTCTCTTACAAAGACCAATTTGTATCCATGTATCTTGGACAGTTTTGGCTTTCGGTCGTTGAATGAAAAAAAAGATTTCAGAAACAAAAATGTACGTACCTTGGCAGGGAAGGGGTTAATCTCAACAGTATGTTTTTTTTTTTTTACTTTTTACAAAGTCTTCTGTCTCTGCTCATAATCCGTTACACGGCCCGCTCTGCGTCTCTAGGTCAGGGCGCAGTGGATACATGCACGACCAACATGTTTTTTGGATGCAAAAGGGAGGGGGCCCCCGGGCGCATCATTAATCCCATCAAGTCGGCCCGCTTGCGAAGTTCTCGTGGATTCAACTTCAAATACGGCAAGGTGGAGATAGATGCTAAACTGCCAAGTGGTGACTGGCTGTGGCCTGGTAAGTATACATCAGCCTTACTATAAGTTAACTCTTAAACTCCCAGAACTAAATGACTTCCATTCGACAGATTGGAAGTCATTTAGTTCTGGGAGTTTAAGAGTTAACTCATCAAATGAGATGATCAGCATCTCATTGGAAGAAGAGTGTACTTGTAGCATACTCCCCAAGTGGGTCTATCTGGGAAGATGCGGTGGAATAAGATAGGCTGTCAGAGATAAAATAAATACAGTAAGATAGAATAAGATAAGATTCAATAAGAGTGACTGTATTTATCCCTTTGGAAATTTTGGGACATCAGTCACTCAGGAATAAGTGAAAGACATCAACATATCTTGTAAGTACACTGTGTTACTCTCATGCGTGCTAGTGAGATACCGACTTTCATATGTTTGTGAACACACACACACACATACACACACACACACACACACACACACACACACACACACACACACACACACACACACACACACACACACACAACACACACACATTACACTCTCTCTCTCTCTCTCTCTCTCTCTCTCTCTCTCTCTCTCTCTCTCACACACACACACACACACACACACACACACACACACACACACACACACAGGAGTCTTTGGATATACGTCAGCTGACTTTGGATTACCGTCCGTTTGAATTTTGTTGCAGAAGCCGTAGCCTTCTTTCATTTCTAGACTTCGCTGTATTATTACATTGTGTTTGCAGCCATATGGATGTTGCCTCGTCTGGATGTTTACGGCATATGGCCTGCCTCAGGGGAGATCGACATCATGGAGAGCAGAGGTGAGACGATTTAGCTCTGTTTCATTTTCTGGACTTCGTGTGCGTGCTGGTCTGTGATTTTGGACACTACGGCTACAACCCAGAAGGTCCACACTCACAGGCCCTCACACATATTAGTAATTCGCCATTAACCCGTTTTATCCTGATACACCCATTGCTTGAAATAAATTTGACTGATAGTTCAAGGGTGGTGCCAGAATAGCTTGGCGCCTGAGGCGCCAAGCTATTCTGGCACCACCCTTGAACTAAAACAGTTGATCTATCTCCTGATCTGTAATGTAGCCTTCACAGGACAATAGGCAAATTGTACAAAATCAGCCTCAGGATGCAATGGGTTAATACCCACACTACAAGTGGTCTCGGTTCATGTTTCTGAAATCTTTGTCAACCCATTCAGCCCCGACGCCCTAAAGCAGGAGATGGCTCGACCGTGATAATTCAAGGGTAGCGCCAGATTAGCTTGGCGCCTGGTGGCGCCAAGCTAATCTGGCACTACCCTTGAATTATCACGGTCGAGCCATCTCCTGCAGCCGGTGCACACAGTGGTTAGGTGACACCCCCCCCCCCCCACCCACCCCCCGGCATTTGGTTATGCGGGCCTTGGGGTCAGGCGGGTTAATCTGATGCCAAAGAGCCCGCGCAGCCGCCCAAGGAACACGAGTACAAAATGGCGTCAGCAAGAGGAATAAGATCCTCAGTCATGATTCCTTTGTAGCCTGGGAGACAAATGTCTGATCCTCTGCCCGTGTCAAGATCTCACTGCAGATGCAAAGATCTCACTGAAGATGCAAATGATCGTCTTATTCTATGACCTGCGCATTTCTCTGTGGGCTGGTGATTGGGTGCCTGATAGGCGGGGGCAGGGGATCTAACTGTTCTGTTCGTCTGTCCAGCGCTGAGTAATTCCCCTTGGTTTGTTGTAAGATCTCACTGGAATAATAATTTATGTGCGTGCTGGTCTCTGATTTTGGACCTTATAACCTGAGGGTCGTCAGGTCCAGAATCGCAGACCAGCACACATTCTTGCACGGTACTGTATTTCTTGGCAGGGTGGCTCCACATCACCAACCAGCACAACATGTTTTTTTGTTTGTTGTTGTTGTTACTTTCAGGCAATGCGGATTATCACGATACTAAGGGCCAGTCCCAGGGAGTCAATTCTTATGGAGCCACCATGCATTTCGGGTCCGACTTTTTCCACAACGCTTGGCCCAAGGCGCACGGTGAAAAGTCAGTGTCTTTTTCACTTCAGTAACCCTTTTCCATCCTAATGCACTATTGCTTGGAAGTTTGACGATGATAGTTCAAGGGTGGTGCCAGAATAGCTTGGCGCCTCAGGCGCCAAGCTATTCTGGCACCACCCTTGAACTGACATGCTTGATCTATCGCCTTATCTGTAATGTAGTCTTCATAGAACAATATGCACATTTTAAACAAATCAGAATGTAATGGGTTTACATGGATCACACATTGTGAAATCAGATCGGATGTGGTAAAGTCACTAGTTCCCAAGTGAATACTGGGTGGAAAAGCAAAATATGTCATTGGACCGATCTCCGCCAACTAAGGCTGTTGTCGACCGGAGGGCCTTCTGCTTACTTTTGTTCTGCAAATCGTAAGTAGACGAGTTTCGTAAATCAGAAGTATGTAAAAAAAAGAAAAAAAAAAGAAGCATATCTTTAATGCAAACAGTGGATTAAAAGCCTGGACGAACATGCGATATCGCATGTTTGTCTAGGCTTTTGTTCTCGGATGCACACATGCAGTTTTGACTCATCATCATCATCAGTCCCTTGCCCGAACTGGGCGTTGGGGGGACTGAAAGGCAGCAGCAACAGACAGTGCTCTCCACTGAGTTCTATTTTGGGCGGTGGCAAGCAAGTCTGGCATCTCGAGTTCGGTCCATTCTTTTATGTTTGCGACCCAACTCTTTCTCTGACGACCTCGCCGACGACTTCCTTCGAGAGTGCCTTGGAGGATAGTCTTGGACAAGGTGTTGTGTCGGGTCACGTGGCCAAACCAAGCAAGCTTGCGCCGTTTCACGGTTGCCAGAAGGGGTTCATGTGGGCCCACCAGGGAAGTGACGATGCTCCGTACATATTCGTTGGTCTTGTGCTCGCGGTACGAGATGTGGAGCAACTTCCTCAGGCACTTGTTCTCAAAGGCCTGGATTTTCTTTTCTGAGTCTGCAAGCAGCGTCCAAGTCTCACAGCCGTAGAGTAGAATAGACACTACGAGGGACTTGTAAAGCCTGTACTTGATGGTGAAGCTGATGGAGTTACTTCGCCATATCCTGTCCAGCCTGGCCATTGCGGATGTTGCTGTACCTATCCTGATACGGATCTCTGCTATGCAACTACCGTCTTTGGACAGGGTGGCTCCCAAGTACTTGAAGCTATTGACCTCTTCTAGCTTCTGGCCGTTCATGTGAATGTTGCTGCTGCTGTCGCTTGTGGTGTTGATCATCACTTTGCTTTTATCCGTACTGATCTCCATACCATAAGACCCTGCGCTACTTGAAAGTTTGTCTGTCAGGTTTTGAAGCTCACTATTGCTGCTTGCCATGAGGTCAATGTCGTCTGCGAATCGAAGATTGCACAGGGATCTGCCACCAATAGAGATTGAAGTATGGTGGTTGTGGAGGGTTTCCTGCATGATCTTCTCCAGGAATATGTTGAAAAGGACAGGAGAGAGCAGGCATCCTTGACGGACACCGATCGTTGTCCTGAAGAACTCGCCTGACTGATTGTTAAGTAGAACCGCGCTGCAGGCGTTCTTGTAAAGCGCTTCTATCATTTGGATCAGCCCCTCCTCTATGTTGAACGATCTCATGACTTGCCAGAGTCCGTCGTGCCAGACGCGATCAAATGCTTTCCTGAAATCAATGAAGTTGTGGTAGAGTTCGCGCTGATGCTGCAGATGTTTCTCGATTTGACTACTTACTTGCAAACACAAGTATTTATCACCATATTCACGCAAGTTCAAACATCGTGGTCTGGCTTTAAGGCACCCACCCAATGCGCAAAAGGTCATCGGGCCGACGTTGGCCGCCACAGGCCAGCGCAAGGCCGTGCATGGGCCAGCAGCAGCCAACGTCAGCCCGATGGCCTTTGCGCAGTAGACATATGTCACAATACATTCAGGCTGATCTGTACTTTCCTTTTTTCAGGGTACTGTCATCAGGAACATTTGCTGACGATTTCCACAGGTTTGGTGTTGAATGGGACGAGAATGCAATCAAGTAAGTCAGCATCAATTAACCTTTTGGCTGTCTGTAACCGCTCTTTGTCATGGTGATACCTCTACACATATATACCCTTTGACTGTTGGTAGCATTTTTTGCTGTGGTGATTCCTACTAACCTTTTTTGTTGTTGGTAGCAATTTTTGTTGTGGTAATTTCTAAATGATTCACCGCAACAATAAGCGCTATCAAAAGCCATAGCCTTAACTCCATTGTGTGTGCAGCCTCTGGTATTGTTATGAGAACCAGTGTCTGTATGCAAAAATCATGACTCCCATTCTAAAAGTGGATGCCAACAATCTGCTCTGGTCGATCGCGATAGATTAGCTATATAGCACCTGAAGGGTAGTGCCTAATTAGCTTGGTGTCTGATAGGTCAGCGATAATACTAAGATCATGTATTTGCCAACAGATTGTGAAAGAATCGTACTGAAACTAAAATATATGTGTACCTCTCTATCACAGCTTTTCTAAAACGTACAATTTCCAAATGTCCTGCATGGTTTGCTGTGTGTTCAGGTTCACGGTTGACGATGAGGAGATCCTGAAGGTGGACCCGGGCCCAGAGGGATTCTGGAAATTCAGCGAGTTTGACCAAGTCCAGGGGCTGCAGAACCCATGGGAGGGGGCTTCACACATGGCGCCTTTCGATCAGGAGGTCAGTATGCGCATAATAACCTGTACTATTTGCGAGAGTACTCTGGACATCGACCCACTTGGGAGTACACCACAAGTGCGCTTCTATTCAAATCAGATGCGCAGCATCTCATTTGAATAGAAGTGTACTCGTGGCATACTCCCATCTGGGCATTCAGCGAATGGTACGGGACAGTAAGAGGGCTCAACTTGTTATGATCTGCCTGGCGTAGAAGTCTGAATACAATCACATGTGAACTGGTACATACACGTACATGAATCAGGAAAGTTGCAGATATTTTTAGTGCTTGGAATAATTTGCTGTTCAGTGGGCTCTGCAGTAAATCGGAAAGAAAGCCGGGGGACAAATCAGGTGCTATGTCCACATAGATACACACAAGATAATAATATCTTGGCATTCATTGTTCATTAAGTCATAATAACGGTTCTAGAAGTTTACCCCTTTAGCTGTTGGTAACAAGAATCGTTGCGACAAACAGCACAGACAACGCTACCATCAGCCAGAAGGTTAAAGTTCCCAGAGCAGATACCAGCAGTCGAAGAGGTGGGTTGGCGGCATATTCGGAAATACCCCCCCTCCCCCATCTCGCACACACACTTTATTTAAAATTAAAAAAAAAAAAAATCACCTCTGTCGCCATATCTGTTTGTCACTGGCACAGCAAAAACCAAGACAGATTAAACACAACCCATTTAGCCCCACATGTGCATTTCCCAAATTTTGGAAGTGTTACTTCATGGCTACTAATGTGTCAGTTGCAGGCGGTGGATTGACCATGATAATTCAAGGGCAGTGCCAGATCAGCTTGGCGCCACTACCCTTGAATTATCATGGTCAATCCATCTCCTGCTGTAGGGCGTTGGGGCTTAATGTGTTATTATAATAGACATTTTGCTTGATAATTATTTGATGAGATTTGCAGATACTAACTCTTTTTTCTTCCTTTTCTCCACAGTATTACCTCGTTTTGAACGTTGCTGTAGGAGGGGTAGGGTTTTTCCCTGACCAGAACATCAACCGTCCCACTCCGAAACCTTGGTCCGACAAATCTGACCATGCGATGGACGAATTCTGGAATGCTCGCAACCAGTGGTACCCAACGTGGCACCCAGATCAGAACAACGGTGAAAATGCGGCAATGAAGGTCAATTACATTAAAGTCTGGAAAACAAAGCCTGATCCTTAGGAAGGTCACAAAGTGGGCATTGTGAATGAACTGCTGGCATGGGTGAAAGTTGGCTAGCGGAAAGAGCAAAATGCATCAGCTCAGAATCTCTTATCGGTATATGTACATCTTTTCCCCAGATGTAAACGTGTTATTTTTTTATTTTGTTTACACTGATGGCAAAAATAAATAGCATTCATCTTTTTGGTCTGGTTGATGATGGAAATATAAAAATTAATGTGTGAAAGTTAACACACCGAAAAGCTGATCAGTACAAATTCCACAAAATATATTAATGTCTATATTGCTGGAAAAGCCACTGGCTTCTCCAGCAATCTAGGCATCAATATATTAATATATGGCTGCCACAAAAATGCAGTTTAAGATGCCCCCCCCCCCCCCAACCCCTCCCCCACCAAAAAAAAAAAGTTGGCACCCCAATGGTGTTGAGGCAGCCCTTGTAGACAGCGCTTGGTTTGTGAATTTGAACAGTTGCCATCCTTCACCCATGCACCCGACCATGACAGTTCAAGGGTGGTGCCTAAATAACGTGGCGCCTTGAGGCGCCAAATTATTTAGGCACAACCATTGAACTAGATTTACCTGAGGAGCCCTAGCACGCAAAATATTGGTCCATCATGACAGTTTAAGGGTAGTGCCTAAATAACTTGGCACCTCAAGGCACCAAGTTTAGAAACCAGCCAACTACATTTACTGAACTGTCATGCAGTTCTCACAGAACAGTTCCTAGATTCAGAAATTTGGCTCCATGGGCTCAGTGTGTCGAATATGTATTGTTTTGACTGTTCTGATGACAATGTTTATCTTCTAAAAAGTAAACAACTAGAAAATATGCATTTTGTTATTGTTCCACTTAGGAGCATAAAAAATAAAAAGTTCAGTATCATCTACATCTGTTACCAGAGATTTGTATGTGTTCTTAACCACGTGCACCAACACAACATAGCAGGAGATGGATCGGATAGTACATGTAGTTCTAGGGTAGTGCCAGATTAGCTGATTGCCTGGTTTTATGGTGAGCATGTGTCTGTGTGCATTTGTGTGCATGAGCATGTGTATGTTTGTAACAGGAGATTGTGCACAACAGTGTATTTAGGTCCATTTAAATCCAAAATTGCACACCTGCATATGAATAGATAAGACGCACGAGCACCTGCACGCACACAGACACCCCAGAAACATAAGCAACATACGACAAATTTCACTTTATTTTGCATCAAATTTTCTTCCACTTCCTTCTCATTCCAATGTAATCTGAGATCTGCAATGCAACATTATTTCTGGCACATATCAACATCATATACACACACATGCTAATTAACACGTTTGAGACCAACAGCATCCGGACACACGGCTTAAGCCACGTGTCTGGATGCCGTTCGTCTCAAATGAGTTACTTAAAAGTACTTTAACTTGTAACTCATTCAATTCTTGCCGAATAAAGAAGCACGGCAAAGAAAGCAGTTAAAACTCGAAGGCTAGTTCTATTTGCCCCATATCTGTGTAAAGCACATCTTGAATAGTTAACGTTTCATAGTATACTCACAAACCAGAGAGATGAGGCTAGCGCAAGGGGAATTACTCAGTGCTGGACAGACAAACAGTTTGATCCCCTGCCCCCGCCTATCAGGCACCCAATACATGCCTGATAGGCAGGGGCAGGGGATCCAACTGTTTGTCCAGCACCGAGTATTTCATAGTAAAACCTGTGAAATGTTTTCATGTCTGAATCTGGGCGCGCATCACACTTTTTTTGTGGCAAGCAAAAACAATTTACCGGTAAATTCTAACAAGTACATTCACTGTACATTCGGGTAAAATTCTTCTGTTCATAAACAACAATAAATACTGACAAAAGTCTGACACAAGTTTCATTAACATGAACAAACAAATAAACAATTTCTTTCCAATCAGCTGTTTCTATAGCTTTTTCCAAAGGTTCGTTTAACTTACATATAGCCCTTTTCAAAGGCCTTTTAACTTCAGCTATCAGCTTGAACAAGAAAAAAAACGTATCTCATACTCTCTCACCACAATGCATTCTCTTAGTAGCATTTTGTAGGACCACAGGTGTTTGAACTGCAAGAAAGCTAAAAAAGTGTAAACATTCATTGTGAGATTCTTTCTTTAATTATACTGTAGATGGGAAATCCTCCGACTCTTACATGCTGGAGAAATATGTCAACGGACCAAGCAAAAATCACTTGGATCGATGTCAGGTGCAGTTATCTGATGGAAGGTCTTGCTAAATATCTCAACTTGTAATTAAACTCTCTCCCTTTCACCATTTTTTCCTAACCCTGTGGGTGTGGGCAGGGGTTTTAGTCGCGATGAATCCTGTAGGAATCCTGTAGAAATCATCGCGACTAAAACCACCGCCCACACCCATAGGGATAAATGAAACTTTCGTCACTCCTATTCATGACGCGTGGAATCTTCCACACTCCCCCATTTCCAATGTTGGATGTCGGTCTGAGGACCTGTTGCTCACTCAGGATAAACCTGTTTAAAAACTGATCCTCAAGTTCTGAACGAGTACCTATGCCTCTGGTAAATGGGTGCGATTCATTAAGCCTTATCATTCGGAATACACCAACCAGTGTGTGAAATAAGTTTGACTAAAATAGTTCAAGGGTAGTGCCGGAATAGCTTGGCGCCTCTAGGCGCCAAGCTATTCTGGCACCACCCTTGAACTAAAGCCATTGGTCTATATCCTTAACTGCAAGTACTATAACCTAGCTTGCATATCTATGGCAGTGTACAAATGTGCAGCTTTTAGCCTCAGTATGATATGCGCTAATACCATGACTGCTACCCAGGATACCGTGCGACTACAGGTGTTTCCTGGCGAGCAGTACAATCAGCTTCATTTGAGTTCAAAGGAATGTCTACTCCTTTTAGGGACCCAAAAAATATAAAACAAGCAATCACATACTACATTTACATGTCACCCATGACATTTTTAACTGCAGAATCGGGGAATTAGTACAGGTGAATGGTCTGTAATTTTGGACCTCACAACTTCAGGCCATGAGGTCCAAAATCACAGGACAGCACACACATAATCTCAATAAATTATTTTAACACAAGCATTGCAGAACAGGAAAAAGTAAAAACATTGACTTCCATGCAAGACCACTAGTTCCAACAGACATGGATTTATTTTAATACAGCAGCGTACATCTGTTCAATTGATTGATTGATTGTACATTGCTTAACGTCCCGACAGCAACAAGGCTTTCTCAGGACGTGCCTGCACTGCTTGTGAAAAAAAAATAAATAAACAGAACATTGAATGTATGTCGCCAGCCGATCAAATACGTTAAATAAACCTAACACATGGGGCCTAAATAAAGCTAAGACCATTTAGCAACACACATCCAATATCAAGAGCTACAGGCAGTGCAGACAGTAGGGAGAGTTTTAAAAAGGCAAATACAGGTGAATGGACAAAGGGTAGACAGAAACACATGCCCCAGAATAGAGAGAGAAAAACCCACCCTGTGGGGCTGACCAGGGTGACCCTGGGAACTAAAAAATACCTAACCCCACCCAAGTCCCCCAGGGCAGACCCGGGTGGGGGGTACATCTGTTCAAGAAAACAACAAACACATGTAATATGTATATTTGGAACAATGTATAAAAAAAGTAATGTATATGTCTCTTTGCTTGTGCTAACAGTTGAGTGGTTTTGATGCATGTCGCATAATAAAAATGCTGTTAAACATACACACTCTACTTCGGCAGACACTTAAAACTGTATCTAAATAATGTGTCTTACAAATTACCCCCCCCCCCTCCCACCCCCCTCCACCCCAAATCTCCAAACAAAGCCCTCACACACAACAGGAAATAGACTGACCATGACAGTTCGTGGTGCCAGAATAGGTTGGTGCCTCAGGTGCCAAGCTATTCTGGCATCACCCTTGTACGATCAGAGTCAAATTAAGGGCGGTGCCAGAATAGCCGAGAGGTGCCAGGCTATTCTGGCACCACCCCTGAACCATCATGCTCGATTTATCTCCTGGACTTGTTTGTTTTGTAGCCTTCAAGGAACAGATCCCACATGTGGGAACCTCTGGGTGTAAACAACATCAAAATGTGAAGTCAGTTCACACACACGCAACCTCAAACCATCAGCATTTTTTTCTAACCCCTTTCATGTAACACATCAACTGCAGGAAATCAGCTGACTATGATAGTTTAAGGGCAGTGCCCACTTAGCTTGGCGCCCGAGGCCCCAGGCTAACCAGGCACTATCTTTGAGCTGGTCGATCCACCTTCTGTGACCACATGTACAAATTGTGTAAAGGATGATTCTACATTGCCAATCATTTGGTTCTAGAATATGAAGTGGAATCTGCACTAGAAAGGCAAAGCACTGCAAGTCTATTTTTGTATTACAACGAAAACCTTGCCTTTCACGAAAATGGGCCGTCTTACAGCAGAAATGGTTAAACAAAGACTGTAGTTTTCCATCACTTTCATTCAAATCCGAAGCAAAATATATACATTTCTCAAAACACTCGACACACAAACGGTGATGTGGTTATGCCCGCAAAAAAACATCTTGTCCTTCAAAAACCTATCATTTCTTTTGATACTGTGTGGTTATTGTAAAAATAAATTCAGCTCTGGCTGTCACCGCAAATACAAAATTCCAAACACTAAAAAACAAAACCTGTCCTGAAGTCAGTGGTAACAACAGAGAAAATGACATGGAATGATCCTTGCATAATCCCAGTACACTAAAGGTCAGCAGCACACATACCACACACAACGGTCATCAGAGCCGATGACGTCTGCAGTTGGTGTCAGCCAACTGCAGACATCATCGGCTCTGATGACCGTTGCTGCTGGTGTGTGTGCTGGTCAATGATTCTGGACCTTACGGTTCTCGATCAGTGCAGACAACCAAGCACAACCCTTCAGGTTACTTTCATAACAAAACATTACTCTCTGATTATCACTGCAGAAGACCACAAAGCCACAAAACATTTAGGCTCGCCATGAAGTATTGTGCCCTGGCTGTTTATTGTGAAAAGTGTGATTTTACTTGTAATGCAATTAAAATCTTGTTTTTCACAAAAAGGACTGTCCTGTGACGTCGCAGGGCAGTATCATATCACATGCGCATAGCCAACGATATTGTTTACGGTACCGGTGGCTGCATGCACAAGGGCGTTCAGTGTTTGATTTAACAATCTGTACAGCTCTCAATGTATAATCGTAACCACAAAACAAACAACGCACTCCCCCCAAAAGTTGTGATGGCTCCTCTAAAGTGATGTATCTGTCTATGACAACAGATATTTTGACAAGTTCTTCGTGTCATAAAAGGTCACCCGTAAATTTCTAATTTTCACCACAAAACACAAAGTGAACATTCTATAAACAAGATGAGACTCCACATAAACAGCCCTGGCGTCAGGAGTAAGATAAACCATGATAGTTCAAGTGTGTTGCCAGAATAGCTTGGAGCCTGTCGGCACCAAGCTATTCTGGCACCACCCTTGAACTACATCTATCATCCTGTCTTATCCTTAACTCATTCAGCCTGATGGCCGTATTTCCCAAATTTGGGAGGCGTCATCTAACGACTATGCACTAGTTGCAGGAGATGGATCGACCATGACAATTTAAGGGCAGTGCCAGATTAGCTTGGCGCTGACAGGCGCCAAGCTAATCTGGCACTACCCTTGAATTATAATGGTCGACCCATCTCCTGCTGTAGTGCATCAGGGCTGAATGGGTTAAACATGTCTAGTTACATAACAAGAGGCTATAAGCATGTGCTGGTGTCAGTTTTTAGACCTACGGAAACAAAGCCATACGGTCCACCGTTACAGTCCAGCATGCAAATCAACCATAACAACAGGCTTGGCACTGTCTTGAAACAAAATACCCGCCAAAGTGCAAAAACATCTAGAAAACTCGCGTTCAAATCTTTGGCGACGTGGTACTATCATACATTACTCATACACCAGACTAGTTCTGATATGTGGACTAATAAAAGTAATCATCAACATAAACTACACATGGCACACTTTGGAGAAAAAAAAAAAACAACCAATTGAACACAAGGATCTTTTTCCTGTTTCACCCCGGTAAAAGATGTGAGAGATGGATCAATCGTGGTAGCTCCATGGTGTCCCCGATTAGCCTGGAGCCGTTCATCCATCACACTAGCTCTACAGTTGTACTCGATTCGTCCGACACCTTTCAAGGTGCCTGGCTAATCAAACACAACTCTAGAGCTAGCATGACTGATGAACAGCTCCAGGCTAATCAGGCACGATACTTGATACATCCACCGCAGCTTGTATGCAGTGCTGATGATTTAATGTGATGAGGTAACTTCTTCAAGTGAAGATTCTTAACCCTTAACCCTTTTAGCCCCAAGGTTTTGGAGGTGTTGCCTAATGACTATGTACCAGTTGCAAGAGATGGCTGGACCATGGTAATTCAAGGGTAGTGCCAGATTAGCTTGGCACCTGAAGGCGCCAAGCTAACCTGGCACTACCCTTGAATTATCATGGTCAAGCCATCTCCTGCTGTAGGGTGTCCCAGGCTAATAGGGTTAAAGACTGACTTCCCCACAGCCTTGTATGTCAAAGAGCTATGAAATATTTGTGTCTGCAGAACATGGCCTTGACTTCGCTTCATCCTCTTTAGGGTTGGTCGGTGATGCTGCACTACTAGGGGGTGTGGGGGCTTGCAAAACACTATCGTTGTCAATACGAGATACTGTGAACATTTTCTTTGGCTTCTGCGTGGCTGGCTTGTGACTAGAAGCCTGCTCAGTTTGACAAACAGTCATGTTACACCCTGTTCTTCCTTGTTCGTTTGGCAAAGTCAGTGCGTCATTCATTTTTCCTGTTTTTTCTTGTTCCTTTTGAGAGGTCTGAGAATCGATCACTCCAACTCCTTGGCATGGAGGAAACTGTTCGACATCTGGGCCTGAATTTGACCCCTGCCTGTCAAATGTGTTTGCATTTGCAACTAAAGTACTGTACACAGATGAACCACCTATACTAGGCTCCCCATCTATGCTCGAGATACTTCCTCGCCTGTCTGCAAACACAGGGTCAGCACTGTTGCTGCGCTTTTTGTGCAGCTTAGTGCCACATTCAGAATTGACACTTGATGATGAAGTACTGCAGTTTTTGCTGACATCATCTTTGCTCTGCCCCACCACACTGCTGTTGTCTTGCATGCAGGGCAGGCTACTCCCTGGCGAGGGTGGTGGTGTGGGAAGACACTTCTCCTGATAGGACATGCTTCGCCGTGACAACTGCGCCAAGCCATCACTGTCCTCCAGCCGTGCCCCTTCCTCCTTCTGCTGGCGCTCAATGTAGGCACGGAAATTACTGAGGTAGTCAATGGGGGGAGCAGATGAGGGGGAGGAGGGTCCGGAACTGGAGTTGCTGGAGGGAGGGTAGCTCAGGGAGTGTGAATCTGCAAATGTAAAATTAATTTTCTCTAAAATATATTTTTTCAAAAAATACTTACCGATGGCCTTACAGATTGGAAGATACGTCTAGCTACTGATTTCAGCCTAAGTCTCTGTTGTGTAAGCAACACAACCGGGGAGGCGACTCGGGGAGTCGTCGTTTTATAAAACTCCCAGAGTGACCTCCCCTCCCTTCCCCTAAGGCCCTTTGGGCCTAGCGACCAATCATACGTTAAGCGAACGTAGCTGGCGGCAAGCGGGGCAGGTGGGAGGGCCCTTAGAGTAATGCCATCGGTAAGTATTTTTCGAAAAAATATATTTTAGAGAAAAATTGATTTGTTTCCTCAAAAACATTACCAATGGCATTACTGATAGGAAGAATAACGAAAAGGAGGAGGGTGCCGCCCACCATACCCCATCCTGAGAACATGTTGGTTAACGAAGGTGCCCTGGGTGCAGTGGCGCCGGGAGGGAGTTTTGCACCGCCGAGACGTCCCCAACAAGTGCCAGGTTCTCCCGCTGGCCCGAGAGGTCTCGTAGGTAGAAGTGGGCGAAGGTGGAACTCGTTCGCCACCCAAACGGCCGCCACAATATCCCGCAACGCACAGTTGCGGTCGAGGGCAAGACTCACAGATACCGCCTGAACCTCATGCGCTCGAATGCGAAGTCTCTGTGCCACGTCCGGTGAGAGTTCTTCATAAGCAGAGCAGATGATTCTGCGGATCCATGAGGATATAGTCTGCACTGAAATATCGTCCCTGCCGCGTCGCAGGGGAAGAAAGAGTCGTTTCCGGCCCCGTCGGAAGGGCCACGAATGACGCAGGTAGATCCGCAAGGCCCGTACAGGGTCTTGTTGTTGGGATTCCCGGGAAAGGTCAAAACCCTTAAGCGGGCGGAGGGTCATGATCTGAGCTCCGGCCAAGGGAAGCCCATTCTTGGTGAGAAAGGAAGGGTTCGTCATTAACTGGATGGAGCCATCCGCACAAAACTGGAGGCATGCCGGGTCCACTGATAATGCATGCAGCTCGCTGACTCTGGCAGCCGAAGCGAGAGTGAGTAGGAAACAGGTCTTCCTGGTGACGTCAGCCATAGTGGCTAAGGGCAAAGGTTCGAAGCGGTCCGAATTAAGCCAAGTGAGGATCCAGGCCAGATCCCAGCGGAAGTAGCGAACGCTGAACAGGTCGCTGTAACTCGAAGTGGGCAAGGAGGTCGGCGAGGTCTTTGCACGCACCCGGATCCGGTCGGCCCAAATGTCGATAAGTATCTGCGACCATAGAGAGATATCCCCGGATGGTGATAGGTGCCAAGTTTTGTTTGTCAAAGAGCCACAAGAAGAACTCCGCTAACTGGGGTGTAGACAAGGCCGTTGGAGACAGGTGTCTGGAGAGGCACCAGGACTGCAGGACTCTCCACTTGCCCTTGTATACCCTCCTGGTGGAAGCCCTGCGGGCCGCAGCGATAGCCTCCATTGCTGCACGAGAGAAGCCTCTAGTGGTGAGGGCTGACCGCACAACCTCCATGCGTGTAATAGGAGCCGCTCCGGACATGGGTGGAAGAGAGCTTGTCGTGGTTGTTTCAGCATCGTGCGTGGTGTGGGTAAGAGCAGGGGAGCATCCGTGGCGAGGCTCACCAGGTCGGTCGTCCAGCTGCGTGCCCAGCTGAAGGGGGCTACGAGGAAGAGGATCATGTTTGAGCCTCGGATTTTGAGCAACACCTTGGGAACAAGGACGACCGGGGGATAAGCATAGGCTATCAGGCCGTCCCAAGAGATCGACAGGGCGTCCACTGCCCAGGTGAGAGGGTCTGGAATGGGTGAGACAAAGAGGGGAAGCTGTGTGTTCCACCGTGTCGCAAAAAGGTCGACCATTGGTGTCTCCCAGCAGGTGCTGATCAGCCGGAAGATCTCTGGTTTGAGGGTCCATTCGGTATGAAGCAGCTGGCCCCGGCGAGAGAGAGAGTCCGCAAGCACGTTGAGGTGATCCGGAATGTGGCGCGCCCGGAGAGAGATGTGTCGATCCTGGCACCAGAGGAACAGCTGGTAGAGAAGCATGCAGAGAGACGGAGAGCGCGTCCCACCTTGTCTCTTGATGTACGATACCACAATGGAATTGTCAGACAGAATCAAGATCTCATTGTGATGGAGACGAGTCTCCCAATGAGTCAGAGCCAACCAAACTGCTTTCAACTCCAGCCAGTTGATGTGTCTGTTCTGTAAGGATGGTGGCTACTGGCCCGAGACCTCTACGAAATCCGGAAGTAGGTGGGCACCCCAGCCGGATAGGCTCGCATCTGTGCAGAGTGAAAGCCGAGGAGGTTGGGAGGAAATGGGCACTCCTGATGCGAGCCAGATCAGATCCGTCCAACGAAGTAGGTGTGACCGGATCAAGGGGGTCACCGGTACTACGGCCGACAGGTCGTTTGAGTAAGGTCGCCAATGGAAAAAGTGATGGAGCTGCAGAGGCCGAGAGTACAGGCGACCTAGGGGAAGGAGGTCGGCTGCCGCACTGATGAGTCCCAGTAATTGAAGCCAGATCCTGGCAGGGCACGACTCAGAACGCGACACCTGGTGAGCGGCCGCAGCCAGTTTCTGAACGCGAGAGGCCATTAGTCTCACAGTGTTGCGGTTGGTCAGAAACTCCATTCCGAGATGGATGAATGTATGGGAGGGTGTGAAATCTGACTTCCCTTGGTGGACCATAAAACCCAGTCTCCGAAAAAGTAAGTAGAGCGTCCCGGTCCATCTCCAGAGACTGGGGGTCCTGATTGCGGAGCAAGAGGTCGTCTAGGTAATTGGAGGTTGGGCTGGACGAGGACTGTCGGGCCCGAGAGATCACCACATCCATAATCTGCATAAAGACCCAAGGGCTGATGTTGAGGCTGAAGGGGAGAGCCCGAAACTGGTAGATGACTCCATTGAAGGCGAAACGTAGGAAGCAGCGAGACGCTGGGTGAATGGGAACATGGAGGTAAGCATCGGAAAGGTCGAGGCTGACCGCAAAGTCGAAAGGATGCACCGCTAACCGCACGGCCAGCGCTGTCTCCATGCGAAATGAGGGGGCCGAAATGAACCGGTTTAGAGCTGATAGGTCGATGACCGGACGCCACTGACCACCGGGCTTTGGAACCAGGAAGAGGCAGCTGTAGAATGCCGGTGAATCAAGCCGGGAGACCACCTCCGTCGCAGCCTTCAGAAGTAGAGACGCAATCTCCTGACGCAGAGCCAAAGCCTTGATCAGGTCGGATGAGACACGAGTCCACACAGGCGAGCGGCAGAGAGGAGGCGGTTGGAGAAACGAAATATGGAGTCCGTCTGAGATAGTGGAGAGCACCCAAGTATTGTCCGGTAGCAGCGACCGCCACTCGTCGATGTGCCGGGCGAGCCTCCCACCGACAGGGTGCTCCGTGGTCGTCCGCGGGGAAGGTAGAGGGTGATAGTCACTGGGCCCGTCCCCGCCTGAACCTCCGTTAGGGGCGGGAAAATGAGGGGGCCGAAGGGGGGGGGGGGGGGGGGGGGCGTGAGAACGGCCGGAGAAGACAGGACGTCCAGGCCTAGAGGTTCCCTGGGAGGGTCGCGGGGTGGGTCTGAAGGTCTGCAGATGACGACCCACGGCCCTGCGGGAAAACTGAAAGCGGTGGGAAGCCGCAGGGGAGAGGGGGGTGCGAGGCCAAAGGTCTCCTTCACTGACTGCCAGGTAGGGCCAAACAGAAGAGCACCGCCGAGGGGGGCCTGTCACAGCTGGGACTTCACAGAAGTGGGAATGCCGACACATTGCTGGAGGACACCATCCCGCCGCATAAGGTCACAGTTGGAGGCTGCCGCTAAAGCGTTTGTTGACACGTGGTACACTGCCAGATTAGCCGTCACCGCGATGGAGTGTAAATCGCTCAGGGGTTCAGAGGCATCAGGAGAATCCCAGAATTCTTCAATACATCGTACCACAGCCTGTGTGGCTAACTCCCAAAAACCCAACACGGCTAGAGAATTCTGAATAAGGGTAGCCATCTTGTCTAGGCCCACAGGAGTAGACTGACCCACAGTGGCCTTACCACCAATCTGCGCCTCTGCAGCGGGATCCACCGTCGGGAGGGGGCACAGGGAGGACTGGTTGTGTCCTGCGTACCAGTGCTGTCAGAACTTAATGTCCACATCCGCAGGCCAGCAGCGGTCGGAAAAGAAGCCAACGTCCGACAAATTGCCCTGTTGTAAATGAGCGTTAAAAGCATCAGAGAGGTCCCGAAAGCAGAATCTGCGGGGTGTAGGCTAAGCACCTCATCTTGATCCCCCCACAAGGATCCGCCAGGTGAGGGGGTGGGGGGGGGGGGAAATCAGAACTCCATGAGCAGAGAGGGATCGAACAGGCGCGACTGGAAAGCTAGAAACGGGTGCACGGGCCACTCTCTGGGCCGGAAGGCCTGAAGGGTGGGGGGCAGAACGAGCGCGCGCACCTGAGAAGAAGATCGACAGGGAGAGGAATGGAGAGGCAGTCGCGATTGGTCTCGAGACAGGCGATTGCGCGAGGAGCCACGTGGGGGAACAAAGCGGCGATGGTCTGGAGAACGTGATTGTAATGCGCTTGAGCAGGCGGCTCTGGAGAGAGGGATGCGGCTGAAAGAATGACCGCGTAACGTCACTGTCCGAAGCGGACTAGCGGTGAAAAGTTGAGAAGGATGAGTGCGCCGTGTGCACCGTGTGCGATCATCCACGCGAGAGCATCTGAAAAAAACAGTGAGGGAGTCACCCGCCGCTGGTGGCTGTAAAGCCGGGGGGAAGTGCTCGTATGAGGCAAGGGACCCAGAGTTTTACTACTCATGGGGTGAGACTCGGGAAAGGTCACGGATGAGTGAGTCGAGGGCCCCAGAGTCTTACTACTCATGGGGTGCGACTCTTTTGAGGCCACAGGTGGGACCCCATGCCACGCTTGGGAATGCCTCTGATTTGGTGAAATGGCCTGGGTCCCCAGAGGGATATAGGCAGTAGGGAGGGGCCGTCCCGATCGCGGTAAATCCCGACTCCCAGTAGAGTGGGAGGGGACTAGCGACGGGCGAGCGCTGAGGTCCGAGGTAGGAAATATCCGGTTCGAAGAAAAGACCACAATATCCGACGATGCTCGTTTGTGGGTTCCCGAATGGCCGGAAGTTATAGGAAGGGATGTCGCACTGGCAGCAGAGGGGTGCAAAGTGCCCGGCGAGCGGCTAAGTAAGCGAGGAGCCGCAGGCCGGTCACGATTATAAAAATCCCAGAGTTGTGACCAATGTCACTCTTTCCACGCAGAGCAGACATGGCACGGTCGGGAAGAAGAACAAGCCGAGCATGGTAAACATAAAACATGTGAATCAGTCGGGTACTGGAAACCCAAGCAGCGCGGGCATGTATGTAATTGCACACTGCCACAGAAATGGGAACCGTGAAAAGATAGGCCACTTCCCGTCCATATCATTTTTGCCGTTAGTTGCACCAAAAGCAAAAACGGAAAACAACCGGGAGAGAACCCGAAAACAAAACAACAAAGGGCGGACAAGAAAATCGAAAGCAGCCAAACGCCACCCTATGCGCGAAGAAAAAACGGTGCCAAACGGGAACTGCTTCGAGTCAGATCGAAACCGTTAAAAAATGGCCAGCTCATGTATAACTATTAACCGAGACCTTACCTCATGTCCGCTATGAAAAGGGAAAGATTGCCATTCAACTCCCACCAGATGTTGTAAGAATAAGAATCAATGCAGGATGGATAATCGCACACACGAAGAAATCCAGAAAACACAAACGAAGTCGAGAAAACACACGGAGAACACGAGATAAACACAAGCCGAAACCGGAAACGTCCGTTCGCGATGGAGCTAAGCGTATGACTGGTCGCTAGGCCCAAAGGGCCTTATGGGAAGGGAGGGGATGTCACTCTGGGAGTTATATAAAACGACAACTCCCCGAGTCGCCTCCCCGGTTGTGTTGCTTACGCAACGGAGACTTAGGCTGAAATCGGTAGCTAGACATATCAGTAATGCCATCAGTAATGTTTTTGAGGAAACAAGTGGTACAGCTCAGCCTTTATATCGCCATAAACTTGACAACGTCAGGCCGTGTTGTTTGTGATCACGTAACTGTAGTGATGAGTTCACACACACTTGTGAACAAAAACCACTTGGTAAGCAAAAGATCCATGGAATGACATCAGCATTAGCTGGCATATGCACAGCTGTAAAGAGGGCCAGGTGCGGCTGATGTCCACCTGAGGACCTTTTCCTCACCTTGCACCCTCCCCCCCCCCCCCCCAACCTCCCCAAGGGAGCCAGAGACCTGTGCGCATCACATCAGATACGATGGTATACTGGAGCATGTAACAATGAGGCTGACCTGTAATAGTAACACTAACCCCCCCCCCCCCCCCCCTCCCACACACTCCCCTCTTTGGGCATGTAGCTAGCTGCCAGTATTGTACATACATGGGCAACTGAAAACTCTCCACTGACTAACTACGCTCCATAATCCATGGCCAGCAAGAGGCAAAAATTCTCATGAGCCCCTGCGAATGCGCCAGTACAGTACTGCGAATGCAGGGGCTCATGAGAATTTTCGCCTCCTGCAGGTGGAACAGGCTGGCTGAAGGGCTGTATTCTGTCTGAATGCTGAAATTCAGCTTTCTGGGATCAGAAAAAAGCTGTATCGGCCTGAAGACTGTCGCCCGTGTACATAGCACCAGTGGCAGCAAGAACAGTAAGGCTCAGGTGATTGTACACATTTTCGAAGGTTTTGAAGATACTGATTTTTAATGTAGCTTTTTTCCCTACTTGTCATCCATAACATCCCTGCTATAATTCTATAACATCTCGGCTATTAACTCAGGCCCAAAAACAATTGTTGGGTTAATAACCGTATTTATTCTCTGCGAAGTCGTGACGATTGGTATCTGGTTGCTGTTTTTAGCAACTGATCACTTCGATAAAAACGCAATGAAAAGATGCACCAAAAGAGCGGCGAACAGTTGACCTGTTTTCTGGCATGTATGATTCACAGTGAAACAGACATTGCCAGAACACTCATAATTTTCTTCATCTGCTACTGAATACCTTCACAAGCAGTGCTTGATTGGCTAGGCAATATTTTCAGCACTTGCCTGCATATCACAGTCAATCAATCTCTTGGAGTTGGAGTTGCAACTGAAGCAAAGTCAATACTCACATTTCCTGCCCTGTGAAGACTGAAGACAGAAAGGCCATTGATGTGAAAAGCGAGATTTTCATTTAACCCTATTAGCCCCAGGACCCTGCAGCAGGAGATGGATTGATCATGATAATTCAAGGGTAATGCCAGATGAGCTTGGCGCCGTCAGGCGCCAAACTCATATGGCACTGTCACGACACGGGTTTTTTTTCGTCTAATTTTGTAGGGGAGTAAGTTTAGAGGGGTGACAGGATTTAGATAGTCACCAGACGTACGGGTAGTTTAGGTGGGGTATTTGGCCTGTACACGAGTATTTGCTGCCGTGCGAGAATTTGGTGGACGGCGTGAAGCACGATCGGATGGTTATTGTTTCACGTGGAGTTTCATCACATGATTTAGTGAGCGTTTTTTCGCTAACCTAACGTTATCCAAATTGTTAGACAGTCGCTTTTCCAAATGCGAATGAGTCAGTTGTTTTTCCAGCAGTCTCCTAGGGTGGTCTTTCAGGCGTGGTTCGCCATTAGCCGAAGGCCTCAAACACCTGTGTCGTTTGTTTGTAACGGCCCAGTGATACGGTTCTGGTCGTCCCGGAGCCAGTGTCTGAGGAAGGAGAGGGAGGAAGAAGAGTTGCGACGACTTAACCCCTGGCTTGTCTTGTCCTTGTGTCTTCGTCCTAGCTGGGATGTCTTCACAGATGGCAGTAAGTACACGCAACAATTCTTTAATGGCCATTTGTTCAGGGGGGGGGGGGGGGGGGTTGTCTGTGTTTGCTTGTTCTGTTATTATTTTGGTTAGTATGTACCGGGGCAAGTGTAAGAATAGGATGTAGAAGGGAATATCATCTGTTGTTTCTGGTAGTAGTTGGCGTCAAATTAGTCATTGGGGTTTAACGCCGAGCAGGCGACTAAGGCCATCTCACTAATTAGCGTCGGAGTGTAAATATCGGAAGTGAGTCATGTGGTGACGTGTAAATATGTATTCTGTTGAGGTTGAATTTATTGTTTCGGGAGAGAGGTGAAGGGAAAATAAAAGACGGCAATTAAAGTTGCGGGAAGGGTGATGTGATTATCTTGTTTCTTTTGTTAGTTATTTATATGTGTATTTTATGTGTATTTTTGCACCTCTGTTTTAGTGCATCCTAATCCAATGGTCCAAATCCAATGGCCTAAAGCTTAAAGAACTAACCGGCTAAGTCTGCCACCGTGCTGTGGCACCGAGAGTGGAGGCTGACTGTCACTCCGCCTTGTGGGGCTACGATGCCGTACTTGGGTGCTGTTGCGAGTGTCGCGGCACGCCCCGTGTTTAATCAGGTCGTGTCGTCCCATTTAATTATTTCTAACCTATTTAAGTAAAGTTTTGTTTGTTTATAATGTTGAAAAGAACGTTGTGAGATTTATTTCATCTCCTCATAGTGACAGTGTTGTGAAAGGAGCTTCGTCACAGTGACGGAAAGGTCTTGAGATATTGTATTATTTAAAGGCCGCCTGTGTTACGGAAAGCCTTATCGCGGAAGCAAGAGCATCGAGTGGAGCTGAGCTTAACGGTTGTGCTTCCGGCGAGAAGGTCCCGTGATGTGAAATATATTGAGTTTGATCAACTTTCAGTCGTGTTAAATTAAGGATATTTGCTCCATTTGTATACGTGATATTGGCTATTCTGAAACATTGTGTTAGCTAAAGGTGCCTTGTGCTGCGAATGTCTAGTTTGCGAAAGCATTAATTTCATTCGAACTTGTTGTTCGTGCTCTAGCTGGGGAGATTCAGTAGCTTCGAACTATATTCATTTTTCTCGATCTTTATTTGTGTTTTAGTAAGCACATTTGGTTCATCATATATTTGATATTGTGCTATTTGAAATACTGTGTTACTTAAGGAGCCATGTGCTGTGAGGGACCCTTCATGGAAGCAAAGGCGGTTGCGCTTGACGCTTGTGCTTTCGTCGGAGTTCAGTGGCTTATGGCTTAAGCTTTTCAGCCTCAGTTTTCTTTTGTATTTTATTTAGGATATTTGTTTTATTACATATTTGTTGTTATTCTGTATTGTGCATAATGGATATTCGGGGTGGTGAGTTTGGACGTGTGTGAGTGTGAATGTGATGTGTGAATGCATGGATAGGATTGCGTGAGGATATTTTGGGTTATTGTTAGGGTTATATGTAACAAATGTCGTCGGCATTGTTCCTCTGGTGTTTGTGTTAGGTTTGTGTTAGTGTGGGTCGGGTGTGTCTCGAGTGGCAGCACTCATAGCAAACGCCCCGGAAGCGGAGGTCGTGACAGGCACTACCCTTGAATTATCATGATCAATCCATCTCCTACAACTGGTACATAGTCATTAGGCAACACCTCCAAAATTTGAGAAATGGGACCTTGGGGCTAAAAGGGTTAATACAACGAAAATCTCACTCTCCACATAAATGGACTTTACGCCTTTCACCTCCATAGGGCAGAAGTACTGAAACCACTGCCATGCTAACCAAGCACTACCCATGAGGCTGTCATGTTTAATCCATCTCACGTGGTTGCCACTGAAAACAAAACATCACGTCTGACATTTACATAGTGAAAGCAAATATTGGAAATATTGCCGCACGTATCGAGCACTACACACCACGAAGCTATCACAGTTAATATACCTCTCGACTCACATTTACTTGGCGAGGACAGCATGAGGGCAGGTCGCATTTCTGCAAAACTGGGGGAGATGGCTGGCATGGGAAAGCGGGTAGTGGTCACTCGTCCCAGAAAGTCGTCAACCTGACGCGAAGTAAGGTTGTTGTGCAGCGTCTCCAATGGATGGAGCTGGGGTACGTAGCTGAAGCCTTCCAGTGCTGCAAACAAATCCATTTGTTTCGGTAAAAGGTATTGGAACAGACAAGAGTGGTCATTCATAACCCGTGTGCTAGTAGTCCCGACAGCTCTCTGGAGCCATAACCCAGGTCTTTGGGCCCACAACGGCTGCAGTGGGCCCGCGCAGTGCACGGGCCCACTGCGCCCATCGTGGGCTCGAAGACGTTTTGCTACTGGGGAAGGTTGAAACTCACAGACTAGCACAGAGCTGTAAGGTCCAGATCACAGATCTCAATTCAGTGACTGGAGTGATGGTGATCTTTACCCTTTGGCTGTAGGTGGCATTTTTTCCCACGGCGATTCCTACAGGAATCACTGCAACAAACACCCCTACCGACAGCCAAACATTCCAACAGGTGATTTGCAATCTGTGTGCTGGTCTGTCATTGTGGACCTAACTTCTCTTTCTGGAGTCGCAAGGCCCAGAATCACACACCAGGATTTAATTCATTTCAGACGTTCGGAGTGGTCAAAAAAAGTGCAAATCTGTAAGGTTCATAGGGTCAAAAGGCTGGATGGGATAAGCAACCCTGATTACAAAGTTGGGAACCTCTCTCCGGGCAAGTGTTTTACCGACAGCTGTAAAGCAGGTGAATTGAGACAACAATGAGAATTTACAGTGCACCAGCAGTGACTTACCTACAGAGGACTGACTGCACACATACATGAAATGACTTACCGTACACTTAACTTGACATTCTATCCATTATACCATCTAACACCCCTACCACCATACCCCCCCCCCCCCCCCCCCCCACCAGAAAAAAGAAAAGAAAAAGAGAGAGAGAGAGAAGATCAAACAAGTACAGTATTTAAAAAAATCTTGATATATGGATCATGTACTTCCAAATCAACACCGACTTCAGCAACAGATGTTTGTCTCTTTACATACCACTTGCAACACAATCTGTCTCGATTCGGACATGATACCACATGACAGCTACATTGTACAAGGTACGTTGAAATAAAAAAAGTCTGGTTTCATGGACGTCAGAGTTCACTTACCCTGACCAGGCTAGTTACAGAAAAGAGACAAGGCATCTGTCTGGTGGCGTTAACGCCAGCAGACAGACCTGTCTCTTTTCTGTGAGTAGCCTGGTCAGGTAAGTGAACTTGTTCAGAGTCGGATGAGTCTAGCACAGAACTACATGTAATGTGTTATTGCAGTTGTTTACATTTTGGAACTTTGTCAGTGCGAGAAGATTCAAGGGCAGTGCCAGATTAGCTTGGCGCCTGTCGGCGCCAAGCTAATCTGGCACGGCCCTTGAATCATAACAGCGTGAACCTTGCAAGTAAGCAAGCTTCTCACTTTGCAACATCTCTGCTCCTAGTTACTCATATCAAATGGTGTTTGTCAATCGAGACAAATTTGTTTAGGTCCACAAAAAAAAGCTTTTGTTCACATCATAACGGTGGCGAATAAACTCAATGCTAACAGGCCTCGCGTATTCAAGTGATGTCTCAGTGCCACATATTTGTTCGCTATAGAACTACACGTATATAAAGGATTACAGGCAGAAGATGTTGCATTTTTCTGCCCAACACCCTTCATTTCAAAGAAGACTATATCAATGCTTACCGAAGAGAAAGCCTGCTTTCAATGTGACAGGAACATGAAGGAAGGGTTTTTATGTTTTGAGATGCTAGCAGATTTCTACAGGACAAGTAAGTCTACCAAGTTTTTCAATTTCACCGACTAGCAATAAAATACATGTACATAAGTGAGGGGAGTGAATATGTAGGAAAGAACAAGAAATATTGTTGCAGGTCAGACCCACCCATTTCATATCAGACTCGGCAGTATACTGCCGTGTGAAGGTAAAAGACAGGATGTCCATTTTTGTGAAAAGCAACATTTTCATTGTATTACAACGAAAATCCTGTTTTTTTCACAAAATGGGACTTACTGTCCACCGCTTTCAAAGGGCAGTATATTGGTGTGCACTGTCCCGAGGGTGGTCTGCATTTAACCCATTTAGCCTCGACACCCTACAGGAGACGGATCGACCATGATAATTCAAGGGTAGTGCCAGATGAGTTTGGCGCCTGAAGATGCCAAGCTCATCTGGCACTACCCTTGAATTATCATGGTCTATCCTCCTGTAGATGGTACATAGTCGTTAGGCAACACCTCCAAAAACTGAGAAATGTGGCTGTTGGGGTTAAATGGGTTAAGGTGGACTTTTAACCCCCTTGTACGCACAGCCACTGGTACACTGCACCGGAGTACCAGTGGCTGCATGCACGAGACGTTTAAACCTAGAATCAACTTCTTCAACCACACTGTAAACGGTAATATGTATTATGGAACTCAGAGGCAAAAATGCATTCATCTGCATATAAATGTACATGTATATCATTATGTATATCATTACATATATTAATGCAGAGGGTTGCTTTCAAGCGTACAGTGATAATCGGATATACTGCAGAACACTGTTTAGTAAGCAAATGACCATTGGGCCAATGTTGGCCCAAAGACCTTTGCTTCCTAGGCGAAATATTTATTCACAAAAAAACCAAACAAAAAAAAAATCACTAAAAAACATTTACTGTACGCAATGCAGTGAGCAAAAGGTCCTCCACCTGACACCAGCCTGTGTTGGCCCTGCACAAGGCAACTCAGGCAAGAGTCTGCCCAAGCAAACACCTTTTGCCACCAGAAAATGGCTATGGCTAGTAACACAAGACAAATAGATAATAAATCCCCGGGCGAGCATTCATTAACCCTTTGGGTGTCGGTAGCAGTTTTAATCGCTATGATTCCTGCACTGTGGAATATTTCTCAACCTTGGGATTACCACATTAATATGATGATAATCATTGCGACTAACACGGCTACCGACACCCAAAGGGTTAAATTCCTCACTTCCAATGTTCATTGTGGGGATGGGTCAACCCTGATGGCTCAGATCTATCTCCCGTGCTGGGAAGGTGGCGCATACATAGCTTAGCAGACCTTTCTCACATAAGCATCTATCGCCTCTGGGCATGAAAACAATCGCAAAACATGTCAGTTTACAAGATACAATAGACTGGACACACAATTCACAATTACCACACAACATTTCTGGTACAGCCAGCTTTGGGGGTCAGCCATTTTCAGCGCAAAGGGGACAATTCTGCTACATTCAGCCAAGCAAGCTGCTAAATATTCCGTACATCGCAAACTCTAATCTGATTGCCTCCCTTGACCCACTCCCTGTGAGCGGACTTTAGGAAGTAACCAGTCTGGTAGAATCCTTTCACCCTTTTCATGTCGGTAGTGGTTTTAGTCGCGATGATTCCAATAGAAATCATCGCGACTAAAACCGCTACCGACATACAAAGAGTTTATTTCTTACATGCTTGCAACCAGTTTGAAACACTGGATATATCAACATATGGCTCTTTGCATGCACTGCATGACAAACATACCTGCAAGAAATCTGTTAGCATGCATTTGCAGACATGCACTACTGGGCAGTATAATCTCTCATCATCCTCAACCGGTCACATTTGCGCAAATAACAAGCTATTGCTAACCATGCACTGTTTTTGTCACTCAGAGGTAGACAAACTTCCAAGCCCTGACACGCGTGAAATTAAAAGAAACTTGATGCTGTTTATGATTACGCCTGAAGAACGACATACGATATACTACAGTCAGCAGCTGAAAACCCCGGTATTGCACATCTAACACCTGTTATCAGTGTCTAACCAGTGAGCAAGAAAGAGCAGTGTGAAAAGTGCTTTGGCTACGATACTGTGAAAGAAATAAAGAAATGAGTAAGTAACAACAGAATGATAAACAAGTCACGAAAGAGCGACTATCTATAAACAATGACAACATCCTGCATCCAGATGCAATAAAAGCATGGACCTCATTTTACATCTGCATCTTGGTCTGTAGTTTTGGAGTTTAAAGCTTGAAGCTGTAAGGCCCCAAATTCACAGACCACAACTGTTAATTCATTTAGCCCTAAGGCCACATTTTCCTACATTTTGCATGATTATGTGCCAGTTGCAGGAGATGAATGGACCATGATAATTCAAGGGTAGTGCCAGATTAGGTTGGCGCCTGAAGGCGCCAAGCTAATCTGGCACTACCCTTGAATTATCATGGTCCATTCATCTCCTGCTGTAGGGACTCAGGGCCAAATGGGTTAAGGCAAAAGTCAGTACGCTGTTCACTGTATCACGATGACAAGGCTGCTTTCGACAAAATAGACTTGCTGTCTTCTGCCTTAACAGGTCAGAGCCCACAGACACTTCACGAGGTGAGCAATGTGCGAGAGTGAATGAACGAGGAGACACACATTGACACGTGAAACAACAGAAAACTGTACAAAAGCATATGAAATATGAAAATAAACCAAATGTTTGATAACAGGGAAAACAAGAAAACAATGAACCAATGAAAACAACCAAAGACCAAAGCACGTGACAACAAAGCAAATGAAATGAAACAAATAAGCATTGGGCCCCAGAGGACGGGGTGGGGGGGGGGGGGGGGGTGCAGGCCTTCTGAGTTCCCACTAGGTTTACGCGTTATAAAATGGGATCCGCCAAATTTGTCTCCAGATGACAGTAAAGCAGACACCAACAATTAAAAGAAGCGTTTCCCCTGGTCCCTACCCAGCATGCGAGTTCTAAACCAGGATCCAATCCGGGTTATCCCTAAACCAGAAGCAGGTCAAACGTGGGACTACAGACTGTTGTGGATTCATCTAGCCTGCTCAATCTGCAAGAGGAGTTAATCTGCAGCTGCAGGGGCTCATGAGAGAAAGAGAGGAGCTCCTTGCGAGCGGGCGGCATATAATGCTGCTCGCTCGCAAGGAGCTGCCTCATTGTCATCCACGGTTTGAGGTACTTGTCCAGTATTAACCCATTTAGCCCCAACGCCCTGCAGCAGGAGATGGATCGATCATGAACTTCAGGCGCCAAGCTCACCTGGCACTACCCTTGAATTATCATGATCGACCCAGCTCCCACAACTAGTACAGTCACTAGATAACGCCCCCCAACGTGGCCGTGGGGTTATATGGGCTGACGGTGCGACTGCCGTGAAGACGCATGCCGCAGTGATTGATGCGGTCAAGTGAGAGGTTCCCTTTAGTCCTCCTTACAGAGGGCCGCAGCTTACTCTCTCTCACTACCTGTTTCTGATTTGAGAATAGCTCCTGTTGCGTTGCAAGATGAGGAGGCTAAACAAAGTGGCGGTATAAAACCCTTGCATGGACACTGTGAAAGGGTTGGCAGAGGGGGTAAGGTTGAAAGAAGAAAAAAAGAGACGGGTTGGGAGAGGGATAAGGACAACTTGGTCATCTACGTCTATAACAAAATAGCCACTAGGTGTGGTTTGACACTGTGGCTATACTAGCACATATTAACCCATTACATCCTAAGGCTGATTTTTTTTTTTTTTAATTGCTTGTTGTCCTATTAAGGCTCACCATTTTAGTTCAAGGGCGGTGCCAGAATAGCTTGGCAGCTCAGGCACCAAGCTATTCTGGCACCACCCTAGAACTATCATAGTCAAACTTATTTCACGCAAAAGTGTAACAGGATGAAAAGTGTTAATATAGCCTATGATACTGGAGACGCAGAGGGGTAGACATAGGTATGTGAACTTAAAATTCTAGGGCACATAAGCAGTATTTCAATAATACTTCAGCAATCTTTCATGGGTGTAAACCCCATGCAAGATTCTGCTGGAAAATAAATCTCTGAAAAATTTATGTGACTCCTGGTACATGATGGACATGATTTTTTACATGTTCACAATGCTGGAAATCATAACAGCAACAAAACTCACTCTGATGCACAAAAGTTCAAAATGAAAACTCCATGCTTTTTAGCCCTTTGGGTGTCGGTAGGGGGTTTTAGTCGCGATGATTCCTGCAGTCGCGACTAAAACCCCCTACCGACACCCACACAAAGGGTTAGTCATGCTCTCTAAAAACCTCGTCCCATTCAATTCACCATTCCTGTCGCTTCTCTAATTCATGTTCAGAGCTGAACAAAATGAAAGCGCCATCGATAAGCATGCATGGTTGATCCTATAAAACTGCTGAAGAAATAGTCAGTTGTCTTGAACTACTGGTAAAACAGTGGACTAAAAATCTAGGCAACTACTGTCCTTTACAATACAACACAGGCTTCAATCAGAAGGGGGTAACAAACTGCACATTTTTTGACAAAACGATAGATTAAAAAAAAGTTCTTTGAGCTTTTATCCATTATTTTTTTTTCTTTCTTTCAAAACACTTGCAATTTTAACCTACTTCCAACTTGCAAAGGACGTCTACTCTACATTCACTATGCCTGCTCACCATTAAACCCAAACTAACTAACTAACTAACTACATTCACTATGTGCTGACAACTTCTCAGTGCAGCGCAAAACCCAAACGAAAACATTTTCATGCAGTCCCCCAGACAGCTCATTTGACGAGTAATTAACCCATTTAGCCCTGGGACCCTGCAGCAGGAGATGGATTGATCGTGATAATTCAAGGGTAGTGCCAGATGAGCTTGGCGCCTGAAGGCGCCAAGCTCATCTGGCACTGCCCTTGAATTATCACAATCAATCCATCTCCTGCAAACTGGTACACAGTACCACTTCCAAAATTTGGGAAATGCACCCGTGGGGTTAAGAGGGTTAAATTATCCACTGTTGTTTACTGTACAGGTATAGTGTTCTCATTAGCAGTCAAAGGGTTAACTCTAAGCAATCAATCAACGTTCAGAACTTTAGACTAAGCCGATTCATACATTTTGAAGTGATGGTTTGTGATATTGGAAATTATGGCTCTCAGCCATAAGGGTCAAAATCACAGATCAGCACATGAAAGCTCAGCCAATGACTCAAATATCTGGTTTTCTTCTGCTCTGTGAAGATGAAAGACAGTAATTCCATTGTTGTGAAGTGTAAGATTCTCACTGTACTACAACATTGCCAAATTGTATCTTCACAAAAAATGGGCTTATGGCAGAAAGTCCATTTTTTGTGAAAATAAAATATGTTTGTCTTCACAGGACAGATTTGTGTGCGCTAACAACAACAGCAACAACAAAAAGATGAGTTACCAGACACAGAACAGTGATCGTTTCAAATTCCTGCCAAACAAAATGGGTGTTGCACTGCACAATGATGAAGCCAAAAGACATCAAGCAGAAAGTTGATAAGAAAAGAGGAAAGGCACTACCCAATGGCGGACGTCAGCCGCCATTGGCCCACACACAGGCGTCCGCGGGCCAACAGCAGCTGATGTCGGCCCGATGGAGTTAACTGCAGATAGAGTTAATTGCAGACTGCGACAAAGCGTACAAAGCAGGAGGAAGCACAGGAGAAGTGAGTTTCCAATCTGTTCACACATGCACGTTGCACACTGCATGCTGTACGGTACTGCACGGCAATCTGTCATTTGAGACACACCGGTGAATGAGGTAAGGTCCAAAATAACAGACCAGCACGCCCATAAGAATATCATTTGTGTACTTTGTACACACAGTTCAATGAGCTGGGATTCAAACTGGAACTCGTTTTTGAGCACTCAGTTTGTTCACGCGTTGTTCTGTCCCTGGAACCGAAGCCATCCACCCTCTAGTCTTTGCCAAAAAGCTCAGACTTTTTACAACTCCAGCCGCAACAACAACTAAAAAGGGAACTGTTTGTGCTTGTTGTTTTCCAACAGCACTTCTGTGTTTAACCCATCAACTGCCAAGAAAAAACGAACACCACCCAGCTGCAAGAGGCACAGATCCTCACGGTCCCCCGCAGCTGCAGGGGCTCATGAAGATCTATGCCTCTCGCTGAAACTACTTTGCATCCTTGTTCCTTTGATGACCGGGTATTTGTGATGTTGAATTTACAAACTTTTCAAAAACACGAGAGTTCTCTGGCAGCGAAGGGGTTAACTGAAGGACAGGATAAAAACCATCACCTTGCACTGAAAGGCATTACCCCCCCCCCCCCCCCAACCGCTACTGAAGACAATGCTCATCAGCAGCAATTACTGACTAAAACAGGCAGGCGCCGGTCCACGAGTCAAAATCATAGACCACCACCCATCTTGTAATCCGTGTTCACTTTTACCAAAATCAGTTCACATGTGTTCACAGGAAACAATCTGTAATTTTGAATGCCCTACCGTTCTTCTCCAAGTGCTTTTTTCCACATACGCTTAAACCTTTGGCTGTCGGTGGTCCGTGTCGCTACGATTCCTTCGACAAAGACCGCCGACAGCCAAAGGGTTAAGGGTATAGTACATAACATTAACTCATTCAGCCCCGACATACTGCAGCAGATATTGGATCGACCATGATAATTCAAGGGCAGTGCCAGATTAGCTTGGCGCCAAGCTAATCTGGCACTGCCCTTGAATTATCATGGCCGATTTATCTCCTGCTGTAGTGCGTCAGGGCTGAATGGGTTAAGGTGTGCAGTGAGCGGAAAATATGCACCTGTAAAGTGGTCCTGTAACATGAATTTGCAGGCTGATAACCTAAGGTCCCTAGACTGGACTTGAACAGACCCATGCAACAAGGGTCTATTTGTTTTGCTGATACCAGTGTCAGTTGCAATGTGTGAACAGCCAGTTAGTGCAAAAGAAAGGAAAAGAAAAACAGATGGGGGAAGGGAGGGAAGGAAGAGAAGGCTACCTAGCTGGGCTACCTACCCCCAAGACGCTGGACACGCAAAGAGTTAAAGTCCGGAGTGCTGGCTGAACCTAGCAGCCCTGGCAAGACATAACACTCGTCGCCTAGCAGACAGAAACAGATATGTCGTACCACAAGCACGCACGTACCAAATCCTATGATCCCTCACTTATAGGGCAGAGTCAACTCCAGGGGTGATAAAATGCAGATAAACCAATGGACAGAACTGTCGAGGCAACTAAAAATGCAGAATAGAACAAAAACAAACAAGCTCTCCATAAGGTGTTAATGGGCCTGAACAATGTTGCATTGGGTTAATTTGTCTGTTCACTACTACGGAAAAAAAAAAACTACAAAAAATTGACACCACTTACGTTCTGCGAATGTTGTATAGATCAAAGCTGATTTGGAAAGATGTAAAAATCAAAGGGTTGATAAAAAAAAAAATCAGTAAGCAAGATACTAGTAAATAGTAAGAGAAAATAAGCCACACAAGTTAAAAGAAATATTCTGCACTGTACAGATCATTGCTATAGTCTTTTCACATTTCTCTCCCTGAAATGAACTGAATTCCCTGACAAATTTACACAATATCAATGACAGATTAATTCTAATCCAAATGACAAACATGAAAGTCTGTCCTCTAAGGCAAGGAAAAAAACAACAAAATCAAACACCCCAAAACAGGAATCGCCGACACTGCAAAGGAAATGGCAACTTATGACAACCCAGGCTGCTTGTGGGAGTACTCCCCAGATAGACCCACTCGTGGAGTGTGACTCAAGTACACTTCTATTCAAATCAGATGTGAAGCATCGGATTTGAATAGGAGTGTACTTGTGTCGCACTCCACAAGTGGGTCTTTCTGGGGAGTATTCCGGCAAACGGTAGAGGAAAAGATCACCGAGTCCTGGCTCTAGGCAGTATGGTCAGCACACCATATGGATGGAACTACACTGTACATGTATCAAGAAACACGCAAGCAACATGGCTACAGATCCCCTTGCACAGCTGATCAATATAACAACAGACGCACAACAAACGACACAAAAAGTCATCATGCAACAGAATGAGAAAAAAAAAATCAAATGAACTGAAGTTAATCCCTGGCTCCTTCTGACAATATCACATGATGGAAAAGGTGCATAACTCTCCAGCAGCTTCACCAGCAGTCAAGGAGTTACGCGACTTTTCCTTCATAAGGTATCGCCAGCAGCAGTCAAGGGCTTCATGAAAACGCAAGTGCTTAAGGGAGGATTTTTGAAAAAATATAATGTCCGTCTATTTCAACATATATTTCCTCATCCTAATAAATTAACCCATTACATCCTGACGCTGATTTTTGTAAATTTGCTTATTGTCCTATGAAGGCTACATTTACAGATTAGGAGAAAGATCAACTGTTTTAGCTCAAAGGTGGTGCCAGAATAGCCGGGCACCTGTGGCGCCAAGCTATTCTGGCACCACCCTTGAATTATCAGTCAAATTTATTTCAAGCAATGGGTGTGTCAGAATAAAAAGGGTTAATGTGCCTTCAAACAGTAAAAAAAAAAAAAAGTAGAGGAATTGAGTACACTGAGAAGTCAAACTGCAATATTTGCTCTCAACCGTACCCAGGATGTCAAATTTAGGGTTACACATTACTTCTATCAAATAAGCAATGACAAGTATTACGCCGCGAATCCGGATGTGGCACGTCTCGAAAGAGTTAAACATCTTGTACATCTCCCTGCTTTGTCAAAAAAAAGTGGGTGGAATTCCGTTAACTGATGCTGCGTAACCTTGCAACAACTTCCCAAATAATTGAACCCCTTAGGTATCGAGAAAAAGTGAGCACAATCCAGCTGTGCAAGACAAAGATCCTCATGAGACCCCACAAATGCAACAGGCGACGATCCTCTTGTACTTTCACAGCTGCGAGGCTCATGAGGATTCACACCTCTTGCTGACAGCTTTTTGTATCCCTGGTCAGCTGGGGGGCTCTTTGGTGTGAACAAAAATCTCAGAAACCTAGTCTGTGTCCACCACCAGAATGAATAAGACCTGCACACTACATGAAAGGAATTCTATGCCATACAATTACAGTACTATCAAACGACTAAAAAGTAAGAATGAGAAAATAAATAAATAAATAATCATAATAATAATTATGAACTTTAACTCATTCAGCCCCGACAGACCACAGCAAGACACGGACCAAGCATGATAGTTCAAGGGTGGTCCCAGAACAGCATGGTGCTAGAAGGCACCACCCTTGAACCATCATGCTCGATCTGCTTCTTGATTGCAATACAATACTTCAGAGGACAACTTCAAAATTTGGGGATTGTGGTCCTGGGGTAAAATGTGTTAAAGAAGTTCCACTGGGCAACCAAAATGCCACTCATTATTCGTTCACAAATATATATGAGAAACTGAAAATGAAAACAGATTTAATTTTAAAAGTACTGTCAACAACAACAAAAGAATTTACTAAGACAGAAAGAAATGAAATAAATGAAACAAATAGAAAACAAACTGAAAGTTGAACTTGTAGAAAAAAGGAGGCACCGATACAAACTTCCGTATCTCTTGGGAGTTAGCAAAATTTGGTGATATTCGATGTGTCTGATTTCAGGATGGCCTGAAAATATAAATTTAACACACAAATAAAGTAGCTCTATATTGAAAATCCTATGATAAATGGTCCATCCTATGACAAAAGAGACACGATGTCCTCAATCACCAACTGGCAAACAGATTAGGTATCACTGACCTGTTAGGATACATTTGATGTTGTGGGGTTATTAAACCGGCTGAAAAATTGTCAGAGAGACTGGGGAAAAAAACGGAGCCCTAAATACAAGGTTTTCCTGTCACACCAATGAAATGCTGATAAAGGTCTCTTCTTCAAGCGAAATAAGAAACAACTAGAATGGCACAGCACTTAACAGCTCATGTGCAACTGTCAAATAGTTACTAACAATAATTACAAAAATTGTTCTTATATAGCAGTCTTATTAACCCATTCAGCCCTAAGGCCTCATTTCCTACATTTTGGAGGTGTCACCTAACAACTGTGTACCAGCTGCAGGAGATGGACTGACCATGATAATTCAAGGGTAGTGCCAGATTAGCTTGGTGCCTTCAGGGGCTAAATGGGTTAAAGTTGCTTTTAAGCACGTGGGAAGCTGACACAGAGTATTTTCAGACAGGGCTGAAGTGCATAAGGTCTTTGAACAGTGCGTGGGCCGACGGCGGTCGGCTGAAAGCACTCCTAAGACATTCTGTGAAAATGTCCCCAACTTGCAGGTTTGGGCAAATGTATAAGTCCATATTTTGCTCCGTGCGTGTGCGTGCATGCATGCATGCGTGCGTGTGTGTATGAGAGATGTCTCATTAATCTTGCAGATCACAGTTGGAAGAATATCCTTGTTAAAGGTCAAGTTTAAAGTATGTGGCTTAAATACGCTGCAGTCATCGGTAACAACATCAGCGGCTACATGCACATGGGTGGGTGCGGCCAGGGGGATTTTATGAACAGCATACTACAGACAATGAAACAGACCGATGTCTGTGTCCATAAACTCACTTTTCCTACTGCACATGAGCTAAAAATATGCAAGGCACACTGGCCATTTTAACTGCCCCTGGGTTAATCAAGTTTATTGAACTGAACTGAACTATCACTGACAAAACAAAAGAGAAACCTTGCACTTGGCAAAGACGCATTTAAAAAAGAAACTGCACTAAAGTCATGACACTAAATCTGTCATAGGCACCTGACTTTACTTTCCAAAATTATTCCAGATATTTATTATCTACAAGGAGGAATAAAACAAAACCACTGGACACACATTCAGATTTTCTTATAAGGTCGGATATAAGAAAAGCCAGCTACAACAGCAGTTTTGATTGGAGAGTCAGCTACAACAGCAGTTCTGATTGGTCCTGACTAGACTGTTCATGCGTAAATTACTTCGCTTGCAACGAACTTCAGATGTAGCAATAAAACAAATTCTGGATGCCCTGGTGGTCTGTTACCAGACTAAGCAAAGTTTACTGTAGTTTGTCAACTCATTCAGGTGGACGGCCGTATTTCCCAAATTTTGGAGGCGTCATCTAATGACTATGCACCCTTTGAAGGCGATGGATTGACCATGATCATTCAAGGGCAGTGCCAGATTAGCTTGGCGCCGACAGGCGCCAAGCTAATCTGGCACTGCCCTTGAATGATCATGGTCGACCCATCTCCTGCTGTAGGGCGTCGGGGCTGAAGGGGTTGACAATCAGCACACATTACTTCTCTGGGTTACTTCATGGCTATGGGTCTCAAGGTCATCTAGTTTAACTCATTTACCCCCCAACGCTCTGCAGCAGGGGAGGGACTGACCATGATAATTCAAGGGTAGTGCCAGAAGAGCTTGGCGACTTCAGGCGCCAAGCTCTTCTGGCATTACCTTGAATTATCATGGTCTATCCCTCTCCTGCAACTGGCATGCAGTCATTCGGTAAACCTCCAAAATTTGGGAAAATCGGCTGTGGACTTAGATAGGTTAATATTCATTTGTTTAGGGACTCCTGCTGTAGAATGTCACACAATACGTTGCAAACCAACATTGAGGGGAAAAGCTTTGAAAGTAAGCTGCCACGCATCAAAATCATAGACAATGTATGCTGATGAACCAAAGAAATGCAAGATCATTAAAATCCTCAACAACAACTGTTACGATTGTGGTTGTGTTGTTCTGCGAGAGCATGCATGCATTCATCGTAGGAAACGATCCGATATTTATTTGAGCTATCATGATTAAGAATCACGTACTTTTTTAGTAAGATTCACTATTGTTCGCACGGAGAGCGAAATTGTCTTTTGATACCCGGAGTTGAATCCCGAAGGGTCTAGAAACCGCTCGAGTAATCATCACTGTTTTCTGTGAGCGTGAAGTTAGCAGCCAGGATGTATTACGAAAACTCGTGTAATTTCCAGAGAGTGTGGGCAAGGTCGTGAACTGTCTGGCGTACTTTTGTGTGACATCATTATACCGCCGGGAATTCCCAAAATAGGGGCTGCAAATAGCAGCCAGATTTGTAGACCATTCTTGAGTATTCTTTCTTATTAATATTTATGAGGGTTGGTTACATATTCTTTCCTGATTGGTTGTGTTGCTAGATTATTCTGGAAGGCTTGATACTATATAAGACTGTGTTTAGAAGCGCGCGTGTGCATTGTTCAGTTGTAGAATTGCGATGTAACAGCGTCGGTACATTGTTCAGTTGTATAATTGCAGTGTATCGTAAACACATTGACATTGATAGAGCTACGCAAGGTATCGTGCTTCATTATCAGTGACGGGAGTTATGCAGTGTGTAGTGATGTACATTGTATGAGAGACACATTGTGTCAAAGTGTAGACATGTTGCATTTGTGAACGCATTGTGTGGAGATCGCATCACTGCAATAAAATATCGTTGGAACTGTTACTCCAGTGTGGTCTACAACCTTAAGCCACATGCGACGGGTTGCAGCTGAATGAAGTTTCTTTAAAAAAAAACTTACATGGGTACCGTCTGGTGTGGTATCATACTACGACCACGACTCAACACTAACAACAACAACAACAAAAAGTGTTTTTTTATAATCTTAATGATGCTGCATTTCTTTCGCTCATCAGCATAGACAGATTAAGTGGTAGTCATTAGATGAAGGTAGGCTGGGAAAGCAGGAAAAAAGTCGGGGGATTATCTAAAACAGTGAATATTCTTTGTTCAAAACCCTGACACTCTACAAGACGATATGGACTGACCATGACGTTCAAGGGTGGTGTCAGGATAGTTGGAACCTCTAGGCAGTAAAGTATTCTGGCAACACCCTGGAACTCTCAAAACTGATCTGTCTCCTGTACAGTGATTTAAAAAAAAGTAAAACAAGCTACTCTATGAAGAAAACTGAGACACACTGAAACTAGTAACTTGCCACAGACTATAAAAAAAGAATGTCACCCTGCAATGAACACTCACTCGATTCAGGCCGACATCAACCGCAGCGGGCCAGCGCACAACCGTGCGCGGGCCCACTGCGGCCATCGCCAGCCTGAAATACTCGCTCAAACTTTAAATCTAAAGCTTGCAATGCAAATCTCACAAGGGAAACAAAAAACACACGAGGGGGCAAAAAGCCAATGTCAAATTAATTGATATTTCAGACTTCACACTTACTACTTATGCTTTAAATATAAAAAGGTACTTCAGCAAACAAGATGCAAGATAGCATGCCTGTCAAAAACTTCTATACACTCAACATTTCACAAATACCAGTATTCTGATCTGGTGGGTTTACATTTTTGCACTTTTGCTGGATGCCAAATAAAATCTTCAGTATCCACGATCAGTACGCTGTTTATTTTTAATAATAATAGTTACATTATTTGCACTTATTTTGCTCTTATTTAAGACAGATCAACCATTTTAGTTCGAGGGTGGTGCCAGAATAGCTTGGCGCCTCAGGCACCAAGCTATTCTGGCACCACCCTTGAACCATCATAGTAAAATTAATCTCAAGCAGTTTGTGATCAGATATGATGTGGCTATCATTAGTAGAGATGAGTATAACCACCAAATTCTTTTATACAAAAACTGAAGCAGATGTCCTATGTAAAATTGGAGACATCATGCAAGATCTACCAGAATCAAAGAACTCCCCAGTACAGCAGACACAGTGAGCAAAAATGTCCGAGTCACTTAGACTTCCACGCCGAAACATGGCTGAAGTGGTGTCCCATCCCATATCTGTGAAAACAGGACTATATACATGTATGTGAAACTTTTTACCCTATATAATCTGAGCTTGACAAAGTGGATTCTCTCACAAATAGAGTATTGAAGAATGGATTGTTTATCTCATTAATTAGGGCAGTTGAATACACTGACATTTAAATATATGACTTGAAAATGTAAAGACTTAATTTTTAAAAAGGGCAGTAGAATGTATAACCATTACCTATTTAACAGAAAAAAATCAAATCAATATACTGCTTTTTCATTTAGCTGATTTTGTGCATGTTCATTTTTTATCACATTCTAACCTTTAGATCAGCGTGGTGAAATCAATTAGTACCTAGCAAGCAATTTGTGTATTTTACAAAAAAAAAAGCAAAACTATTTAAAACTATCATTTCAAACACCATGCAAACTCTACCATGGTCCGGAGAATCCAAATTTTGGCAGGTACAGTGATTGACTACAGGAGTCCCCATGTCAGTTACATATTCTCCCAGCCACTGGTCAACATTGGAATCATCATCTGTGAACAATGTACAAGGCAGCTTCAGTCAGCTGTGCACACTGTGCCTTATGAGTACCATCAACTTTGCTATCAACATCGTAATTTTAATGAGGTTACAAAATTGTTTTACAAAAAGCAATTATGTTGCCTACCACATTTGAGTCCTTTGTGAAGACAAACTATCATTTCAAACACCATGCAAATTCTACCAGCATCTGCTGAATGCAAATTTAGGCAGGCACTTTGAGTGACTACAGGAGTTCCCAAGTCAGTTACATTTCCTCCCTGCCACACGTCAACATTGGAACCATCATCTGTGAACAATGTACAAGGCAGCTTCAGTCAGCTGTGCACACTGTACCTTATGTGTACTGTCAAGTTTGCTATCAACATCGCAATTTTAATGAGGTTAACAAAAAAATAAAATAAAAAAGCAATTATGTTGCCTACCACATCTGAGTCTTTGTGAAGACAAACTATCATTTCAAACACCATGCAAACTCTACCAGCATCTGCTGAATGCAAATTTAGGCAGGTACTTTGAGTGACCACAGGAGTTCCCAAGTCAGATACATTTCCTCCTTGTCAAACATCAAGATTGGAATCATCATCTGTGAACAATGTTCAAGGCAGCTTCTGTCAGCTGTGCACACTGTGCCTTATGTGTACTGTCAACTTACTATCAACAGGTTCATTTTCAAAAGGGGTTCTCAAATTACCTAAAGCATGTTGTCTACCATTTCTCACTCTAAAGATAGATGATCACATTTGTGCTTTTAACCCTTATCATTCAGAATACACTAGTGTGTGAAATAAGTTTGACTAAAAAAATTCAAGGGTAGTGCCAGAATAGCTTGGCGCATCTAGCTGCCAAGCTATTCTAGCACTACCCTTGAACTAAAGCCATTGTTCTATATCCTTATCTGTTAGTACCATAATGTAGATTGCATATGGCAGTGTACAAATTTGAAGCTTTTAGGGTCAGTATGATATGTATTTAACTATTTGATGTTCAAAACCTTACACTACAGAGAGTAAACACAACACTCAAAATCCAATAGGTGAACATTTTGTCTTAACCTGTTGCTATGAGTCTCCGTGAAGCATACACATACCTTGAATCGGTATCTGTGCTGGTCTTGATTTTGGACATTTGATCTGTAAGGTCTAAAATCAGGGATCAGCACACAGTATTACTGGGTATACTGGTAGGGGGTACAAGGATACTGCTGTGAGAAAAAGTTTGAGCTTAGTAAAAGCAATTGCACATTTCACAGGGACAATCTGTTTCATGTCCAAATAGCATGGGAATGACAGAGCACAGAACACAAAACTGCACCTGTTTGATGGACTGCCACTACCGACTTAGGAACATGGGTCTCTTCTGAAAATAGCACATAAACATTCAAAGAGCACGTACAACTAAATCCCTTGTGTTTACAGAACCGGTGGCAATAGCAAGGGGGTTAACCAAGAAAACAAGTAGGGGTGCATGTGACTTACTGCCCATCTCCTACCATCACAAGAGACACAGATAGGGCACCAAATTTTGACTCAGTTTACACGCTGTACCAATGCAAAAGAGAGTGCACGGTTACAAGACCAAACTAGCCAAAGGGAACAAACAAGAACGAATATGCCTATTCTAACCAATTACACCCTGAGGCTTGATTTTTTTTTTTTAATTTGCTTTTTGTCCGAAGGGTACATTACAGAGACAGATCAACCATTTTAGTTCAAGGGTGGTGCCAGAAAAGCTTGGCGCCTCGGGCGCCAAGCTATTCTGGCACCACCCTTGAACCATTAATCTCAAGCAGTAGAGTATCAGGACGAAAAGGGTTAAATGTGAAACCATCTAAATAACATGTCAAACCTTTCTGTATGAAGACACTCAATGATAGTCCTGAACCATAATAAATAAGTACAGTAAGAGTACTCCAAGCCACTGAAGTCTAAATAGCATGGTGTACAATCCTGCCAATGCGGGTTGCACAGCGCTGACAGACACGTATTTCTATCAGAACTGTGCACCAGGAAATCTCAGGAATGTACACCATACTATTTAGAGTTCAATGGTTCAGAGAACAGTTAGAACTGCTTATGGTGTTTTTGGACTATCATCGATCGGAGAACCGTCAGAACTGTTTATTATAATAATAATAAACAGCATTTATATTGTGCTGAATCCCCAGGAGCAGTGGGCTCTAAGCGCGTTACAAAAAATGTATGTATGCAAAATCCCACTACCTTTAAACAAATTTAATCTACGCACACATATACAACTAAAACACACATAACAAAACCATTCCCAAGTTAAACGCATTTTGAGGATGCTGGTGCGCCACCACGATGGTGCTACTCGGTCTATAATGTTTCTGGTTTATCACCGATTGGAGAACCATCAGAACTGTTTATAATGTTTCTGGACTATCATCGATCAGAGAACCGTCAGAGCGGTTTATAATGTTTCTGGACTATCATCGATCATAGAACCGTCAGAAATGTTTATAATGCTTCTGGACTATCATCGATCGGAGATCCGTCAGAACTGTTTATAATGCTTCTGGACTATCATTGATCGAAAAACCGTCAAAACCGTTTATAATGCTTCTGGACTATATCAAGTCAGTGGGCAGATGTTCACATCTGCACGGGACATAGACGACCCCGCCCTCCACGAGTCGCCTGCTGCCTTGCAGGCCTGGCCGCTTGGCTGCGGAAAGGCTAAGGGAGGAAACCCCTGACATCAAAGCCCCCGTGTCTCCGGGGAAGGCTTTTGAGCCAGAGACTAGGACAAGGACAGTCTGATATAAAACCTACGACCCGAGGACCTCGATGCCATCGTCCCAGCTTGCTAGGCCATGGCAGATGAACCAAGGGTTTAAAGGGTGGGGCCAGTACTGCGCACACTGCACTCCACCAAAAAGCTCCACCGCGCAGGCTTTAGGAAACGTCCACGGACCATGACACTGACCATTCCAAGTCCTGTAGCGACGGGCGAGGGGCGAAACGGCAGGTGAAAGATGTCACTGGAAGCCGCAGTCTCAAACCTGCATGCAGGCGGTTCAGGATATTGGTCGCCTGATGTTGACCTGGGGATGACAACATCACTCGGCACACCCTGAACGACCAAGCAGCCTTCTCTAGGGACAGCACTGCTTGCTCCACACGGAGAGGGGCCTAGAAAAGGTGGCCTAACCAAAGCTCGTCCCCTCGCAACCCCAGTTGGCTAGCCGCGGTCAACGGGCATCTTCTCCTGCGGTCAAAAAACAAGAAAGAATAACGGATCCACTCTCATGACGACCACGACCGGACTCAACGTAGCATGCTGGAACGTCCGAACCATGCTCGACAAAGCAGACAGCGGACGCCCTGAACGTCGCTCCGCCCTCATTGCCCATGAATTGCGGAGGTTAAACATCGACATCGCCGCGCTCAGCGAAGTACGCCTTCCGGACGAAGGCAGCCTCCAAGAACTTGGTGCTGGGTACACCCTCTACTGGTCAGGCAGGCCTGCATCAGAAAGACGGCTTTCAGGCGTGGGTTTCATGGTCAAGACATCCATTGCGACTAAGCTGGAAAACCTACCAACGGGCCACTCAGACCGCATCATGTCCATGCGCCTCCCACTGAGACACCAGCAGCACGTCACCCTTCTCAGTGTGTACTCCCCAACCCTCCTGGCAGAGCCTGCTGAAAAGGACAAGTTTTACACTGACCTGCGCAGCCTCCTACAGAGTACCCCTGCAGACGACAAAGTCATCATCCTTGGCGACTTCAACGCCAGAGTGGGCCAGGACTCTGAAGCCTGGAAAGGAGTCCTCGGCAAGCATGGCGTGGGGAACTGCAATGACAATGGCCGCCTACTATTGGAGTTCTGTGCGGAGCAGCAACTGGTCATCACCAACACTACTTTTCAGCAAAAGGACAGTCGAAAGACCACCTGGATGCATCCTCGCTCCAAGCACTGGCACCTTATCGACTATGTCCTAGTGCGTCAGAGGGACCACAGTGACGTCCTCCTCACCAGAGTGATGCCCAGCGCAGAGTGCCACACTGACCACCGCCTTGTCCGCTGCAAACTCAGGCTCCACTTCAAGCCAAAACCCAAGAAATGGGGGCCCCCCAAGAAAAAGCTTGATGTTGCCAGCCTTCAGCGTGACGATGTGAAAGCTGCCTTTCAGACAGATTTACAGCGCAGGCTCAAAGACACAGCGGACCCAGTAGACTCCTCCCCTGAAACACTTTGGGAACAACTGAAAACTGCTATTGCAAAATCCTCTGCAGAAGTCTTGGGTTTCGCCAGAAAGAAGAACAAAGACTGGTTTGACGAAAACGATGTAGAGATCCAGGAACACCTAGCAAAAAAAAGAGCCGCCCATCAGGCCCACCTAGCCCAGCCTTCCTGCCCTGTGAAGAAGTCTGCCTTCCGCCTCGTCTGCAGCAGTCTCCAGCGCAAGCTCAGAGATCTCCAGAATGAGTGGTGGACCAGACTTGCACAGAGGACCCAGCTTTGTGCTGACAATGGTGACTACAGGGGCTTCTACGAAGCACTGAAAGCAGTGTATGGCCCCAGGCACCTGGTACAAAGTCCCCTGCGAAGCGCGAATGGCCAGGCACTCCTCACAGATAATACCTCCATCTTGAACCGCTGGTCGGAATACTTTCAGAGCCTCTTCAGCGCTGAGCGCACTGTTCAAGAAGCAGTCGTCCTACAAATCCCACACCTCCCAGTAAAGGTTGAATTGGACGAACCGCCCACCGCTGAAGAGACCCTCACAGCCATCCACCAGCTCAAGAGTGGCAAAGCAGCAGGCATTGATGGAATACCGCCAGAGATCTGGAAACATGGAGGCACAGCACTGCACAACAAGCTCCATGACCTCTTTCTCTGCTGCTGGGAGGAAGGAACACTACCAAAAGATCTCCGTGACGCAGTCGTTATCACCCTGTACAAGAACAAAGGCGAGAAGTCTGACTGTTCCAACTATCGGGGAGTTACCCTGCTGTCCATTGCTGGGAAAATCCTTGCAAGGCTGCTCCTGAATCGGCTGGTACCTGCCATCGCTGAAGACCAACTCCCAGAGGGCCAGTGTGGCTTCAGAGCAAACAGGAGCACCACCGATATGGTCTTTGTGCTGAGACAGCTACAGGAGAAGTGCCGCGAGCAGAACAAAGGGCTGTACGTAACATTTGTCGACCTAACAAAAGCGTTCGACACTGTGAGCAGGCAAGGCATGTGGCAGATCCTGGAGCGACTTGGCTGTCCCCCAAAGTTCCTCAACATGATTGTCCAGCTACACGAGGACCAGCAAGGCCAGGTCAGACTCAACAATGACCTCTCAGAACCATTCCCTATTCTCAACGGCGTAAAGCAGGGCTGCGTGCTGGCACCGACCCTCTTCACCATCTTTTTTAGCATGATGTTGAAGCAGGCCACAGTGGACCTCGATGATGACGATGCAGTGTACATCAGGTATCGTCTCGATGGCAGCCTGTTCAACCTCAGACGACTGCAGGCCCACACGAAAACCCTAGACCAACTGATTCGTGAGCTGCTTTTTGCTGATGATGCTGCCCTCGTTGCACACACAGAGAGAGCCCTGCAGCGCATCACGTCTTGCTTCGCAGATGCTGCCCAGCTCTTTGGACTCGAGGTCAGTCTGAAAAAGACAGAGGTCCTCCATCAGCCGGCACCCAAGACAGTGTATCGCCCTCCTCACATCACCATTGGCGAGTCTGAACTAAAGTCAGTGCACCAGTTTACTTACCTTGGCTGCATTATCACGTCGGACGCCAAGCTGGACAAGGAGCTTGACAGCAGGCTGGCAAAAGCGAACAGTGCTTTCGGGCGACTTTTCAAGCGGGTGTGGCACAATCAACAGCTGAAAACAGGCACCAAGATCAGCGTGTACAGAGCTGTGGTCCTCACCACCCTGCTGTATGGTTCCGAGTCCTGGGCCCTCTACCGCAGCCAACTACGACTCCTCGAACGCTTCCACCAGCGCTGCCTGCGTACCATCCTGGGCATTCACTGGAGTGACTATGTCACCAACGTCGAGGTCCTTGAACAGGCTGAAACTGTGAGCATCGAGGCTTTGCTGCTGCAGACACAGCTCCGCTGGGCGGGGCATGTCTCCAGGATGGAGGATCATCGCCTACCAAAGATCACCCTGTTCGGCGAGCTTGCTACTGGACACCGTGACAGAGGGGCACCAAAGAAGAGATACAAAGACTGTCTCAAGAAGTCACTTAGTGCCTGCCAAATCGACCACCACCAGTGGTCTTCGCTTGCTGCGGACCGTGACACCTGGCGCTCCACCATTTACAAGGCAGCTGTCTCCTTTGAGGACTCTCGCAGAGCTAGCCTTAAGGACAAGCGGCTCAGGAGAAAAAACAGAGATGCCGCAGCTCAGAACCCTGGCCAGACCTTCCCCTGCAGCCACTGCGGTCGAATCTGCCTGTCTCGGATTGGCCTCCGCAGCCACGAACAAGCCTGCAGACGTCGTGGGCAACTCCTATAAAATCTTCGTTCCCGAAGTCAAGCCAAGAGAGATATCAAGTGTCTTCATAGAAGGACGGTTGATATGTTATTTAGAAGGTTTCATTTTAAAATTGGTGCCAGTTATCTTTTTTCCCCTGTGTGGCTAGTTTTGTCTCATAAATGTACACTGGCTTCTGCTTTGAAACGAGGCTGTTTAGATTCTGCTTAACGCCGAGAGTGCCACCCTGACATGGTCAGTCCACTGCTAAAGCAAATAAGCTTAGGCTATGTCCGTGACTACACTGCAAAGATGACCAGTTGTCAAACCTGGAATCACAAGAAATGCCTGCAAACACTAACTGGCAAAGATGGAAACTTTCAAAAATGTTACCTATTGGCTTATGTGAATTTTTTTTTTTTAATGTATTGAAAAAAATATGCCCAAAACAACTCAACTATTCTTAACCCTTTGTGTCGGTAGCGATTTTAGTTGCAATGATTCCTTTAGGAATCATCACGACTAAAATCGCTACCGACATGCTTAATGGTTAATCAATATGCGCTAACAAAATATTTATGGTTTGGTAAGCTTTTTTTATTATTAGATATATTACTGAGATTAAAACAGGAGAAGAATATGGATCAACGATACCATTCCATGGAAACAATTCCACAGTACCAACACGTATGGACAGGCATTGGAAAAAAAAAGGGTAGGGGAGTGATGAGTACGCTCCATGTGATTTTAAATATTCTTAAATCAGTCGTTGATCCTGAAGGAGCATGGCTGGGAAACCATAGCAGGCGATCCATACAAAAGAGACAACAACAAACAGCATCCTCAAGCACTTTTGCATACCAGTCATGCACATTAACAAATCAAAAGTTAAACTTTGTATCTGAGCATGCACAAATTTAAGATAAAACGAAAATATTTATATATAATATATTTGTAACATAATATCCGTACATGTTGCATAAGCGATACATCGTAAATATCTGACAGATAAAAAAATCATATAACCCCTTCCAACACCCCACTCCCTTCTGGTGAGCAGAGACCATTGGGCGAAGTTGGATGCCACTGCCCACAGCTGTGAGCGGACCAACCACAGCAAATGTCTGCCCAATGACATGCACACTGAGTTTTTCTCTTTTATTGAAGGTGTGAAATCAAAGAAAAAGAAAGGCCAAACCACAAAAACCCACCCCCCTTAACCCATTACATCCTGAGACTGATGTTTGAAAAATTTGTTTATTGTCCTATGAAGGCTGAATTACAGATAAGATATAGATCAGCCATTTTAATTCAAGGGTGGTGCCAGAATAGCTTGGCGCCTGAGGCGCCAAGCTATTCTGGCACCACCCTTGAACTATCGCCATCAAATGTATTTCAAGCACTGGGTGTATCAGGATGAAAAGGGTTAATCTTTTATCAAGAAAGTCTGAAATTATAAAAATGTAAAAAATAGAGTGGTTTCAAAATAATACTATTAGCCATCCCATATATTTTGCCCTTAAGGTGTGTGATGGAAATACAGCTTGTGTGTGTATTTTACCTCATTTCTTGCAAGCCTTTTTCTATGGCATAAGCCTACAAGCTAAAGAACCATCTCCACTATTTTGTTCAATCAACATGTCATATATTCCAGCACCAGTGATACTAATTATGTATTTCTTACAAGCCATTCATTTTCAGGTTCACATTTTACAAAATGTATTTGCTTTAAGAAAAAAGGACTGAGCAACGTGTATTACTTAACAGCACTTGCAAGTTAATTCAGTAAGAAAACATGCAGCACCCACACCTATGTTTTTATATGACAAATATTACGTTATTCTACAGCCGCATTACCTAGATCGTCACTTTCATCTGCAAATATTTTCATAAAAACTGATAATGTAAAATGGAGACAAAAATATTTTATGTACACTAATGCAACACTGCCTATATATGCTTTAAAAACAAGAAGACTTAAAATGCTAATTTTAAAAAGAGATACCTTTTAACCCTGACGAATTAAAAGTAAGACCAATATAAAAGAGAATGGGTGTATCCATATATTTCTACATACATTTTTACAAATACTCAGTGGATTGCTTATTGAAAGAAAAATCAACATTAATAACAGACTTGCGTAGTCATCATAATTCTGACAGGGGAAAACCAAAATGAAAAGAAAGAGAGAAACTGTATCCTTTCAAACACACTAATTCCATTGTGCATTCAGCCAACTGTACTGTCATTTGTAAACAGCAAAAGAGGCTGCATGTACAAGGGGCTTAACCCATTTAACCCCACGACCACTTTTCCCTTATTTTGGAAGTGTCACTTAACGACTATGCACCAGTCGCAGGAGATGGTTTGACCATGATAATTCAAGGGTAGTGCCAGATGAGCTTGGCGCTTTCAGGCACCAAGCTCATCTGGCACTACCCTTGAATTATCATGGTCAATCCATCTCCTGCTTGAGGGCGTTGGGGCTAAACGGGTTAAAGACACTGAAAGTCACATTAAAATTTGAGAAGAATGTCTTGAGTATATATACCTCGCAAACCTGAGAGGGTGAGCCCCAGGGAGAAGACGCAAGGCAGGGAACGTCGACAGTGGATGTCAGTGTGGAGAGGGAGATGCACCGTCTTGTAGTTGCGGTGTACTGCTGGGGAGTAAAAATTGGGGCTCAAATCAGGGCGCATTCTAGCTATTAAAAAAAAAAAAAAAAGCGTGTTGGGTCACTTTTCCTTTTTTTTCTTTCTTTGTTAGCGTGGGTGGTGGGGTGAGTTTGGATGGGGTGGGGGTAGAGAGAGGAAGGAGGGCGAGATGAAAGCAAAGATGCTGATGGCACTTCAAAACCTTGTGGAGGGTGTTCTTCTGATGCTCAAGCACTCCAGTTGTATTGTGCCTAACACAGGGACAACCGTTGTGTATCTTTTTCACACACATTAATTTTCGTTAGAAATTTACTGCGGGACCACTTTGGAGTACCTAACCACACAAGTGTCCGTTCCACCCCCTCCAAAACTGCTGTCAAGATTGGTGATAGTGCTAATCAACTAACAATAAGACATGTATTCTAAAAACATAATATTTACACAATGCACTTCTTCAGAAATAACCGCAGCGAATGCACTGTACACAGTAGATCTTCTCATGCAGGGTTAAGTTACATGTACATCCGCTTTTCTCAGGCATATGAAGCCACAGGCAAACAGGGCCTACTTACAAAGGACCACAGACAAAATGAACCTACTTTTTAATTGACTTTTTTTTTTTTAAAGAAAGAAGGGAGATCGATCGAAGAGGCAACGCTTCGCTAGAAAATGAAGAAAGTGAGCGAGATCCAATTGCGAGTTTACTCACATTTTTTTTTCTTCTGTCAGCCCAAGTGCTCGTGATTTATTCTGGGCAGACATTAAAAACTTAACCCCTTCCCTTCTGAGGAAAAGTGAACACAATCCGACCGCATGAGACATAGATCCTCATGAGCCCCTGCATTCGCAGGGGCTCATGAGGATCTATGCCTCCTGCTGATCTCACTCTGTATCCATGTTCCTTGGAAAGCAGAGGCTCTTTGGTGTTGAATTAACACATTTTTTAAACACAATCTGCAACCACAGTTAAGGGGTTAAAGGTATAACTATACAAACGTGTACTGGTGAGCGGCTTCTGGGGCCAGTTCCATGAGCGAGCTTAGTTCTGCACCAGCTGCTAAGCAAGGTGCGCCGCAATAGCGGCACACCTTGCTTAGTTGTTGGTGCAGGACTAAGCTCGCTCTGTGCAACAGGCCCCTTGTATGCCTCTGGAATCTCAGGTGCAAAATCACAGACCAGTATGCAGAGTGAGGCAAGTTAACTTTCAGGTGCATGATACTATATCATGGAAGCACACTGCATAGATAAATCGCCAAATCAGAGGCAGGTCCAAAACTGCTCATCTTTTGATGCAGAGGACTAAAAGCCTACCCAACCATGCCATACGTCATGTTCATCTGGGCTTTCAATCCTCTGTGTTCACCAAAACAAGTGCAGTTTTGACCTACTTCTTATTTCTAAACATATATTCATCAGTAGGGAAGCATTATTCAGAAGTAAGTTAATACAGCTCTGGCTTGATATCTCGCGAATCGTTTTATCGCGATCTCAGATATATCACGGGGGGTACTTTGGATCCCGGAAAACATAGGACCGACCGCTCTGACTTGATATCTCGCGAATTGTTATATCGCGATCCCGGATATATCATGGGGGGTACATTGGATCCCGGAAAAAAATCGGACCGACCGCGGACGGTGGTGAACTGTGAAATAATTTGTCCCCGGCTTTGGCTGTATCAGGGGGGGGGGGGGGGGGGGGGGGCGTGGGGGTGGGGTGGGGGGGTGGGGGGGGGCAGTGGGGTGAAGGGTGCGGGGGGTGGGGAGGGTGGGGGGGGGAGGGTGGGGGGGTGGGAGGTGGGGGGTTACCTTGGATCCCGGAAAAATCGGACCAACCGCAGACGGTGGTGAACCGCGAAATAATATGTCACCGGCCTTGGCTGTATTGCGCTCCACAGGGTGCTGCACACATGCCTGATGCGACACACACTAAACACCCACAAATCTTCTCCAAATGAAGAACGCATACATATATGTATGTAGATAAAGAGGATAGGACACAGTCAGTGTATATGCTTCTGGCACATGGTAAATGTCTCCCCACTTGACTCACTGCTAGGTGCGTGGGAACAGACCACGTGACCTCCTGCTAAATATGACCACACATGTAAATGCGGTAATAGGAAACGCTGATTCAATGCACATCAAGGTCTATGCTTTTCACAGGTGTCAAGTTTCGCCATGCTCAGCAGCCGGCGATTGTGGCCCCCAACCTAGAGGGTGCGAAAACTAACGTGTCACGACATGGGTTTTTTTGCCTATTTTTGTAGGGGAGTAAGTTTAGAGGGGTGACAGGGTTTAGTTAGTCACTGGGTAGCGATAGCATAGGTGTCTAGTATTTGGCCTGTACACGAGTATTTGCTGTGTGCGACAGTTTGGATGTTGGCGTACCACACGTGATCACTCAGTCTACACGTGAACGGGTGGTTGTTGTTTCACGTGTTTTCACATCACATGACTTAGTGAGTGCTTTTTTCGCTAATCTAACGGTATCCAAATTGTAAGGAGTCGCATTTCCAACAGCGAACGAGGCAGTCATCTTTTGCCAACAGTCTCCGAGGGTGGTTTTCCAGGCGTGGTTCGCCATTTGCTGGAGGCCACAAGCAGCTGTGTCGGTCCTGTGTATCGGCCCTGCGATACGGTTTGGGTCGTCCCCAGAGCCGGTGTCCAAGGAAGGAGAGAAGAGAGAGAGAGAGAAAGAGCTGCGACGACTTAACCCCTGGCTCGTCTTGTTTTGTTTGTCTTCGTCCTAGCCGGGGCATCTTCACGGATGACAGTAAGTACACGTAACAATTCTTTAGTGGCCATTTGCTCGGCGGATTTGTTTGTGTTTGCTTGTTCCGTTATTATTATTATTATTTTGGCTAGTGTATTGGGGGGGGGGGGGGGGGGGCAGGTGTAAAATAGAGAAGAATAGAATGTAGAAGTGAATGCCATTTGTTGTATGTTGTAGTTTCTAATGTAGCTAGCGGCGAATTAGTTATTGGGGTTTAACGCCGAGCGGGCGACTAGGGCCATTTTACTATTTAGCGTAGGAGTGTAAATATCAGATACGAGTCATGTGGCGACATGTAAATATGTATTCTGTCGAGTTTGAATTTATTGTTGCTGGGGGAGAGGTGAAGGGTCATAAAAGACGGCAGTTAAAGTCGCGGGAAGGGTGATGGGATTATCTTGTTTCTTTTGTTAGTTATTTATGTGTATTTTTGTACCTGTGTTTTAGTGCATCCAAATCCAGTTCCAAATCTGATTCCTATCCTAATCCAACAGTGTTACTGAGTGGGGCTGACTGTGTCACTCCGCCTTGTGGGGCTATGATGCCGAACCTGGCTGCCATTACGAGTGTTGCGGCACGCCGCTTGTTAGTCAGGTCGGGTCGTCCCACTTATTTCTAACCTGTTTAAGGAAAGTCTTGTGTGTTTATAATATTGTAAAGAATGTTAAGATTTATTTCATCTCCTCGTAGTGACAGTCTTGTGAGAGGAGCTTTGTCACAGTGACGGAAAGTTTTGGTGATATTGTATTATTTAAAGGCAGCCTGTGTTACAGAAGACCTTATCGCAGAAGCAAGAGCGTCGAGTTGAGCTGCGCTTAACGGTTGTGCTTCCGGCGAGAAGGTCCTGTGACGTGAAATATATTGTTTATTCAACTTTTTTTCAGTCAGGTTGAATTAGTGATATTTGCTCCATTTGTATACGAGATATTGTTTGTTCTGAGACGTGCTAGTTAAAACAGCTTTGTGCTGTGAATGTCTAGTTTGCTAGAGCATTAGCTTAATCCGAACTTGTCGTTCGTGCTCCCGCTGAGATGTAGTAGCTTATGAACTATATTCATTTTTCTCGATCTTCATTTGTGTGTTAGTAAACATATTTGGTTGATCGTATATTTGATATTGTGCTATTTGCCATACTATATTACTTGAGGAGCCTCATGCTGTGAGGGACTCTTTGTGGAAGCAAAGGCGTTGGTCTACTGGCGTTAGCGCCCGACGCTTGTGCTTCCGTGGGGGGTCCGGTGGCTTTTGGGTTTAAGCTTTTCAGTTGTATTAAGGATAGTAGTTTTATTTATATATTGTTCGTTTGTATTTTATTAGGGATATTAGTTACTGTTAGGAGTGTATGTAATAAATGTCGTCGTCGTTGTTCCTCTGGTGTTTGAGTTAGGTTTGTGTCAAGTACAGGCTTTACAAGTCCCTCGTAGTGTCTTGGCTGTGAGACTTGGACACTGCTTGCAGACTCAGAAAAGAAAATCCAGGCCTTTGAGAACAAGTGCCTGAGGAAATTGCTCCGCATCTCGTACCGCGAGCACAAGACCAACGAATATGTACGGAGCATCGTCACTTCCCTGGTGGGCCCACATGAACCCCTTCTGGCAACCGTGAAACGGCGCAAGCTTGCTTGGTTTGGCCACGTGACCCGACACAACACCTTGTCCAAGACTATCCTCCAAGGCACTCTCGAAGGAAGTCGTCGGCGAGGTCGTCAGAGAAAGAGTTGGGTCGCAAACATAAAAGAATGGACCGAACTCGAGATGCCAGACTTGCTTGCCACCGCCCAAAATAGAACTCAGTGGAGAGCACTGTCTGTTGCTGCTGCCTTTCAGTCCCCCCAACGCCCAGTTCGGGCAAGGGACTGATGATGATGATGTGTTAGTGCGGGTTGGGTGTGTCTCGAGTGTTAGCGCTCATAGCTCGCGCCCCGGAAGCGGGGTCGTGACAAACGCTAAAACCCTCGTTCACCTCCTCTAACGAAGAACACAGGTAATGATAGGAAGACTTGGGTAATGAATGTCTATGCTTGCTGCAGAGTTAAGCGATCCACTGTTGAAGTTAAAGAGAGCTATGCTATCCTACTGCTCGTCCTCACTGGTGATTGTAATCAAATTTTTTCACTGTGCGTAACGACAAAACACACTAGCAAGGTGATCAACCTATTCATTGAAGAACAAAGGCTACCAAACTTGTCACGGAAATTGTCTAAATGCATAAATGTATTTTATGTCTGAACAGAGAGGGAAATGGTCAGCAAAAATGGACCATTTCCGAACCTTCACAAAATGAAAAACGTTCTTTTTCCATGATGTTAACATTGCAAGTAAGTGTCTCTGAGTGTACTCGACTTAAGCCTATGCACACACTGCAATTTTCCTCGAACCCCCCACCCCCCGGCCCGATATGTTGCGGACGGATATAACATGGTCCCATTTTGTGGACCCCAACGACCGCGATACATATCGAGTCAGAGCTGTATTTCTATCTCAGTTATCTCCACTCTATGTGCATTCAGTGAGCCCATGAATGTTGGTTTCAGCTTTCACAGCACAGTTTTAAAAAAACACCAACGAAAACAGTTTAGTTTGAATAAGTCTGACTTTACGAAAGTTTCAGTGATTGAATGGTACAACGCAGGACAGAAGAAGAGTTAGTTTTAGATCTCTACAGGTTAGCCAAACGCTACACTTAACAGGTGAGATACAGGTCTTTACATTCAAAATTTCTCAACATCCATGATTCATCCAAGGATTTAGCAGATGTCGTTGATGGTGGAGAGGCTGACAGAAAGTCTGCAAAAAGCAAACACTCATGACAGAACACAAACACGTTCTTTGCGAGTGGGTCCGTTATTTAGGACCTAACAGGGTCCAGGTGCAAGGTCCCAAGTAACAGACCAGCACGTACCTATATCTGGTTCAGACTTCTCTCATTTCTCTATAATGCATGATTTTGTCTACATCCAAAATTGCCCCTCAATTCTGGATGAAAAGTAGGCCGAGTAAAAAGCACTGTCTTCTTCTCTTTGAGGTGGGAGACAGGGAGAGGGGTGCAGGGGGGGGGGGGGCGAGTGGAGGGGGGGGGAGGGGAGTGGAGGGGGGGGAGTGGAGGGGGTGAGGGGGGGGGGTGAAGGGGGTGGATGGGTGAGGGGGTGGGGGGGTGGGTGGAGAGGAGGGTACATGTTGCCAAGTTGCAACCAGATTATGTGCTACAGTAACCATGCAGTTCCTTGTCATGTGCACCTGGAAACATTTTCTGTTATGTAAGAATCGCCCCATCACTGCCAGATAAAAAATTGCAGAACACCACCCAGCTGCCAGAGGTAAAGAACATCATGAGCCCCCGCATCAGCGGGGGCTCATGATGTTCTTTGCCTCATGCTGCCTCTATCCATACCCATGTTCCTTGCACTGATAACATTGTTCTGTGTTGAATTTGGCCTGCGAAAAACTCATTCAGCCCGATGGCCGTATCTCCCAAATTTTGGAGGTGTCATCCAACGACTATGCGCCAGTTGCAGGAGATGGGTCGACCATGATAATTCAAGGGCAGTGCCAGATTAGCCTGGCGCCAACAGGCGCAAAGCTAATCTAGCACTCGCCTTGAATTATCATGGTCGACCCATCTCCTGCTGTAGTGCATCAGGGCTGAATGGGTTAACATCATTTCACATTCACTGGCAGTGACAGGGGTTAAATTCAAGGTTGAGGGTGGGAACACACGTGGGTAAACACAGTCTCATGCCTGCCAGTATGTCTTGAATCCGAATATTTGACAAACTACGGTACTTACTGGTACTGGTAGGAGCTCCTTCATTTTTGTCCTCAAAACTGCGACTTCGTTTTTCTTCCAAGCTAAGCTTGGACATATCTGGAGACAGCAGATCTACAGATATCAAAATCAAAACAATAATAAGAATAAACAGCACATGCAGCATGCACCCGGAGTCTCCAGGGAGAATTTGTTAAAGACATGCGTGTCTCAAACATGACAATTGATGAGCTGAAAAATGGTGGGTCATAACATCTCTGTCAAACAAACCACAGTACCCATGTTTCGCAAACCAATAAACCAAAATGGTAATAGCGTGCCACAGTAAAAAAACAACAACTGGGAACACATTAACCATTTGGCAGTCAGTAGCGATGTGTGTCATGATGATTCCTGCTGGAATCATAGTGACAAAAAGTGCTACTGACAGTCAAAATGTTACCTAGCTTTAACACATTACCCATTACATCCTGAGGCTGATTTTGTAAAAAAAAAAAAAGAAGACTATATTACAGATCAAGAGATAGATCAACTGTTTCAGTTCCAAGGGTGATGCCAGAATAGCCTGGCGCCCCAGGCGCCAAGCTGTTCTGGCACCACCCTTAAACTACACTAATCATCAAAACGTAAGGGCCACCCCACTTTTTTGTGTCATTGTTTATCGTCGCAAGTACGCTAATAAAATACAATGTTCTTTCGATCCAAATGGGTGAAAAGTTTACCTTAGACAGTCCACTGTAACAGGAACAATAGACAACACTTCATCAATTTCCACAAATGTGTCAAATGCACGTGAAACATCGTCAGTTTTTGTGAAAAGCTGTGCGATATTGGCAATCGTACCAAAGGCAGGCAAGTGGAAAAACTCGGTAAAGTCGTGATGCAAGTGCTAAAGGAGTCAGTCATGAACACTGAGCACTTCTGTTTCACTACAGTAGGGGCATAATTGTCACTTTCCTAACCATGCCACCACGATGAAGCCCAACGCCAGTAAATCAAGGCTGGGCGCTAGCATGGCTGCAGGATGGAATTTCCGGACGAGAAGTTGGGAGACGTCTTGGGGTGTCCCATTCAGTGATCCAGAGGCTGCTGGCACGATTCAAAGAAACTGGAAGGGCAGAACGATGACCCTGTTCAGGATGCCCATGCTGTACCAGCAGGAGGACAGATACCTCTGTGTGGCGGCTCTGCGCGATCGAACTGTCACGTCAACCACTCTGCGACGTCAACTGATGCAAGCTGCAAACGTTAACGTCAGCAGAAGCACAGTCTGCCGACGTCTGCGTGAAATTGTCCTGGCTTCATGCAGAGCAGCAGTGAGAACATCCCTCACTCCAGCTCATCGCAGAGCCTGGGTTGCCTGGTGTCGTCAACATGTGAGGTGGAACAGACTCCAGTGGACTCAGGTTCTGTTTACTGATGAGTCACGTTTCACTGTGTCCTTTAACGATGGCAGGATGAGAGTCTGGAGATGCCAGGGCAAGCGATTCACGGATGGATGCATCCAAGAGGTGGATCACCACGGAGGAGGCTCAGTCATGGTCTGGGCAGACTTCAGCAGAGAAGGCAGGACCCCCCTCCACATCATCCGAGGCACCCTGACTGGACTGTGCTATTGGGACGAGATTGAGCAGCCCCTCATCCAGCCAGCCATAGGCAACAATACTGTTCTGCAGGACGACAACGCTCGACCTCATCACGCCCGTGTGGTGGATGAGTACCTTGAGCAATGGGGCATCATGAGGATGGAGTGGCCAGTTCGCTCACCTGATCTGGCTCCCATCGAGCACCTCTGGGACATGCTGGGGCAAGGTGTAGTCAGCAACCACTCCCCACCTCAAGGCGTCCCCCAGCTGACTCAGTTCCTGCATCAAGAGTGGGTGACCCCACATGTTCTCCGAACCCTGGTGAACTCTATGCGTAAACGCTGCATTGAATGCTTGGCTGCAAATGCTGGGTATGCTTGCTACTGGCTGGACCAGTCTTGTGTGACTTTTCAAATGAGGGTGGGTGAACATTCTAACCTACTGGTGTTGTTACAATTGCTTGATTTACTCAAAACTTAAATGAAATTGTTACTGAATACATTAGCAAAGTACTGACTCCAAGTATTGTTACATTATTTGTGTGGTGTTGTCGGTGCGTCTGCGATAAAAAGTGGCCCTTACGTTTTGACCATTAGTATATCATATTCAAACTAATTTCAAGTGGTAGCGTTAGTGTATCAGGATGGAAAGGGTTAAATCACTGGCAAGCATCTGAATTATATATGATACAATGTAATATGATCCTACCATAGTCAAACTAATTTCAAATAGTAGTGTATCAGGATGAAAAGGGTTAAAACATTGGCAAGCATTTTAACCTGTTCAGCCCTACGCACTACAGCAGGAGATGGGTCGACCATGATAATTTAAGGGTAGTGCCAGATTAGCTTGGCGCCTGTCGGTGAAAAGCTAATCTGGCACTGCCCTTGAATTATCATGATCGATCCATCTCCTGCAACAGGTGCACAGTACTTAGATGACACCTCCAAAAGTTGGGAAATATGTGTGCCTGGCTGAATAATTATAAATTATACAATGTAACATGACCACTCTACTTATCAGATATATAGGATTGAAAATTATGCAGCGTCAATTGTAAATCTGAGGAAAGTGACGCCATGTCTGCCACGACAACACAGACAGATTTCATGGCTAAAGCCTGAGCAGAACGCTAAGACCATCACTATTCCAGAACAAATGGGTGACTGCCAACACTGCAAAAAGCAAACAACACATGCACACAAATCCCACTTCAAGCAAAAGACCAAACACTTTTAAAAATAATTTTCAGAATGTCAAGAACTCTTTTTCAATGTAGACAAAAAAGGAGTATGCTATGCATGCCTGCAGAGAAGAACCCAACGGAGAAAAAAACATGCTTAGAAAAGACAGTTACAACACAACTGTTTTGTAACTGTCTTTTCTATGCACGTTTCTTTCTCCATTGGGTTCTCCTCTGCATTTGACGCGCTTGGCCGTCGCCTTTTTGGGTCCAGATCATGTATACCTGCATTGGTAGCAGCAGTCGAGGACATGGTGATATTGATTGGAGAGGAGGACCGTTGTTGCCTGGCGTTAGAGGATGCAGAGCCTGTGGACTCGGTCACCTTTATCGGTGTCTGAGATTCAACACACACTGACACTTGCACAGACTTTTCCTTACCCTGAAACACACATGGACTGACTTTTGAGGTCTTACCTCTATACTCATGCAGCCACCGGTGTACTCACAGGCGACAGTCAAAAAAACAAGAAAGGCAAAGCCATTATGGCTCACGTGTATGACCGATTTACATATGTGACCTTTGTGACAAGGGCTGGCAAAATCCATCTTTCCTGAAAATGTAAGCATTTTTCACACATCTGTCAACCCCCCATCACACTTGACCTTCGTGATGAGTCAACTAAATAAGTATGCATAGGAATATCTTATCATCAGCTATCTTTGTGCCAAATCTAGTTGAAAAATTTGCAAAAATATTGATAATTTTGTTTTGCCATCAAGTGAGCCCAAAAAAATCTTTTTGAAAATATGGCTATTTTGGACCTATTTCTTGAGCCCTTGTGACCCTTCACCTTTCCGAGGGGTCATCCAAATTAGTATGCATAGATAGGTCTTACCATCAGCAAGTTTGAGCTTGAAGTTGTGAACAGGTTTTAAGAAAACACATCTTTTGTTAAAATATGGCTATTTTTCACCTCTTTCCTGAGTTCTTGCGACCCTTGACCTTTCTGAGGGATCAACCAAATTAGTATGCATAGAAAGGTCTTACCACCAGGTACCTTTGTACCAAGTTTGGGTTTGAAGTTGTGAATAGCATTTGAGAAAAAATAAATTATGTCAAAATATAGCTATTTCTGACATATTTCCTGATCTCCTGTGACCTTGACCTTTGTGAGAGGTTACTCAAATTGGTATGTTTAGAAAGGTCTTGCCACAAAGTATCCTTGGGCCAAGTTTGAAGACTGTGGCTTGAATAGTCTCAGAGAAAATGCCAACGTTAAAGTTTACTACGGACAGACAACAGCGGATGGACGACGGATGGACGACCACTGGCCCAAAACATAGACTCACTTTTTGCTTGGCAGGCGAGTTAAAATCGTATAACCAGTTAGCCCCAAGGACACATTTTCTACATTTTGGAGGTATCGCGTAACGATTACCATTGCAGGCGATGGATAGACCATGATAATTTAAGAGGGTATCATGGTCCATCCATCATCTGCTGTAGGGCGTTGGGGCTAAATGGGTTAAATGACAGAAAACATCCACAAGCTGCATATGCTGCACTACAGCACAGGGTTACAATTAGTATTTCATACTTCTGTATCAGAAAACAAACTGTTTTCCCCGGGGATTGAGTTAACTCAATCTGCAGATATAATTGTGGCAGATACTTGCCAGCAATAGACAAAAATTCTCATGAGGCATAGATCTGCATGAACCCCTGCAGCTGAAGCGAACTGGATGTAGGCCTGCATTCTGTCTGCATTCTATCTATCTATCTATATCCCGTAGTCTTGACGACCGTTGGGGCACCACTGATGGCTTGGCAACCAGACCCTCCATTCCTCTCCACCACTGGCAGTGCACGAAGTTGGTAGGACAATTAGTTCAATGAAGAATAAGAAATCGTCCGGGCCAGATGAAATCATCCCCAAAATACTTAAATTAGCTATTCCTTATGTTATTGAAACAATAACCTTTATTTATAACTTGTGCATTCAAACAAATATTTGCCCAAAGGAACTTAAAAAAGCCAAGGTTATACCCCTCCCGAAAACAAAGAGTTATGACTGATGTTAATAACTATCGCCCCATATCACTATTGTCCATCCTTAGTAAACCACTTGAACGGCATATCCATAAACATCTCTTGGAATATTTAGAAAATCATACATTAATCCACCCCCTTCAGTCGGGATTCAGACCAAAGCACAGCTGTCACACGGCCCTAGCACGTCTAACTGATGTGTGGCTACACTCAATAAATCAGGGTGAATTTACCGGCGCTGTATTTATTGACTTACGAAAAGCCTTTGATCTTGTGGACCATAAACTTCTACTTTCCAAGCTAAATGTGTACTTCGGTAGTTCGTTTGGCAATAAATGCATTTCTTCCTCAATTAACTACAGCCAGAAATCTCTTTACCACCATGGCACAACTCCACTTTTTGCCTCATATCTTAGCGACAGCAGCGTGTCATGGTCAATGGATCATACTCCTCAAGCGGATTAGTAACACGGGGAGTTCCCCAGGGTTCAGTCCTAGGGCCTCTTCTGTTTTGCCTCTTTATAAATGACCTGCCTCTACATTTGAATAGCGACAAAATTTCATGTGATTTATTCGCTGATGACGCCACAATTCACACCCCGGACAAGAGTATTGATTCTTTAAATGGCCGTTTGCAGCAGGGTTTGAGCGAAATTTCCACTTGGTGCGCAAACAATGAAATGATTTTAAATCCTTCCAAAACGGAATGCATGACGACAGCAACCCGTCAGAAGCACCAGCTCAAGCCACTTACACTCAGCCTGACTATCCATAATGACATCGTTAATCAGGTCACGGAACACCGATTACTTGGTGTAATTGTTGATGACCAGATGAAGTGGCAATCACACATAAATGCTGTATGTAAAACTGTTGCTAGAAATGTTTTTATGCTTTCAAAGTTGAAGTACTTTATCGATGTTGATGCTCGCAAGTTATTTTACAATGCACATGTCAAATCCCACATCGATTATGCGTCCACGATATGGGATGGCAGCGGTGACATACACTTGAAGAGGCTTAACTCCCTGCATCGGAGAGCAGCGAAACATATCCTGCCTGATTCAGCCCTAACAACTGATGAAAGACTTGAAAAACTGAAAATGCTACCTCTTAGCAAGCATCACCTCTTAAACAAGGGTGTGGTTATGTATAAAATCTGGAATGAGATTCACCCAGAATATCTTAGTAAGCTCTTTACCAAGGCAAGTTCAGGTTATTCTACTTCAAGACGAAACTTTATTACACCTCGCCCCAGGATAGATCTCTTTAAAACCAGTGTATCTTTCTCAGGCGCATCTTTCTGGAACACACTGCCAACACACGTTAGCTCACTCTCCTCTTTCAAGGAATGCCTCCTCAAGTACTTGTCTGCTGATACATAATCTACCACAAGTATTCGTATCAAACATGTGCTTATTGTATAATCAGTGCATGCTGCCGTATGGTTTGTGCATACTAATAATAATCGCCTAATTACATAATTCAACTTTCTATTATAATCCAAATAATTTTTGCTGTCTGAAGTGAATTTTCACTATGATCCAAATGATTTGCTTCGTATATAGGTCAAGTTATCATTAGCGCGTGTTTGTGTGTGCGCGCGAGCGTGTATGTGTCAGTGTGCGCGCGTTGCGTGTACTTTCTATTTTTCGTTTGTTTTTTGTATGACCGAATGAATGAATGAATTTTGTTTAATGTCTCTTCATGTTTAATGTTTCCTAATTATTCTTTGTGTAATTTGGTACTATTAGTATTACAATTATTATCCTGTGTTTGTAGAGTAGCAACGGCAAGTATGAAAAATGGCACACGTGCTAATTACTTTATCCGTTGAGAAATAAAGTTTCATTTCATTTCATTTCATTTCTGTTCTCTGCCATTCTTAGCGTATCACCCAGCCTCAGTCATGTCTACTCTGAGATATTGTCCTCCCATCTTTTCCTCTGTCTTCCTCTCCTTTGTCCTCCTTGCACAGTGCCTTGCAGGATTGTTTTGGAAAGCCCTGCTAAACGCGTGACATGCCCATACCACTTCAGTTTGCGTTTTTTCACAATGGCTAATAGGTCTTCATAGGGCCTGATGGCTTGCCTGATTCTGCTTCCCACTTCCTCATTCGTGATGTGATCTCTGTATGAAATGCCAAGCAGCCTTCGAAATCATCTCATTTCAGTGGCGTGTGCCCTCCTTTCAAGGTCTGCTGTGAGGGTCCATGACTCGCAGGCATACAACACTGAGATGACTAAGGAGCACATCAGTCTGATCTTGGCGCAGAGCGTGATGTTTCTGTCCTTCCATATGGTCTTCAATCTTGTCAGTGCTGTTGTTGTCTGCGCAATCCTGGACAGTATTTCTGGTTTTGATCCCTCATCTGTCACAATGGTTTCTAAGTATTTGAATTTATTAAATGTTTCTAGTTTTTGGCTTCCAAACATGACGTTAGTGCCTATACCACTGGTGTTATTTGTCATCAGTTTGGTCTTCTCTGCACTGATTTCCATCCCATACGCAATGGCTGTACTGTCCAGCTTTTCACCAGCTGAGCTAGCTCCTTCTCTGTTCCTGCAAGGCCATCAATGTTGTCCGCAAAGCGCAAGTTTGTGATTGTTCTGCCTCAAATACTGACAGTTCCTTCACGATCTTTCAGAGCGTCCATCATGATTCTTTCCAGGAAGATGTTGAAAAGAGTAGGTGAGAGCAAGCAGCCTTGTCTGACTCCGACTGTAGTCCTAAACCAGTTTCCTATTTTGCCGTTAAAGCAGACTGCGCTAGTGGCCTTGTTGTAAAGGTTTGCTATGACTTTGATCAGGTTGGCATTTATGTTGTATAGCTTCATGGTGGACCAAAGGGCTGCATCGCAGCAGCATGCCACACCCTGGGTACTGTAAGCCCGTGGGTACTGTAAGCTAGGAAGGCAAAGTCAAATGTAGAAACAGCTACGACAGTCCAGTCTCTGTGAAAGAAGTTACCAAAATGCTCAAACACACGCACGTTTCTAAAAGATATTCAAGTTTACACACTGACAGTCTGAGTTAGTTATTTATTTGGATTTAATGCTGAGCAGGCGGCTAAGGCCGTATCACGGCAGGATGGGTAAAAATCTGGCCAGCCAGACTAAAAGAAAGGTCTTAAGATGTAAATATATCTTTAAAATATGACTGACAGTCTGAGGGTCAATTCTACTTCAAGACAGTGGCAAAGACATTCTCCATGGACTGGTGGTGCATGGACGATAGATGGAAGACCCCCTTCTGCATGCAGCCACCTACATAAACGTTTGTTGTTTACATCACCAGTGACTGCCTGCACAATGAGAGTTAACCCATTAAGCCTAAGACCCTACCGCAGGAGATGGATGAATAGTGATAATTCAAGGGTAGTGCCAGATTAGTTTGGCGCCAACAGGCGACAAGCTAATCTGGCACTACCCTTGACAGGGCTTGAAATTAGCGGGGGCCCGGGGCCAAAAACCCGCAAAGTTGATTTCGGGCTCGGAAAGTTGAAAAACGAAGGGCCCGCTTGGCCCGCAAAATAATTCGTCTGCTACAGCTAGCTCTACTCGGCAGTTTCGTATTTGGGCCAAGGGAAGCAACCCACACTGGTGCCCTAAATTTGGACAGAAGTGTAATATGAATAGATGATTGAAAAAAAAAAAGAAAAGGCAAAATCTGTTTGTTTAACTTTAGTTTATCAGGAAGAGTACTGTTTAGTTCCCTTTCATGGCTTTGTTTTGAACTTTTGTGCATTGAGGTCAGATTTTTTGTTAGGTTACTCATATTAAAAATTTAATGATGTGTATTGTGCAATACTCAGTCACAAAACTGAAAAGTATTATACAAGAGACTCACTTGATTTTTTTCTATTTTGTTTAATGGCCATTTCAGGCTCACTAGTCACTGGAATATGTGTGTCACTGAATGTGTGTGTGTGTGTGTTTTTTCCCCTTTTTTGTTGGTAATGTTTGAAAGTGAAAGAAAAGGCAAATAAAAATGACATCACTCAGCAAAATTGGAAATTCAATTGTTTTTATTTTAGATTATCAGACAAATTGTACTTTCTACTTATTATATTGTCAATAATTCTTTTGTTTTTTGTTTGCATTATTTTTCAAAGTTGGGCCCCGAAAGTTGCTTGTGGGCCCTCAAATTTTTCAATCAAGGGGCCCGGTGGCCCCCAAAGAAAAAAGTTAATTTCTAGCCCTGCTTGAATTATCACGGTCCATCCATCTCCTGCAACTGGCACATAATTTGGGAAATGGGGCCTTGAGGTTAAGACAGTTAAAGGAATCATTTTCTTCATCTGTTCCAAACACCGCCTTGGAGGGTCAGTGCGGCTTAATGCCACAGCGTGCCGCTTGAAATGAACCCTCTATCATCTGCCATCCGTCAACCCTCCACCACTGTTTACATTACCAGTGGATGCAGGCACAGTGGGGTTAAATTAACTCTGCTGCCATCTCACGAAAGCCAAGGAAACAGAAGTTGTGAGTAAAATATTTGTCGGATTTGCGCACATTTTTCACTCACTTCTAATTTCTAATAATAATAATAATAGTTACGATATTTATAATGCACTTATCTTATAATAATTATAACTCTAAGCACGCACTCACAACTCGCGTACGCATGCGCACGCTTTAGACAACGACTCACGTACCACAAATAGTGAAATACATTACGACAGTTTGCTTAGGGTGGGGACTGTGGTGGTATAGTGCTAGAACTGTTGAAAGAGGTGAGTTTTGAGGGCGGACTGGAAGGAGGAGAGAGAGTTCTTTTGACGGAGAGTGGGAGAGTGTTCCAGGTGGATGGACCGTATACTGAGAAAGAGCGGGGGCCGAAAGTGCTGAGTTTGGTGCGGGGGATGTGGAGGCGGAGAGGGTCGGAGGCGGAGCGGAGGGAGCGGGGAGGAGTGTAGAGGTGAAGTAAGTTTGAGAGATAGGCGGGAGCGCAGTTGTTCTGGGATTTGTAGCAGAGAGACAGAATCTTGTTTTGGATGCGTTGGGGGATGGGAAGCCAGTGAAGGAGTTTGAGCAGGGGAGTGATGTGGTCGGAATTTTTCTTTCTGAGGACAAGGCGGGCAGCATTGTTCTGGATGCGCTGGAGAGTGAAAGTGGTGGAGTGAGGGAGGTCGGAAAGGTGAGAGTTGCAGTAGTCGATGCGAGATAGGATGAGAGACAGCAAGTTTGGTGGCAGCATCGGTAGTGAGGTATTTTCTGATCTGACCGATGCGGCGGAGGTGGAAGTAGCATGCCTGGGCCGTGGCGGAGATGAAGCTGGTCATGGAAAGAGAGGAATCGAGGATAACGCTGAGGTTTTTGGCTGAGTCAGAGAGGGAGATGGGGGTGCTGTCGAGTTGAAGGTGGAGGGAGGAAGGGAGCTGGGAAAGTTTCTGGCGAGTGCCTACCAGCATGGCTTCCGTTTTGTCATCATTCAGTTTAAGCTTGTTTGCTGTCATCCAGTTTTTCACGTCTTCGTAGCAGTCAGCCGTGCGAGTCAGTAGTGACCGAGTGTTGTCGAGTTTGTCTTTGTCTAGTAGTTGTGAGTCGTCAGCGTAGAGGTGGAGATGTATGTGGTGAGACTGGATGATGTTGGACAGGGGAGAGGTGTAGAGTGTGAAAAGGACCGGGCCCAGGACGGACCCTTGTGGAACTCCGCAGGAGAGCGTGACTGGGTTGGAGGAGATGCCGTCGATGGTGACGGACTGCTGTCTGTCGGAGAGGTAGGAGAGAAACCAGGAGTGAGCAGAATCAGTGATGCCAAAGGAGTGGTGAATGCGGTGGAGGAGGATAGAGTGGTCTATAGTGTCGAAGGCGGCAGAGAGGTCGAGTAGCGTAAGTAGGGAGATGTTGCCCGAGTCGGTGGAGAGAAGCAGGTCGTTTAAGATATGTAGAAGGGCTGTTTCAGTGCTGTGATGTTTGCGATAGGCAGACTGGAAGGGACTGAGGAGGTTGTTTTCGGCGAGGCGGAGGTTGAGCTGGTTGAGAACGACCTTCTCAAGAAGCTTGGGCAGGAAAGAGAGATGCTGTACCACATTTGTCAGGGCTTTTAATCCACTGTTTGCTTCCAACGCTTGCCCACTTCCCATTTACGGAAATCATCTATTACCTGGTCGGTGGAAGCGTGGTACTCAACCTTCTTCTTGTCCACCGCCGAATCAACATCGGGGCTGACCTTGACCGCACCCGTTGAGTCCTCTCCCCAGTCCCAGTCGGGAATATTGGGGTCTGGCGACCCTGGAAGTTTCCCTGGGGCTTTGCCCCTCGGTGTGGTGGCTGGGCTCTGCAAGAGACACAACACAGACAATAAACATGTACTGGTCAGTGATTATAGACCTTATGGTTGCTCAATAAGGTCCAAAATCAAAAACCATACACATTTATGAGTATGAAACAATGCAAACCACTACTTAAAAGAATTAACCCATTCATCCCCATGGGTGCATTTCCCAAATTTGTGCGGCATCACCCAACGACTATGTACTAGTGCAGGGGATGGATTGACCATGATAACTCAAGGGTAGTGCCAGATTAGCTTAGCGCCTTCAGGCGCCAATCTACTCTGGCATTACCCTTGCGTTAATCATGGTAATTCAATCTCCTGCTGTAGGGCATCAGTGCTAAATGGGTTAAACTACTCAAATAAGGAGACTCTTTTCATGAATCTTTTCACAGATGATCTGAAATATTAAATGTTTGCCTACTAAGCACAGTGGAGTCCGCTTAACACGAATTTTTGGGGACACGGAAAACACTTCGTGTTAAACGTATTTCGTGTTAACCAATATGGCCTCAAAATTTATCACGGCCCTCAAGGAGAAAGTGTGTAAGAGATGTGTGTATGAATGAGTACCAAGTTAAAAGTGCACATTATCATACTTTATATGCATACCTTCAGCTCAGTAGGAAAACACAAGGAAACGTGTACAGCTCGCGTATTTAATGTAAAATTCATCAGGTAAAATCGATAGTAGGTCACAATCCATCAGATAAAAGCAACACAGGCTGAAGTACAATCCCGCATCAGTAAAAGGGTTGTGTTGGTACATGAATGATGCAACACGATCACAGTTCAGAAACGCTAGCCAATGAGAAGACGGATTACAACAGCCGAAGGCTATTCAGCCAATCACAGACTAGAGCCTATCTGTCATGTGTACTACAGTGTGAGAGTGATACGTGAATTGGTTTTCGGTGAATGGAATCTGTGTTTGTGTTAAACAGGTGAATAATAGAGAAATTGCCCTGGTTGGGAACCGAAACCAGCTTCGTGTAAAGCAAAATTTTGTGTTAAGCATTTCGTGTTATCAGTCAAATTTTAATATAGAATAAAAAAGGCCATCGGTCGGGAATGCAAAAATGGTTCGTGTTAAACGGAAATTCATGTAAAGCGAGTTCGTGTTAACTGGACTCTACTGTAATTGCACCGTAATATGCACCCTGCCACTAAGATAAACTTTCTGAAGTGTGCTTGGTAAGATGTGTGTACTTTCCTTCCAAAATTAAATTTTTTTAAAAATCAAAAGGAAAAACAATGAGTTAATTTGTAGTGGAGTTAGGTAAGATTGCATGTTAATAACGTGAGTATGTCAATGCATTGCAAATTAGCATACTTTGTTGTCAGTCAGTTCATTTGTTTGTTCAGTGTTACTGTGCACATTCCCTGTCAGAAAGAAAACACCAAGGCCGATCTCATAAGAGGATGATAACCCTTTACATCCTGAGACTGATTTTGTAAAATTTGCTTATTGTCCTATGAAGACTACATTACACATTAGGAGACAGATCAACAGTGTTAGTTCAAGGGTGTTGCCAGAATAGCCTGGCGCCCCAGGCGCCAAGCTATTCTGGCACCACCCTTGAACTTTCATAGTCGAGCTTATTTCAAGCAATAGTGTATCAGGATGAAAAGGGTTAAGCAACAAAAGATAACAAGTGAAATTGTCTTCTCAATTTGATGTTAAACATGTGTCTGAAACACAATAAGTGCCCACGGTAGCGAGCATACATGGAAACAACGATCAAGACACTGTAAAACATCACTTCATCCTCGTACCATTTCATCCTCTGATTTTTCAAGAGACTGCATTCTCATTTCACTACGCCCTTTGATTTCTGATTCAGCGACGACTTCTGTTCAGTTCTTCTTAAACAAAACCAGAAAATTCTTGACCATCAGAGCCTACCTCACAAAAAAAATTCCTCTAAGAGTCATGTCCATCCGCCATGCGTCCACAAAGCTACAGTAAGTGAAAATGTCACCTGAAAAGTCGCTGACAGAAGCGACCCACCTTAGAAACACTCATCTATTCAAACATGATATGAACAGGAAGCCCATTCATTTTCACATACAGAGTGCATGTCCTCTAAGCGCTTTCCGTTATTATATAAACACTAAAAATAGCCAAGTACTTTGCCATCAATAGTAGGCAAAAAGCTACTCTGCAATTACACAGTCAAATCCAGATATAATAAGACAGCTAAAAACCTAAACTAAAACAAAAATCCCCAAACTAAAGCAAAAATGCAACGGAAAACAAAACAAAACCCAACAACTGCTTGCTGCAAATGCAAACACAATTTTACAAAAAGAAATGACAAAGATGACTTGCTATATTGAATGTATCCCTAGGAATTATCTATGTAAAAAAATAAATCAATTAACAAAACAAAAACAAAAAATCATAGCACTCTGTGTAACAGTGTGAATGAGTAAAATGAACCCCTTTGTGAATGCTTGCTGCCAGGCCATCGGTACGGTACTAGTGAATGCATGCAGAAGGGGATGAATGAATGAGCGAGCGAGCAAGCAAATGAGTGAGTGAGTGCGTGAATGAATCAATGAATGAAATTCATTCATTGAATCAATAAATGTTCTGCCAAAGAATACCATTGGTGATGAGAGTTTGCCCTGGCAATCAGGAGACGTAGGCTGGGAGGAGCTGGATGCTATCTCAAACATGTCGGATTCATTAATGTCATCCAGGTCTGTACCCCCCGTGTCCAGACGCAAATGCCGCTTCTTTGTCCCTGGGAGTGGACCCGTGAAAACTGACACAAGACGAGCTGATCCCTTGAGGCTGTCCACTGAGTCATCTGACCTAATATGCTGTTGCATCACAGTGTATATATTGTAAGTATATATTGTAATACATTCAGCCCTAACGCACTACAGCAGGAGATGGGTCGACCATGATAATTCAAGGATAGTGCCAGATCCATCTCCTGCAACAGGTGCATAGTTGTTAGATGACGCCTCCACAATTTGGAAAATACGTGCGTCGGGCTGAATGAGTTAATACCCTTGTGCATAGTCATCAGTACTGTTAACCCGTTGGCTGCTGATAACACTTTTTGTCATGATGATTCCTAATAATAATAATAACAGATATTTATACAGCGCTTAATCATAACCTAAAGCTCTATGCCCTTTACAAGCGGTACAAAGTGTGAGCAAAAAATACAATGACATTTTGACATAGCAAGCAAAAATACAATATACAACATACCATTGTTTCCTCAAAAACATTACCGATGGCATTACTGATAGGAAGATACGTCTAGCTACCGATTTCAGCCTAAGTCTCCGTTGTGTAATCAACACAACCGGGAAGGCGACTCGGGGAGTCGTTTTATATAATTCCCAGAGTGACCTCCCCTCCCTTCCCATAAGGCCCTTTGGGCCTAGCGACCAGTCATACGCTTAGCTGTTTCGCGAACGGACGTTCCATTTTCGGCTTATGTTTATCTCGTGTTCTCCGTGTGTTTTCTCGATTTCGTTTGTGTTTTCTGGATTTCTTCGTGTGTGCGATTATCCATCCTGCGTTGATTCTTATCCTTACGACATCTGGTGGGAGTTGAATGGCGATCATTTCCCTTTTCGTAGCAGACATGAGGTAAAGTCTCTGATTATAGTTATACATGAGCCAGCCATTTTTAACGGTTTCGATCTAACTCAAAGCGGTTCACGTTTGGCACCATTTTTTCTTAGCGCATAGGGTGGGCGTTAGGCTGCTTTCGATTTTCTCGTCCGCCCTTTGTTGTCAGTTTTCGGGTTCTCTCCCAGTCGTTTTCAGGTTTTTGCTTTTGGTGCAACTAACAGCAAAAATGAGACGGACGGGAAGCGGCCTATCTTTTCACGGTTCCCATTTCTGTTGCAGTTCGCAATTACGTGCATGCCCACGCTGCTTGAGTTTTCAGTACCCGACTGATTCACATGTTTTATCTTTACCATGCTCGGGATGTTCTTCTTCCCGACCGTGCCATGTCTGCTCTTTGTGGAAAAAGCGATGTTGGTCACAACTCTGGGATTTTTATAATCGTGAACGGCCTGCAGCTCCTCGCTTACTTAGCCGCTCGCCGGCTGCTTTGCGCCCCTCTGCCGCCAGTGCAACATCCCTTTCTGTAACTTCCGGCCATTCGGGAACCCACAAACGAGCATCGTCGGATATTGTGGTCTTTTCTTCGAACCGGATATTTCCTACCTCGGACCTCAGCGCTCGCCCATCGCTAGTCCCCTCCCACTCTACTGGGAGGTGGGATTTTCCGCGATCGGGACGGCCCCTCCCTACTGCCTCTATCCCACTGGTGACCCGGGCCATTTCGCCAAATCAGAGGCATTCCCAGGCACGGCATGGGGTCCCACCTGCGGCCTCAAAAGAGCCGCACCCCATGAGTAATAAGACTCTGGGGCCCTTGACTCAATCATCTGTGACCTCTACCAAGTCCCACCCCTGAGTAGTAAGACTCTGGGGCCCTTGACTCACTCATCCGTGACCTCTCCCGAATCTCTCTCTATCGCTGCGGCCCACAGGGCTTCCACCAGGAGGGTACACGAGGGCAAGGGGAGAGTCCTGCAGTCCTGGTGCCTCTCCAGACACCTGTCTCCAACGGCCTTGTCTACACCCCAGTTAGCGGAGTTCTTCTTGTGGCTCTTTGACGAACAAAACTTGGCCCCTATCACCATATGGGGATATCTCTCTATGGTCGCAGATACCTACCGACATTTGGGCCGACTGGATCCGGGTGCGTGCAAAGACCTTGCCGACCTCCTTGCCCACTTCGAGTTACAGCGACCTGTTCAGCGTTCGCTACTTCCGCGCTGGGACCTGGCCTGGATCCTCACTTGGCTTAATTCGGACCGCTTCGAACCTTTGCCCTTAGCCACTATGGCTGACGTCACCAGGAAGACCTGTTTCCTACTCGCTCTCGCTTCGGCTGCCAGAGTCAGCGAGCTGCATGCGTTATCAGTGGACCCGGCATGCCTCCAGTTTCGTGTGGATGGCTCCGTCCAGTTAATGACGAACTCTTCCTTTCTCGCCAAGAATAGGCTTCCCTCGGCCAGAGCTCAGATCATGACCCTCCGCCCGCTTAAGGGTTTTGACCTTTCCCGGGAATCCCGACAACAAGACCCTGTACGGGCCTTGCGGATCTACCTGCGTCTTTCGCGGCCCTTCTGACAGGGCCAGAAACGACTCTTTCTTCCCCTGCGACGCAGCAGGGACGATATTTCAGCGCAGACTATATCCTCGTGGATCCGCAGGATCATCCGCTATGCTTATGAAGAACTCTCACCGGACGTGGCACAGAGACTTCGCATTCGAGCGCACGAGGTTCGGGCGGTATCAGCGAGTCTTGCCCTCGACCGCAACTGTGTGGTGCAGGATATTGTGGCGGCTGTTGGGTGGCGAACGAGTTCCACCTTCGCCCGCTTCTACCTACGAGACCTCTCGGGCCAGCGGGAGAACCTGGCCCTTGTTGGGGACATCTCGGCGGCACAACACTCCCTCCCGGCGCAACCGGCGCCATAGATAACGCTTAGTTGAAATCATCGGGAGTTTGCACCCAGTGCACCTCGTTAACCAACATGTTCTCAGGACGGGGTATGGTGGGCGTCACCCTCCTCCTTTTCGTTATTCTTCCTATCAGTAATGCCATCGGTAATGTTTTTGAGGAAACAAATTAATTTTTCTCTAAAATATATTTTTTCGAAAAATACTTACCGATGGCATTACTCTACGGGCCCTCCCACCTGCCCTGCTTGCCGCCAGCTATGTTTGTTTAGTGTATGACTGGTTGCTAGGCCCAAAGGGCCTTATGGGAAGGGAGGGGAGGTCACTCTGGGAGTTATATAAAATGACGACTCCCTGAGTCACCTCCCCGGTTGTGTTGATTACACAACGGAGACTTAGGCTGAAATCGGTAGCTATACGTATCTTCCTATCAGTAATGCCATCGGTAAGTATTTTTCAAAAATATATTTTAGAGAAAAATTAATTTTTTACAACAAGCTTAACAATTTAAGAATCCTCTTGACAAAAATACTACCGCCATGTTCAGGGTTAACTGTACTGATGATTGCATGCACAAGAGGGTTAAAATGTATATTATAGTCAAAACATATGGGTGGTACCATTCTTGTGCATGTCGGTTCTGTACTGTTTACAGTACTGGTGTATGCATGCACTGTGGAATTAACTCACTGTGCCTGAGGTACGAAATACCCACATGTTATCCTCTGAGGACTTCATTACAATTCAGGAGACAGATCGACCATGATAGTTCAAGGGTGGTGGCAGAATAGCTTGGCGCCTATAGGCACCAAGCTATTCTGCCACCACCCTTGAACTATCATGGTCGAGCCATATCTTGCTGTGGTGTGTCACGGGCAGGAGAGTTAAAGAAACTGTCACACAAGAATTCAATTATATTTTAGGGCATTCAGATTTGTGACTGAATCTTTGCAGAGCATTTCAATATCTAGATTATAAATACTGCAAGCAATTCATTTATTTTCTTTTTGATATTTTGTATGACCTCCTGCCCTTAACCCATGTATGTAATGGTGGTCACACTAAAAACATATGCACATATGCACCCACAAAATTTTGTACAGTTTTTCTTCTTACAGAAGAGCAACTGCCCTTAACGTGATTTAAATTCAATTGCAATCATGTTTGAATTTTTCGTAAACTGTGAAGATGTGTGCAAAAGCACTGCAAAGGTAGATTTACATGTCAAAGCATTTTGTCAACAACAAAAAAAAAAGGTCAGCAAATTGTTGTTGGGCCTATGACACCGGCAGTCTGCCCACACACAGCTGGGCACGGACTAACTGCAGGCGACACAGACCCAACCACCTTTGCGTACTGGGTATGGACGACTTACAAAACTGCACAGCAAAGGTGGGTTCAAAACATTCTGCTGTTAAATTTCCCGAATTTTGGAAGCATTACCTAACGATAATGTAGCAGTTGCAGGTCATAAACTGACCATGATAACTCAGGGTAGTGCCAGATTAGCTTGGCGCCTTCAGGCGCCAAGCTAATCTGGCACTACCCTTGAATTATCATGGTCAATCCATCACATGCTGTCAGGCATAGGGGCAATATGGGTTAAGGTCTATGAAAGCTTGGCACTAACGTGTGGTTGTGGGTGTTTAGGGCGGTAGCCCATGCCTCGCGGCTCTGTCGGCTCATCACAGGAAGTGTAAGCGCCAGGACTGAAGTGCAGTTCCATGTGATAGCGGTCATCTGAGTCCAGGGGCTGTTGATCAACACACATGAACAAACATTCAGAAATTTGATGAAACATGCTAACATTAGAAAGAAAAAAAAAACAGGAAAAGAAAAAACACAACACTTTCATTCAGTTACAGACCATGATTGATTGATTGTACATTGCTTAACGTCCCGACAGCAACAAGGCTTTCTCAGGACGTGCCTGCACTGCTTGTGAAAAAAAAACAACTAAACAGAACATTGAATGTATGTCGCCAGCCGGTCAAATACGTTAAATAAACCTAAAACATGGGGCCTAAATAAAGCTAAGACCATTTAACAACACACATCCAATATCAAGAGCTACAGGCAGTGCAGACAGTAGGGAGAGTTTTAAAAAGGCAAATACAGGTGAATGGATCTCGGGTAGACAGAAACACATAGAGAGGAAAACTCACCCTGTGGGGCTGACCAGGGTGACCCTGGGAACTAAAAAGTACCTAACCCCACCCAAGTCCCCCAGGGCAGACCCGGGTGGGGGAGTTACAGACCATGCATCAATCATGATACAGTCAAACCTGCTTAAGCAGCCACCTGTCTATAGGGACCACCTGCTCATAGCAACCAGTACAATTTACTCCCATCCATTTTTGCTGTATTATGACTCTTTATGCAACTCTTACAGCCAGCTATTTTCACGCCTGACTGCTACTTTACTCCCTGTATAGCGGCCACTTCGAGTCCAAGCACCACTTGTGTAAACTCAATCAGACTTGAAATTGCTCTCGCTTCTGAGGTCCTGCTACAAGTCTCATGTCCATCATGTCTGCACAGTCAAACAGGAAATCTCTCTTTTGTTCACCATCTCCTGCTGCTTCTGTCTCTCACACCTTGACTGAAAGGTGCAAAGGCCTATTTTGTTTAGGGCTAATTTGCTTGCACTCTGTTCATCACAGGGCTGGCTGAAGAATACTGGTGGGTTTCAGAATGCAATCTTTGAAAAATTAAACCTGTATGACAACATTTAATAGGTTATGTGGTTCCAACAGAGGTCACAGTACCTTGCGTACGTTATCATGTTCAATTTGTTATATGATAGTCATGGCCAAATGTACAAAAACAGTCCCAAAAGAGAAGTGCTTGCACTTTGAAGTGCTGAAACTTAGTGAACAATGGTAGTTCAGACACTGTTTGTACATACACATGCCAAACGGATGTAACCTGATTTTAAGCCATCAGAAGAGATCAGAGTTTGTTCCCCTTACCACCACTGCGTGTAATGGCCCCTTTTTCACAGTTGCTTGGGTGGCTGTTATATACAGGTGTGACTATAGTTCAAGGTTGGCTTGTCACTTAATGGGACTATACAACACACCTCAAATCCACCATGACAGTTAACTGCTTTACTTTAAGAATCTGCGCTATGTTGACCATGTCCGCATCCGCATTTCACAGTGTCTATCGTCCACCACAAGACAGATCTATTTACCACCATGTCTGTGTTCAAACACAGGAGGGTGCAACTCAATGTGTCTGCTCAACCATTTCAGTTCAAGAGTGGTGCCAGAATAGTTTGGCGCCTCAGGTGCCAAGCCATTCTGGCACCACCCTTGAACTATCATCGTCAAACGTTTTTTACGTGACAGTGTATCAGGGTCACCACAATTCTGAAATCTGGGAATTTCAACCACAGGGTTTCACGCGTCTGCCAAACAGGGCTTAGCGGGCGCACTTCCCAAACAAGTAACTCTCACCTTGGACGGGTCCTCGAAAAGCATGAAGACAATTTGCGACATGTAGTTCAGTTCTGCTGTTGCGTCCAAAAAACCCAGCGCTCTCTCCCACTGACTGTCTGTGCCTTCCTGTACAGACAGAAGAAGTTACCAAGTCCTCAGAATTTGGTCTGAAAAGCAAGATGACACGGGCAGCGGACTGCATTATGGACGACACTGCGGGCGATCATGCCATGAGGGACACTGTGTGCAACCGAGGATTCACTGTGCTCATTTTTGACAGTCATAAACTTATTTAACTCCCAGAACAAAATGACTTCCATTCTAAAGAATGGAAGTCGTTTCATTCTGGGAGTTAACGCTTTTAGCCCCAACACCCTACAGCAGGAGATTGATTGACCATGATAATTCAAGGGTAGTGACAGATGAGCTTGGCGCCTTCAGGCGCCAAGCTCATCTGGCACTACCCTTAAATTATCATGGTCAATCAATCTCCTGCAACTGGTACATAGTCATTAAGTAACACTTCCAAAATTGGGGAATTGAAAGGGTAGAGCTAAAAGGGTTAAAGAATGAACCCACACGATTTTCTTCAGTCCACGATTTTCTTCTGTCTGAGGACAAAGTCAATGTAGCCAAGAGACACAGGTTCTCATGATCCCCTGCAGCCTGGAGGGACTCGGGGGGAAAATCTATGCTTCTTGCAGACAGATTTGGCAAAATGAATG